>VXBQ01008977.1:1233890-1318463 GCA_013400175.1 Phainopepla nitens | reverse complement strand
AGTGGGAACGGCTCAGGGCCGGGGGAGGATCGGGAGCGGGGTCGGAACGGGCCGGGAGCGGGCCAGGAGCCCAGGCCGCGCCCCACGCCGGGCCTCAGGTGTCCGCGGGCGGTGGGGACCCACCCCCTCAGCGCCGAGGCGCTCCGTGACTCGCCGCCCCCGGCACCGCAGAAGCACAGAATTAACTCGGATGGAAAAGATTTCTGCGATCATTGATGCCAGCATGTGACCGAACACCACCATGTCACCCACATCATGGCACTGAGTCTTTTCTTAAACACCTCCAGGGTCGGTGACTTCACCACCTCCCTGGGCAGCCCGTTCCAAGGTCTAATCACCTTTTCTGTGAAGAAATTCCTCCTAATCTCCAACCTAAACCTCCCCCGGTGCAGCTCGAGACTGTGATCTCCCGTTCCGTCACTATCTCCCTGAGAGAAGAGGCCGCTCCCCAGCTGGCTACAGCCTCCTTTCAGGGAATTGCCCGCCGGCTCTTTGTTTCGTGCGTGGGTGTGAATGGCCAATAAAACCTGCCGAGTCGTCACGGCGAGTTAGCGGGGGCAGAAGCAGCGGCGGAGGAGCGGGGGCCGCGCTGCCGCGGGCTGGACGAGGCGGATGATCGAGATGAGGTTTTCATCACAGACCACAGCGGTTTGGCTTGGAAAGGACCTCAAGGATAGTCTCGTTCCACCTACCTGCCATGGGCAGGGACACCTCCTGCCATACGCGGTTCCGCTAGTTTTTGTGGTGATGAGTTTTCTTTCTTCTTGCGGACTTTAGTTTCAGAAGCAACGTCTGGCGGAAAAAAGAAAAAGAGCCCAACCTCCCATTCTGAACCTGTTTCAAGGGACTGTAGAAGCCTTTAGGTTGCAAAAGACCTCTGAGCTCGTTGAGTCCAACCCTTATCCCGGCACTGTCAAGCCCACCACTAAAACCTGTCACCGAGTGGTGCCACATTTACATGTCTTTTAAATCTCTCCAGGGTTAGTGACTCCACCACTGTCCTGTGGAGCCTGTTCCTGGCGTTGACAACCCTTTTGGTGAAGAAATTTTTCATAACATCCAATCTAAACCTCCTCTGGCACAACTGGAGGCTAACTGCTCTTGCCCTATTACTTGTTGCTTGGAAGAAGAGACTGAGCCACAGCCTGGATGCCGTGGAGCACTATTCACATGTAGCCAAACCACTGGTGAGTTCTCAAAACCTTTCCAGCTACTGATATCCAGCACAACCCTGAGAGGGCTGCCGTGAGGGAAGTCCATCCCAGCCAGACGCAGTTCTGTGACCAGAAAATGCAGCATCACTACTACTCAGTCAGAAAAAACACTCTTCCCAGGCCATTCCACAGAGGAGTATTTTTTTAACTTCTGCATTTATAGTACACTAATATAAGTGTGAACACTCGTACAAACAGAAGATAGAACACAGCAATAGTTATTTTTACTTTGAAGTAAAAATACAAAAAGTAAGGAGAGTAGAAGGAGGCAGTTGAATACGAGTGTTATAAACAAAAATCTATCAACTTCTGACACTCAACTCATTTTTAGGGTGCTGGTTAAAACTGTATTGCTTACATTATCCCTAAAGTGAAATACTCCATAAATATGTGGGTAGACTGCCACACACCAACTGTCTGCTATTGCAGTACACATATAAAATTAATAAAGCAGGAAACACTTGCATTCACAGTACCGTGTATTTCACTAGTACATAAAACTTCTGTCTTTTCAAAATATTTGTACGCTATAGAGGGCATTTCTTGAGTGCTTCAGCATATTCCTTATTGACCATGAGATAATCACAGGGAACAAGGACTACTGAAATATCTTCTTACCAACTTATGTGGCATACTTAAACCATCTTTATACCCAACACAGGTTTATACATTCTCATTAACTACTATCCCCTGGCCTTTAACAGAAAGTCCCATTCTTTGGATTTCCTCTACTCCTCCAAATGTTCATAAGAACAGGCTATGGTTTGAGCCCATCTTTCAAGATGGGTGCTCAGGACAGCAGAAGCAGGGTATTAAGCTCTTGGGCACCAGCACCAGCTTGGTTTGTGTCATCATTACAGTCAGTCAATTCCTTGTGAAACTCACTCCTTTTCAGCGCAGTTCGTTCCTGGTGGTTGCTCCCCCTGTGGTGAGTATGTAGCTCTCGCCTTGGCATCTCCGTGGCTGTGTCCAGAATAGTCCATTGCCAGGACTTGCCATGTCAAAACCCAGCCACCACCCTCTCTTGCAGGGGGATTTGTCTTGCTTGATTGCAGCCCTTTTCACATCCATGAATGACCAGTGTGATGGCCTCCATGGTCAGGTCCCCTCCTCGACCGTGAGCCCATCTGTATGTTCAGTCTCTCCCTAAATGTTCTGTGGGCCCACTGAGCTATAAATAGCTTGTGCTTATGCTCCTAGTCCAGGTCCACCTGACCTACTTTAATTCTGACAGTTTTCATAGTTTCTCTATGTTCTTCAATGATGTGGCTTTTTGGCATGTGATCATGCACATGACATATCTCCAGAGTGATGTTTTCTGGCCATGCAGCCATGTCCTGCCACAGGCAGCACCCAGATGAGTTTAACCCTGTGCTGCCCATTATCTTCTTCCACTGCTGTAGCCACTCCCACAGGGCATGACCCACCATCCAAGAGTCGGTGTAGAGACAGACTATGGCCACTGTTCTCATTCAGCAGTCTCAGGGGCTCAGTTGGGTGGCTTTCAGTTCTGCAAATTGACTTGACTTACCTCCTCCTTCAGTGGCTTCAATGAATTATCGTGTGGGACTCCACACAGCATCTTTTCACCTCCAAAGGTTTCCTACAACGTGACAGGTTCCATCAGTAAAGAAAGCATAATGTCTTCCATCTTCCAATAAATCCCTACATGGTGGTGCCTCTTGGGCAAAATCAGCTTCCTCAGGCAATGCTTCAAATTCTCTGCCTTCTGGCCAGTCTGTGATCTGTTCCAGGATGCCTGTGCAGTTGGGTGGAGCTTGTTCCTAAGCTTAGTGAAATAGGGAAGCAGCCAGCAGACTCCGTGACCCACACAGAAGCTCGTCATTTATTATCTGCTGTGACTGCAGCGTGCTCTGCACAAAGCTGCCCTTGTCTTGGGCCCATGTTGGGCACCCAAGTGGGCTGTGGTGGGTTACATTGGCTGGACACCAGATGCCCACCAAGCTGCTGCATCACTTCCCTCCTCAGCTGGAGGGATGTGGAAAAAATTAAAATGGAATACTAGTACACAGCACAACCCCATGGGGGCTGCTATGGGGAAGATCAACTCCATTCCAGCCAGACCCAATAAAGTGCAAAGAGAACAACAAAGGCGAGCAGGGTCAGCAGCAGAGATCTCTCTTTTGATACCACTGAAAAGCACAAGAACACTGAACAAATATTACTGGTCCTATGAACTGGGGTGTGTAATGTTGTGAATGAAGGATTTCTATAGACCTAAGGGCATAAATGCTTTAATACATGGTCACTGATATTAAATTATTGAACATTTCCTGTGCTGGGAAAAGTTATAATCTCTTTAGTATGACTGGCAGCAGGCAATTTCCAGCTGCCTTATTTTTGTTTTAAAGCTTGTAGTTTCTGGGAAAAAAAGTGATCTTGAATCTTCAAAGCCTGAGGGAACATCAAAACAGTAAGAAAAGAAGAGATGGAAAGATTAAATACACATTACACATGTCTACATCTCTTTGGGCCTGTCTAAACAGGGAAGCTCTTTTGCAATAAAGGAGGGTGTGAGCTGAAGCACAGCAGCTATTCTTTACTACCTCCTCCCCCAGCAGGGACTCACTTATTTTGTTCTGTTTCAGAAAGCCTAAATTCCACATAAAAGGGCCTGAGTTGAGTGTTTCCCATAGCCATGGCTCTGTCTTTACTTGATGTGCTGGTCAGGCCCAAATCTGAGTTCAAATGTCCCACTTCAGCCAGTGCATTGACTTGCTCTGGGTTCAGGCCATCCTGTGCACCCCGTGGATGGCTGCAGTAGAATCACAGAATCATTTACATTGGAAATTGCCTTTAAGATCATTAAGTCCAGCCATTAACCCAGTACAGCCACCACTAAACCATGTCTCCAAGCACCACATCTACACAGCTTTTAAATATCTCCAGGAATGGTGCCTCCACCACTGCCCTGGGCAACCTGTTCCAGTGCTTGACAACCCTTTTGGTGAAGAAATTTTTCCTAATATCAAACCTAAACCTCCCCTGACACAACTTGAGGCTATTTTCTCTTGTCCTGTCCCTTGTTACTTGGAGGAAGGAACTGCCCTTCAGGCCCTGATGTCTGCCCAGGCTACTGCAAAAAGCCTTGCTCTTGGGCACTTTCCTGCACCTGTGCTTTAGTTCATTTTAGTAAAGACGAAAAATGAAAATTATATGTACAATTTACATCTCAGTCATTTTGCTGCCCTCTCACTCTGTTTACTATAGGGCAGGTAATGAGGGCTTAGAACAGGAAACATGGTCCAGACTAGAATGCATATAAATAGTGCTTGGGGATAGTGGCAGTGGAGGGAATGGATGGTTCTGGGTTTCTGCCATGACTGAATGACACAGATGGTTTTCCAGGGAAACGAGTATTTTAGCAATGAGTGGTGAATGTGCTGCAGGCTGACTGTACCTACAGCCCCGGGAATGCAAACAGTTTAGCAGCAGGTTTGTCAATAAATACCATCTGCTCAGTAGCACTGAATCCAAAATATAGCAGAACCTACCTTACTAGAGGCTGTTGTTTTGCTGATAAAGTTGAAATAAAAATCACAACTAAGTTATTTTTTTGAATACTGTGACTGTGATCTGAAATTATAAGACGAAATTTATTCAGGCTTGTTCAAGCCCAGTTTAAACCCAGGAGAGTTAAAATGTTGTCATTAGCAGTTTTCCTGGTGGACAGTAAGACATCTGCGTGGAAGAGTGAGCTGCAAACAAAGCTGCTTCTCTTACAATTCAGGCCACTGAAGCGTCTGAGAACCACCTCAATTCCTGCCTGCAAGGGAAGGAAACAAACCGTGGCAGCAGCAGAGCGCATTCCTGGGGGCTGAGGTGGGGCTTGAGGCTGATTTCCTGATCCAGCACTCCAGCCACGAACAATGAGTGAATCCTTGCCCCAGCCTTTCTCCATGCAGGGGCACCAAGAGTTCTTTCTTCTCAACTCCCAGTTTTCCATGAGTTTTGCCAAAGCAGAGTGTTTTGGGGATCTTTACTGCTGTCAGATGTGGTTGAAATTGGATGAGGAGGTTTCTGGGAGAGAAAAAAGGCATCAGCATCATCTCAAAAGCCTAATACCAGAAGGAGTTTCAGTGTTAGTTAACTAATTCTTACCTGAACAGGTAACTCCACACACTGTTGTCCAACTTGGATTTATGGGTACCATATTCTGCCAGTCTCTTTTAAAGGTCTTTGTTTCCCTCTCTCTAAGTTGTAAAATGTTGATAAGAAATTGAGCTCCAGAACTGGGACTCTCTATAGCTGGATTCATTCAAACCTTGTATAACTGCAAAATAGGAGAAGATCAGATCATGAGCCCCTTCCTCTAGGACCTCAACTCAAGAGAGCCTGAGTAGTGACTAGGTTTGTCTCTGGGTTGTTTTTGGAGCTGACAAGATGCAAAAATTGTACACAATCCCTGGGCCTTTAAGCCCCTTTTACAAGTGCCCAACAGTGTAGGAGTGCTAAGAGCCACACACTGGTTTTCTCCTCTCCTGTCACATGAGGGAAGAAGGTCACACTTCCTCTGTCCCTCCCATTCAGCCCCTGCTGAGGAGCAGTGACCTGGGGCAGGACTTGGCTCTGGGAGCTGTCTCTCCTCTTACCAGCCATCTTCAACCTCTGCCTCTCAAACTTGACAGCTGGTGAAGTTTAAACTTTTAAATTGCTGGCTTTGTATAGAGAAGAGAGAAAAGAAAGAGGAAAAGAAAGAAGGGGAAGGAAAAACTAATCTGGAGTTATGCCACAGTTGCAAAAATTGCTGGGAGGCAGAAAGGCAGAACTCCCGTGGCTCCTGTTGCAGCAGCTGGTTGCTGCTCCTGCCCTTAGGCTCCTCGTGTTCTTTGCAGGGGTATGGCTGTCAATAACAACATATTTGAGAAGACTTCTGATTTATTTCTGAAGTACTTCCCTGTGAAAGAGTTTCTTTTTGGTGAAGAAGCTATTCTGGTTCTGTCTACTGAGCAATTGACCAAGTTTCATGGAAGTCTCCTGTGCCTGACTTCTCTGTTTAACATTACAATTCTTTTTTTTTTTTAAGGCAAAACAAAATAAATACTCCAATATGATTCAATTGATCTAATATAATTACTCCAGCCAGTAAACTACTGTTCTGGTTTGGTCTGTTACTTCCTGAGTAGGTTTATGAGAAGGGTTTTGAAAAGCAGGAACTGAGTATGGTATCTCATACAAATCCAGCACTGAGGCTTAGGCTTGGAAGATTAATCTTGGTTTAAGGGGGGAGGGCCCAGTTTTGGCTTTGGGACTGTCCCAGGACAAACCTTGTTTATTTTCCAGAACTGTATATGTGTGTGTGCACACTGAGCAGTTCTGATACAGACAGCCACTGCTGGTGTTAGCACACTTAAGGAAGGGTAATTGTCACCTGAGGAAATGGCATGGCTAGCCCTGCTCCAAACATTTCAGAGGGTTTGGGTTGACAGATGACCAGTGTGTTCATCCATTGTTTCCATCACCTTGGCATTTATTCCAGAGGCCTGTCTGTGAGAGGGGACTCAGGGTGATAAGATAAGGTGCAGGTGCTGGAGCTGTTTGGGAGACATCTTACACTCATCATTTTAACTATACCCTGCCATTAAACTCATCATTTCAACTATAGACCAAATAAAACCTGCAGAAGCAAGAAAGCTAAAATCATTTGCCTAATAAAATCATACAAATTGTGGACCAAAGCAGATTCACAGTGTTTCTGTCCCTGCCAAGGAAAAGGAGCATACCTGACTTGAGGAAAAAGGATTTGGGGAGAGTGGAGGAGGGGATGATGGGGCTGTGCCATGGCAACAGAGGAAGGAGCTAGCAGCACAGCCTCCAAAAAAAAATAACACTGCCAGTGGAAATCAATCTTGTATTAAAATCAGTTTAAAACACTCCTGGAAATTACAGCCCATCAGGCATTAGTTTCATACCAAATAAATAAATGGGACCCAAAAATAACAATAAAAATGAGACTTTTGACTAAGCAGGAATAAATAGGGAAAAAGCTGCAGATGCTTATAAAGGAAAATCTTCCATTTCAGTTCCTGAAGTGTGTCAGTGAAATGGAAGATAAGGGCAAGCCAGCACATACCTTTTCTCTAGAGTTGCAAAATAAAAAGCCTTGAACAAACCAAAAAAATGCTTGGACAAATGAGCTTAGGCCCTTGTGAGATGCCATCAGGGCATCTCACTGTGTTACTAAGTACTCACAAGCCTCTGAAAAGCTGATCCTGAAAGGGAGAAACAGAGTTAGATGCAAATAATAGAGTAACAAGTATTTTGAAGCTGAAATACTTGTTTTCAATACCTTGCCGATAGCATGAGCACCAAGTCTATGCCATTGAAACACAGTGAAACACATTGAAAATTGTCCAAGAGATGGATTTTTTTTCCTATTGTGGCACTAATTTTTTTTTTAATACAAACTAAAATAAACCAAATAAAGGTACTTGAATTTAACATTTAGCACAAGCACTAAGAATTTAACCAAAACTGGGGTGTTCACAGAGGTAACTGAGAGCCTGTAGGGACAGATGAGAGGGAAGTCACAGTGGAGGAAGGAGCCTGAGCTGGAGTTGCAGCAGGTACTGTGAGATGGGGTGGCTCCCACCATACACAACCTGCCTTTGCCACTTCTCCTTTTGCCTGTTTTTGTGGGAAATGCTGCATATAACAAGCAGCTCCATGTGCCACAGAATTAATAATTAAACTAATGGATAATTTTCAATGGGTTTATGCTTGGGGACTGGCAGACTGAATTCTCCAAGGCTGCAGCACAACTCTGTTGCTTAAAAGACATCAGAGAAGCCAAACATTGCGAATGTTCTAACAATAGGAAAAACTAAAATGGAAGTTCCTGCTTTATTAAACATCAGTGAATCCACATGAGAGAGAAACCTTTAGTGAAGAGCGGATTTTTTGGTGTCTAATAGCCACTGACTCCCACTCAAGTTTTTTCTCAGGGTTTAATTCATTCTCTTGCCTCTCTTTTATTTTTTTCTTTTTCAGCTTGATTACCTGCTCTCACAAAATTTGCAAGCGAGACATTTACTTCTTTGAAAATAAGGTGAGCACTGGGCTCAAGAACTGCTGGTGAGGGGATGGATGGAGTGTGATCTTACAGGAAAATGTTGAAAATCAGATCCCATCAGCCTGGCAGGGTCGGGAGAAGCTGCTGTGCTGAGCGTGCAGATGAGAGAGCTGAGCATGGTATTTTTAGAAAGTCAGCCAAGCAGACAGTGCCACGTTCCTTTCTGTGCTCTTCCCTTCTTTTTACACAAGCCATCATCATCCCAGAGGTGAGAATGGTGTACCAAGCTTTAAAATAGCTGGTTTCACTAAGTAGCATTGCTAGGGAGGTGAAGTTTTATTATCCACCCCATTGCCTGGGAGGGAAAAAATGTCAAGGGCTGGACATGTTTCAGGGCACAAGAATGCTGAGCACAGGACAGCGCCCTGTGCTCCATAGGCAGCTGGCACAAGGATGCTCTGGCTGCTGCTGAAAGCCCTGTGGCCAAATTTCATGCACATTTCCAAAGTGTGGAACACAGACATGTTAACAGCACAAGCCCATGCACATGCTTTGCTCTCAGCAAGCATGGGTTTATTTCACCTTTCTTTGTGCTCAGCCGAAATTAAAATGTTTATTAGCTGCTGGTTGTTATTACTTTCACGGCTATGAATTGGCCTTTGCGTTACAATCAGTTGCTTTGGCTCCCATTGTTTTTGAAGTGTTAAGGTTGTGACTGAAAGAGTGTGCAGGCAGTGACAGAGACATTTGTTTGCTGAAAAGCCATTTGCTGTGTTTTCCAACTACACCATCATGCCTATTCAACAATATCCCCTCTTCCCCTGGGTTTCATCATCCCGACACCCTTAAACATCACAGCACAACCACAGTCCTGTTTTTTGCAAGAAATCTCCTTCTGTGTATAAAATTACTCAGCAGAAATGGAAAGGGAGTACTGGCAACCCCTCATGAATCCCCACTTCTGACAGCTTTTTTCTCTGATGAATGCAAGTGTGGGGTTTAGTATGCAAGTACACACACCATCTTAGTGATGGATGAGCCTTCCATTCCTCACACAGTGCTGGGGTTGGTGTTGTAGAGCAACACAGTCATAGGCACTGGGCTCTGCAGTGTCATGAAAGGTCTTTTTCTGCACCTAGCAGAAGATGCACCAGAGAAGGTTATGGCAGGTTCTCTGTCCCCTCTCTCATCTCCAGGAAAGCCACAGTGTCCCTGCATGGGGGTAGCAGCACAAGCCAACTCGAGAACTCATAGTGGCAGCATGGCCACAGCAGGGCTACCTGTGAATTGAGCTCATGAAGGAAATGGCATCACTTTCTTCTTCAGGCAGCAACTGAGAAGGGCATGGGGCTGTGAGGGCTGCAGAGGCTGCTGGGCAGCCAGAGAGGGTGTGAGTTGCAAACACTATCAGCTGAGCCATCCTTCATCAGGGTGCCACCCATCCCTGGAGGTCGTGGGTTTGGAGTGGGAGGCAATGGGCCAACATCAGACCAGGATTAGCTGTGATGGGTGCTGTGTTCCTGGGGTGATGGAGATCTGAGTATGGGCCCAGGAACACCACCTGCCATGGGGTGTCTGGGGAACCATCCAGCAAACACAGAAGTGCCTATGCCAGAGGGTAAAAACAACTACATTAGCATGGACAGTTTTCTGCCTGCTTTAGAAAGCATGGCAAAAATTACAAAAACAGGGGCTGTAAAGATTCTTGCATGCAAAATGGTCATGGAGTGATCAGCTATGGTGCAGCTTGGGGCCCTTCCACCTTAAAGCCTCTGGTTGTTGGCAGGCTCCCAGCCCGTGGCTGGTGCACCCAGGCTCAGAGCAGCCCTGTGCCTGGGCACAGCCAGATACTGCTGGTTATCTCCCTGGGACAAGGAGCCCAATACACTGGAGGGGAGATATTTGTACCAAGACTTCCAGCTCATGCAGTGCTCACAGCTCTGTCCTGCTGTGCCAGAACACTGTGACAGCAGGACTGGCACTGCTGGTGCTGAGGAGCTGCAGAGTTGGTGTCACCAGCCCCATCCGAGTTCTGCAGTAGTGGCCACTTCTAGCAAACCAAAACTGATGACCAATATTGCAATGAATCCCACAGACAACATGGGAACTGGTGTGACTGAACCTGGCTGTGGTCATCCATCAGTGACCTGATCAGGGAACAGGAGCAAAATTGTTATAGGTGGCTGCACCTTATTTGTCTTAACCAACCCTTAAAACCCTGACCCCAGGAGCCACAATATGGGCTCAGACCTGCAAGATACCGAGAGCATGAGAGAGCACATTTCCCATAGCAATTAATGCAGTTGAAAACAGAAGTCACCATGGCTGGTGTTTTGCACCATCCCTGTCACAGCACAAGCTGCTGGTGGTGGTCACACTGCCCCCAGGCAGCTCTGCATGGGAGGAGGTGACAGGGAAAACAGGCATTTTCCTGTCCCTTTCCCAGTCAGCACAGGGAGCTGCTTGGGGTGGGCACAGGCTCCAGGGTTTTGGTGTGCACAGGCATAGCAGAGCAGGCACTGGGCAGCCAGGCAGACACAGAAATGGAAACTCTGGTCTTCCCACAGGAACAGTGCAGCTCCAGGCCCTCTGCCACATGCCTCCGTGTCCCAGTGTAAGAGACAGATGTCTTCTGCTTCTCGAGAATATATACATAGATGTGTCCTCAAGCTATATATATATATATACATATATATACACACACACACACATATATATATATATACATATATATAAATACATTATAGAGATAAAAATCTTTTATACAGATAGAGGTCTGCTTGCATTTCAGTTCCAGTATGTACTGTTTCCAGTATGTACTGGCAGCCCCTCAGGGCTGGGAGTCTTTCAGATGGATTGTGAAATGAAGAAGAAGCACATAAGGAAGGTGAGACAGCATGAGACATGGGGAGGAGGAGGTCAGCTCTGCCTGATGGTTGTCCTTGAGCTCTGTCCTGTGAGTCTAAGTTGGTGTCACAAAAAACAACCCATACCAGAAATTCTGGCTTTGATAAATCCAAGAGTCAGGTTGTTCAGCCTTGGTAGAAGCAGACTGGACATCATGGACCTTGGCAGGGGACACTGTGGGGCTGGGAATAGGAACTGCAGCATTCTGCAGACTGATTCTACAGTCAATTTAACATAAGCCAAAGCAGCATGTTGACTGATTTCTTTACCAAGCAGTTGATGAAAAATGTCCTTTTATGAGAAGTAATCCAGGTGAATTGCTTTAACTTGAGGGCCTGAGTCCTGGATTTCCCCTCAGCTTTGCCCACGGCTCCACGAGTTACTGCTGGACTTTTTTCCCTCTGCTGTGGGCACAGGTGGGTGTGCAGGGAGCAAGAGGAATAAAGCTGAAGTTCATCCACTTTAGTAACATCATCAACAGAATGTGGTCTGTGGTAACAGCATTTTGTTTATTTTCCTAAGAAATGCCATCTTCAGCACTGAGGCGTAACATCTATTTGGAGACTTCCATGACTCCAAACAACAGCTTGAGGTTGACTACTTCCCCTGAAAGGTTTCACAAGTTAAGATGGAAGATTGGCATTTAAGGTGGCCGTTGAAGCTTTCCTCTTCTCTTCCTTGATAGCAGCAGAGGTTGCATTTGGACTTACCTGCACCCCCAGGTCTTGGCTGCAAGGACAAGAGAGAGATACTGGCCAAAAGAAATCTATTGGCTCTCTCTCCTCTCTGGATTTGCCTTGTAATGCTTCCTGAGGTTTGTGTCACGAATGGAGTGACACCTCTCACCTATAAGAGAGAAGTGGCAATATGGCAAGGTATGCTTGATTACTTACTGCAGAGAGGACAGGTCAGCCAGAAGTGTCAGGGAGACCCTCCTGTTGAGACACAAGAGTCAAGAAGGACCCCTTGCATTCTAAACTCCTTTCTCAGGGGAGTCTGTGTGCAGCTGTATCCAGCCGTAGACACAGACTTGGTCAAGGGTGTATGTCTGAAGGACTAGGACTGTGTATGCCCAACCAGTTATTTGTATCACTTAGCTACAATTTCAAAGTTTCAGCACACTTATTCCTAATTCACTTCACTTGATATGACAAGGATTCTCTCAGCCTCAAGGAGCAGGTGTTCCTACTCAAGGGCAGCTCTAGTCCCGCAGCTCGCTGGGATGCAGGAGAGCTCAACAGGCATTGGGCTACCTGCTATTTATGGAGTAAGATGACAGACATGGTCATATTTACATACCAGCTGTATTTTGGTTGGCACATGCTCAAGCAGCCCTCAGCTGTTGAGCAAGACTAATGGCCCTTAGCTATTGACATTTTCTGTCTTCCCAGAGTCCAAAACCATCACAGCCACCACTGGTGGCTATTGCTTAAGCAGATAGTGGGGGAGCTCATCACCATAGCTGGTTAATAAAAAAATGCAATCACAGCACAAAGTACATTCCATGACTGCTCAAAGTCTTTGCCAGCATCAAATGCTTTCTTTCACCAAAGCAGTTTCCTTTTTTCCTCCCCTCTGCTGTTTGGGGTGATGGCCCCCGGGCCATGCATGATGTGAACAGCAGATAAAGATTATCTCTAGAACCATTTGAAGGATAGATATTTGCATGTTTTCCAAGCCAAAATAAAAGGTGATGTTTTGGAATGTGGAAGCTGTGTTCCCCTGAGTTCCTACCCACATAGCCACAGACATCTTTGGGCAACTTGTGCCCACCCTAAAGCTGCTGCCAACCTCCCACCAAAGTGGGGCTGAATGCACTGGAGGCTTCTGGGCTGTAATTTCCCAGTGGAAGCAGCAGGTAGGCACTGAGCACAGCAGGATAGGATTTGCATTTTGCTCAGCATTGGCTCACCCTATGCCTTGCAGCTTTCCTCACTGGGTTTCCCCTGCCTGCCCTGCCCTTGGCCCTTTCTACTGGGGGGTTGGTGGGGAGGGGAAGCGAGCACCTTCCCAGGGAAGTGGCCAGATCACAATTTTACAAACAGATTGCTCAACCCTGGGCTGGAGTTACTGATCCCATCTCACACTGACCACTGCTCTGCAGCACCAGGAAGCCTTTGCGTCAATGCTCTCTGAGCAGAGGACTCTGCTTGGCTGCAGTGCAAGTGTCAGAGTTATCAGAGAAATCTGATTTTTAAATATTTTCTCACCGTTCAGAGTTAAAAGGCTGTTGAGAAAGCACATCACACCAGCTGCTAAGGTAGAGTACTTGTTGGCAAGGCTTCTGGTGGAATATGATTTTTTTTCTGCCTCCTCCTGAGGCTGCAGGTTTCCCTCCCTCAGGTACAAGACTGAGACTTTTCCCCAGGATGCAAGCAGCTGGGTATGTTTTCCTCTAGATCCACAGAGCAAAAGGAGGGCTTCTACACCAGCAAAGGCAATTGCCCATGCTGGAGAGCTGTTCCCACAGCCAGGCATGGGCTCCATGCTGAGCCTTTCCCTGGCCGAAGGACCTCAGGGGTTTCCTTATGCCACAGAGCTCCTTGAACCTGCTGCTTCCCTGGGAAGCAGATCAAAGGCACTCGTAGCAAAAATAATTCTGATAAACACAGGATGCATTTCAGAACTGTGTTCCCTTTCTGAGCGTACACTTTGGATATAGGCTGGGACACACTTGATTTCTGTCTGTAGAGAGTATTTGGAGCAGCCTGGGGACTTACCAGCATTGGTCAGGCTCTGCTCTCTGTGACACCAAAGAGGCCACGAGGGTGAGCCTGGCAGTGTCTGTCTCCTCAGGGGAAGCACAAGTGACAGAGTTCAAGAGTGGTAGAAGACCCAAATCACTGATATAGAAATATGTAGTGCAGGTACAGTTCTAAACAGAAACACAGACAATGCCCTCAGGCACATGGTGTGACTCTTGGGGATGGTCCTGTGCAGGGACAGGAGTTGGACTCTATGATCCTTGAGGATCCCTTCCAACTCAGCTTATTCTGTGATTCTGTGATCTCTTTCTAGAACAGATACAGACTTTGTACTAGCCTGTATAAATGAGGTTTGGGGCATTTCACCCCCTCAACCTTTTCTAGGCAGTGTCTCATCTGCAGGATGGAAATAAGCCTCATGGGTACAGCTGCTCTTCTCTTCGCCCCCAGCTCCTGCACATCTGTTTCTCACCTCCTCCCAGTACAGACCTCCTACTGTATGTGCTCTTCCCTCTGTTTCTTCCAGTGAACTGTGGTCAGCAGAGTTAGCAAGAGCTCTTTAGGAGGATTAATGTCATGTTGCCAATGGAAAAGGATGGTGCTTTCGCTTACATATCTGTTTTTGCAGCCACAAATGTACAGGTAACCATAGCTGATGGAATAACACCAAAACACCCTTTCCTCCCAACTTGGTCCAGAGGCTGAAGTAAAAAAGTACATTCAAGCACTTTCTGAGCCAGTCCAGTCCAGCTGTGGATTGTGGAAGGATTAATGGTGTGGTCACTGGTGCAGAGGACCACAGAAGGGAGCATACAGAGCAGCAATCTGCAGTAGAAATTAATGTATTGGTTGAGCCTTGGGTACCATTTAACAGTCAGAGCTGCTTAGAGAAAAGTCTGAAGAGATGTAGGGATGGTAAAGTGCGTGGGGTTTTTTTGTTGTTTTGTTTTTGTTTGTTTGGTTTTTCCATATATAAACACAGAAAAAAGAATTACTGACATTTCTGATTATTCTAAATTTTAATTTGGTGCTAACGTCAGATTCTGGGTGTGCTGACTGTGGAAATCCCTCTTTATTTTTTCTCCCTGTCATTTTGTCTTTACATGCCATGCAAGCTCACTCTTGAGCAGTGTGTGGTGTGTTGCTCAGCTCTGCCTGGGAAGAGGCAGAGCCCCCCTGCCACTGTCCCCTGTGTGAGCACATTCCTTGTGCTGACCAGGCAGAACAGGACGGATTTCCTTCGGTGCCATTTCCTGATGATTTCTGACTAACTGTGGAGGAAGTTAAACCAAAGAAATGATGAATCTTCTGTTTTCTATTTTAAAAACACTTTTAAAAGACATCTCTTATTTTGAGCTGTAAACAGCCTGCCTTGTTGTCCTGCTGCCTGCCTCATCTTCATGGGTGAAATTTACACCAAAAGCCAGATAAATTTTCTTGGAAGCCCTTACCATTTTGGGGAACTTCATTTGCCAGTGTCAGTATGTTAGGCTTGCTCAGTGCTTTAAAGTAAATTGTTCATAGTCTGAATGAACATACCCTAAGAGGTGGCTGAACCACCTGCTCCTATGGCCAAGGGCAAATCTCTCAGCCTGTGGATTTTTGGGGCCCCAAGGGGCCTGGGCACAGCCCTGTGGCTGTGAGGCTGCTTGACAGGAGAAGCAGCAGGAGGCAGGAGAGGGTCAGTCTGTCCCTGCAGCCCGGCTGGGGCTGCCTGCCCCTGGGCACAGCCGTGCCAGGGTAACCAGTCCCTGGTCGGGCGTGTCCCAGGGCAGTTCAGTTTGAAGGGGAGCAGCTCAGTGTCTCAGAGGGGGGCTGTTGACAGAGATCTCAGCTGGATGCCACTGTGGTGGGGGCACCCAAGCCCCGCTAGGACTCCTTCTGGAAACTTTGTCTCCCTTTGCCTGATAAGCCTGGCTGCTTCCTGAAAGCTACATTAATGCTAAACAGAGACATGGATGAGTTATGGAGACCTCAGGGATTTTAGGAATCCCTGTATTGCTCAATCCTGCATGTCTTTCTGTAGAGGAATTCTCACTTTCAGGCTGTATAAACGGTTGCACTTATAGCTTGTCCTGAATTTTGATCTGGAAATTTAAAGGAAAAAGCTTTATTTGCCTTCTGGCACCTCCTCAAGTGCTTGCAGACACCTGCCAGTGCTGCCTCTATTTGATGTCTTGTCCTTTTCATTGTTGTGTAACTCTACAAAACACTCTGTGACTTCCCAGAGAAAACCAAGATGCTGGCAGAGTGATAGTCTCCTGGAGCAGGTGGCAGAATGGATGCTTCATGGGAGGGATCTGTGTTTTTTCCCTTCTGGGGGAAAATATAGCACAGGTCTTTCCCATGCTGCTCATGTGGGGAAGGATGTTAAGAAATGACAGCAGCAGTAGCAAACCCAGCCATCTTAAGATAGCAGCATAGTCAGAGGCAATTCCAAGAAGCTGAGCTCCTGGACAAAGAATGGAGCATTTTCGAATGAAGGAGCAAACTGAACTGTAACAACCACCACAAACACATGCAGTGAAAACACCCCCTCAAATTGCTCAAAGCTTTAAAGCCCTCACTGTGAACCCACCAGAGAGCAAGGGCTTTTCAGGCTCCTACACAGTGATGGATATGCCAATGCCAAGATCCCAAAGCTGTCAGAGCAGGATGTTGGGGCTGTTTAACAATGAGCTTATGCTAAAATCGGATGTGAAAGGAAAATCAAAGTAGACCAAAACAGGACAGTGAATGAAAGGTTGGGTTGCTCCCTGCTCACTCCTGCATTACAACAGGGCCTGGGATCAGCTCCCCAGGTGGGAAAGGACTGACCCTCTGCAGTGCATCCTTTGTTTGAGCTGGATGTGGTACCCCTGGCTCCCAGCGTGCTCCCATAAATATGTATAACCTGACAGCCAGTCCTCTGCACTCTCTGCCCTAAACAACTGGAAGAGGAGCTTTAGATGCTGTTTGATGGGGAAATGCAGATCTTAAGACCTGTCAAAACACAGTGTGAAGCCTGCATAAGTTGCTAGCAAAAGTACAGGACTAAGACCCCACAAATTCAGTGTTGTTTCTGATACTGCCGCTGGCCTGAGGGGAGTCACTGTCCTGCAAAGCCCACATGAAAAATTGGAAGTAAAGTATGGCTCCATTGCCAAAATTCTTGGAGATCTCTTGGAGACAAATGAGATACCACCACTGTGGCCTTGAGTTGATACAGAGCCCAGGGACTATGAGGAAATGCCTGTTTCTAAGGCAGATGCTCTACTGAGCAGCTCCAGCTAAAAAGGACCAAAGCAATTGCACTTTAACCAAAAGAGTTGAAGAGACAAAAAAGTGCTGAGGCAAAAGGCTGGATATTAGAAAAAGGTTCCTCACTCAGAGGGTGAGCACTGGAACAGCCTCTGTAAGGAAGTGGTGACAGTACTCAGCCTGCCAGAGCTCAAGAAGAGTTTGGACAATGCTCTTAGGCACATGATGTGATCCTTGGGGCTGTGCTGTGCAAGACCCGGAGTTGGACTTCAAGTGTTTGTTGTGGGTCTCTTCCAACTCAAGGTATATTCTATGATTCTATGATAGGGAATTACTGCCTTTTTGGAGAGGTTTGTTTTTCATACCCTATGAAGATAACCTGTGTTTGCTACCTGGCTGGCTGCTCTGTGGCTTTTTGCTTCAGAAAAGTATTTGATGTGGTTTGAAATTGCAGGTGTAACTAGAGGGGCCAGCCTCTATAGAGCCAAGTGCTTACATATCCAGACATTTTGCTGTCAGTTTTTTCACATTATTATTATTGTTGTTGTTATTATTATTATCCAGTCCCTCAAGTACTTTGCACAGAGGTGTGAGGAGTCAGAGAGCTTCCTGGTTCACTCCATGGTGGCCGGGCTGACGCTGGCTTTGGCGCAGTTGTTTCCCTCCGAGGCTCTGGGAGGAGGTGCAATTGAGGGAGGTCTCTTTTCTGGGAAGTGCTCTCTGATGATAGGGCTGTTGCCATCTCTGCTGGGCAGAGGACATGGAAGAGCTGTGAAACGGCAGTCAGACTTTATCTGACCTTATATTTGTCTGACCTGCCCTCCCTTGAAGACCAAACACAAAATGTCACGGAGTTCCCTTCTATTGAGCCTGCAGGCGAAGGCTTATCTAAGTCACATGTGCCTGTGTGTCTTGAGTTGTGCAGCCAAGTTTCCATCAGTGGCTCTCTAAGCACTATACCTCCCTCAATCCACCATGGTGGGTATCCAGCCAGGATTGCAAAGCATGCAGATCCAAAAGTGACACTCACCTGAAGCAATAAATAAATTATTTCCAAACTACCTGGCTTGCTAGCAGCAAGGCTTGCTCAGCTTTGCTCCCAGGGACTGCCTTGTTTCATCTTCCAAATCCCGAGATGTGCACATTGGAAGGATCCCACGTCCCTAGCTTGCTGCACATGGAAATTCTGTTACCAGCAACTACACTCCTCAGCACAGAGCAATTAAAAGACCAGGTTAAATAACAACTAGTCTTTGTACCCAAGCCCAGAGCATGTGCTGAATGAATTTGTGCTTGTGGTCTACATGGTCAGTCAGGAGTTGTGGCCCCTTCCTGCCCCTTGGCTGTGGCAGCAGGAGTTGGGCTGGGACTGGGGGACTGAAGCTCACCCTGACCCAGGAAGATGCAGATGTGAGTCCAAGTCACAACCTCATAGTTCTTTGTTACTCTGCAAATAATCTCCCTGATACACAGGTGTATGACATTTGTTTGCAAATTTGTTTGAATTTGCATCCAAACATTTTATATTAACAAGTCACTGCCTAATAAGAGAATTAAAAAATGGAAAAAAGCATTAAATGAAAAATGTGGGAGCTTATCCCATGAGTACCTTCACTATCAAAATAATTAAAGATCACAGCTACCATTTATATTAATTTATTAGAAAAAAGATACAGTTTAATGTGCAAATATGTACACCAAACATTACAATGAAACACGAGGAAGGTGAGCCCCTTCCCTCTAGCAATGACTTGTCCCTTCGTAATAGAGATGACTGTTTAATGCTTCCCCACAGATTTACAAATACAAAAAAATGTATAATGCTTCATTTGCACAAGAAAAAGTTTATTTTTATTTGAAAACAAAAAATATCCTGGCTTTGACATGGCAAATGTCTGCTATTTTGGTGGCTTTTATTTTTTTTAAACCTGAGCAAGTTTTGCAGAACAGGGGGACAAGGGAAGGCATTGCCCTGTACTTCATTCTCATCACAGCATCTGATGGTCTTTGAATTACTAAACTTCTGAATCACTGCAAGTGAATGCAACTCCAAAATCTACATCTAGGGTGTAGTTAGTGACAATGAAGAAAGCAGGTGCTACCACTGGCAAAGTGAGCTGGCTGAAAACACCTTGCTCCAGTTACATGGCTGCTGGCATTTCTCAGGTTAAATGTTCATTTCTGCCAGTAAGGAAATTAATGCTGCCTCCTGTCATAAAGGACTGTAAATGTAAAATGTAGTTTAGCCCAAAAAGCAAATGAGTTGTGGACCTGCTATGCCTTGGTCAAATGTGCAGTTATTGAAGGAGAGAGTAAGGCCATATTAAACACATCAGTGGGGGGAACCAGCTGATGGCCCCAACAATAACCACAGGACTCAAACCATTGAGCTTGGCTGATTTCCACATCATCCTGCAACCAAGCTTCATCCAGCATCTCCACAAGGTGACATTTCTGATTAAACTAAAACTGTTCTGTTCATTTAGCACTCTTCCCACATTTAATGAGAGGCCCCAGCAGTGCTGGAGAAGGCACTACAATACCTGGGCTGGGCAATGTCAATTCCCTCAGCAAACTTTGCTGAGGGACCACTGGCCACTCTGTGCTCATTTAGATGCAGAGCACCTATCTGCATCAGCTCTCACCACATTTGTTCTGAAACAAATACATGCAAACAACAGACCCATGGCAAAAAGTGGACACCATGAGGAGTGTGCCTGGCTGGCCCCAGAGCCAGCACTAACCAAGGGCTCTGGCCTGGCCTATATTTTCAGACATGACAAAAAGCTGCTTCAGTTTCCAGGTTTTCTCCTTTTTGCTCTGTAACACACCTCCACTCCCACCCGGTGGCTCTATGGGTACTGGCCCACAGTACAGGTTTGTCAGTCATGGCTGCTGCAGCTCCCTTCACACTCAAATCCTTAGTGGTGTGGTGGCCATAGCAGATTTAGCCTTTCCCATCCTCCCACCATCCTGCTCCTCTTTACCCTGTTTGAAGTATTGTGGAATTTGACCAAAACAGAAGGAAAAAAAGACTTTGAGAAGGACTGCTCTGTTTTTAATTGTTTTTTCCCCAGTATTTTTAATTGCTCCTGTTTCATGTGTTGTACTTGCACAAGACTGTATGTCATGGGCCCTGGAGCGGCTGGTAAGAACAGACGTTACATGACAAATCAGAATAAACCAGCAAACTTAGCTCTTAGTTAAAAGTGAAAGTTAGAAACCAGTGAACAGCATTTGATCAAGATAAGAGTGTTGTGAGGGCAATCAAGGGACACAGGAAGTTGAAAGGGGCCGTTCTGATCTAAGAACAGTCACTGCCAAGCTATATGCTTATGTCCTTTTAGGGGAGTAAAAATCCAGATACAGCTCTTTCTTCTCTAAACTTCTGAATGATCCGTTAGCCAGGTTTGTTGAAGTTTAAATATTTTTACAATAAACTAGAATTACAAGTGAGTCAGTTGTCTGCAATAACTTGGTGTTTTTCCACTTCAGAAGATTTTCTGACAGCATGAAAGGAAACACCAGTCAAACACGAGCTGATCCGTATGTGATTCTGATCCGCATCAGAGGCTGCCCTGCCATCACTCCACAGTCCAGGATCTGCAGTAGCAGAACATAACTGCACTCACCCTTTGTGGAGGTTATCTGTCCATAGTTTAAAACACCTTTTAACCCTTCCAGTGCATCAACGCATATCAAGAGCTTTCAGTGACAAGTGTTATTTGCACACTTTGAAAGAAAGGCGATTCTTTTGAGCAGAAAGGCAAAGTCTCAGCACCTGTGGCCCTTCATGCTTCCCTCCCTCTGACACCTCTGTGCAGGTGCACATCTCCACTGCCTCTCCCCAGATGCCCTGACCCTGTCACAATATCACTCCCAGGGCATGGGTGCTCATAGCTCTGCTAAATCAGAGGACAAAACAGCTGGGTTTTAACAAGCTAAATTTCACATCAGACAGACAAGATGTATATGGAAAAGTTGGAATTATTTTCAAAATTTTTATGAGCATCAACTTTCATTTGAGAGCTTTGGTGAGGGGTGGGGGAGCAGAGCAGGAGGGAACAGCAGTCAGCTATCTGCAGGACCAGCCCCAGTTTTCCAAGCAGCTCGAGGCCTGGGACACTTCATGTCCTCAGGCCTGGGTGCCCAGTTTGCCCCAGTCAGTGAAGGCGCTGGTGAACCTTGTTCTTGCAGGGTAACCTAGTGAGATCGTGGTCACCAGAGATCCCCAGGGGCTGGGCTAAAGAAGCAGTGAGACTTGCAAGCCCTTCTCTTGAGGTAGGAGGAAAACTGTGTTTCTGTTAGCTATGCTGCCTCTCCCACAGGACGTGCGGCTCAGCCTCCCAGAGGGCCTAAATGATCCGAGCAGACAGAGGGTAGGGAAAAAGCTGAGCAGGAGCCTTGAAATGTCAGTGCTTTCTGCAATGGCATCTCTCTGTTTTGCAGATGAGAATTTTCAGGATGTCAGGTTACAGCAATGCAACATGATAACAGCAGGCACAGGAAGGGAGGCCAACGAATTGGCACTGTCAGAGAAGAAATCTTTCGTAAGGTCCTGTCTGTCCATGTGGACAGGATCAGACCTTTCATGGCTACTGGGACTCACCTACAGGAGCAAAACCTGTGAGACCAAATCCAGTGTGGGTCACCCTACTTCCATGAGCCAAGTGGCTGTGTTCCATTGTAAAATAAACACTGCAGCCAAGAGTTTAAAGTTAAATATCTATAAAACTATACACATATGTCATCCTGAGATAGTGCCTGTAACAAGTCCCAAGGTAGATAAGCTTCCTGAGCCCAGAGGTCCTCACGCTGTGTGAGCATTGTTGTCCCGTTTTGGCAGGCTCCTGGCCTCTCTCAGAGCACGCTGCACTTCCTAATGCTCTTTTTTATTTTGGGGTGGGTCTAGTGAAACAATCAGATTGACGACTGCTACTAGCAATTCCAATGGCATTTCTTCTGCTGTTCAGATGAAAGCAGTCTTGATCCTTTGCCAGTTTTCTCAAGGCTTGCAGAAACAGGCTCACAGCTTCCCTTTCTAATTTTTGGCCAGCCAAGAACTGTGTGGCTGCAGCCTCCTACTAGAAGAGCAGCTGTGCTGTGCCGAAGACACTTCCCAAGACAGGGGAGAAAACATCAGGAGGAATCAGGCAGAAAAGTGACAAGTATGAGCCACAATGGAGGGAAGAAGCTTAAAACAGTGACCATCATCCAGAGGGTCAAAGACCATGCATTCCAGTCGCATGGGTACATAGTCCTGTTTTGAGTTCTGACAGCATCAGCTCACAGCCAGACCTTTTAAACCCAGAGGAAAAATATTTTTCAAAATTCTCTTTGCTTAAGCACTATATATTCAAAAAGTTATTTTTATTGTTTCAGTATTTTAGCCCTTAGTTGATTAGTCACCAAAACCTGTCAGATGCCTGCTGCCATACAAGCACTCCGAGCACCTGCAGCATTTGTAGGAATATCAAAAAATAGCTTTAGCAACTAGGAATTATGCAGCAGAAGGAGAAGGCAGGATGAACTAGATTAATACAATTTGTAGTGGATTTGTTAAGTGTATGACTCGTTGCAGAATCATGCCAGAAAATGGTACCATGTAGCATACTGGTAAGGGCAGTAAAAAGGCTAATGCATTACTTTAGTCATCAGTGAACCACTCACTCACTCAATATACTTTTTCCAGCTGAAATCAAAGGTTTCCAGTAAAAATGCCTCTCCAGACTGTAAGCATCTTACACGTCTCTTTGCCTTTGAGCTCCACGGTGATAGCTGCTTCATTAACATTGTGGTTCCAGTGCAAAAAAAACCCTCTCCAGATCCCAAATCTTCTTCCTTTACACTTTTGATTGTCTTTCATCTGTCCATTCCTGCTTAGTGTTCTGTAAAGCTTGAGTCTTCTGTTCATCTACCTGGACATAGTCCACTCTCTGTTCCTCAGACAGAAAAGGTTTCTATGGGACAGAGAAGAAAAAAACAATGTTTTAATTTTCAGGTTGAAAAGGGGTACTAGTGAAACTTAACTTGATTTTCTGTTTTCCCTTTCCCTCATTTCTTGATTGCTTCACTTCACCTTGAAGCTCACAGTGACATCAGCTGACAAAAGCATTGCTTTACAGCCTGCTTTTGCTGTAATTATCCATCTGTCACCCTGTCACTCAGCCCAGCACAGCAAGCGAGGGAAACATGCTGTACTGGCTATTTCCATGCAGATAATCATTCTCTTCTCATCTCAGTGATCCTGCTGCAGGGATAACCTAACTGATTTTACATACAGGGAGGGTTTAAATAAGAAAGCTTAAGAGTCTTGAGTCTTTTGCATCTGGGAGTATTCGCTGAAAGGGAAAATGATACACAGGACACAAAATGATCCTAAATGACAACACTTCACTGCTTTGCAGTGGTATCTACCCACCACCTGGGCAGGTCAGAAGTTCTTTGGAAGAAGGAATGTATTTTCTCACCATTGCAAAGGAAATTGAAATGGTTTTGGTGATGCAAGAACAAAGATGCACATTTTGCCAGATTATAAGAGATGGTAGAGTTTTACCCCATGAATTTGTCATGGGCTGCAAACCCGTTACTGCAAAGAGATTTTGCGGAAAACTAGCAGGAAAGGCTTTGCAGAGACTTGAGGAAAATGAAGGAGCATGCAGAGATCCTGCAAGCATCAACCTGCTTGCCCACAATCCCTCATGGCTGCACTTCCCAGTGCAGTCTCATACCCTGTGTCAAGCTCGTGTTAGCAGCATCCCTACGAGTCACACTAAGGACACCTTGTCAGCACCCTCATCATGCTTATATCATAATAATCTTGGGAGCCTGACAAATACAGTCAGCTGGAAACACCACTGGCTTCATCATGGCACTTAGGGCACCTAGCAGAATGTGACCCTGGGTCTCGACTTCCTCCCAGCAGACAAAAAGCCAGGAGGCTGTGAGGTTTTCAGATGACTCATACCTTCTGCACAGGGGATGGGGAAGCAGAGTTAAAATCCAGTGCTAAGTAATCAAGGTTAGATTTCCTTGTCCATGGAAAAGCACCACTGTATGGAGAGGCCTGTCTGTGTTCCTGTCAGGAAAGAAGAAAAACTTTTAATGCTCTAAATACATGATCCTAGAAGGAAACAGGATCACAACGGTGAGTTGGGAGATTCGCCCGGCAGAATGGGAATGAGAACAGTCAAGACCCACATAATTTTCTATGCCAAGGGTGCATTTGGTCACTAACCACACCATAACACTGATACTTGTGGGATGACATAAAGAAACTGTGAGACCCTTTTTCTTCTGATAATTGTAGCAAAACAAATAAAACAAGCTGATTTACACTCAATTTTATCAAGAAGGGCTTGTGCCCAGCTTCTCAGTCCAAACCCTTGGAACACTTAGATTTGCAGGAGTGCCCACTTAAACATCATCATTCAATGAATTTGAAGAAATTGTGAAAATTCAGTTAAAATCTAGAAACTGAAAATTATTCTCATAAAATCACAGATCACCACAAACGTATGTCAGGTTTTCCTAGACTAGAAAAATCAAATGGGGAATGATTACAACTGGAACTGCCCTCTTGAGCAGGTTTCAGTCTGGTAGAGATGTGGGTTAAAATTTGAAACTATGGTTCATGGAGACTGTGGTCAGTTTTGCAATATATTTTTATAGCTGTTGGTTTTGGGCTTTGGCTATGGAGCAGATCTGTAGACATTGGCTCAGGTGAATGGATTTGAGACGTATTTTCTCCTAACATTCAAAGTAAAACAAGATTCTGGTCTTTTGCAAGATATGGCTAAAGAGTAAATGAAAAAAAGGAAGCCACGAATTCAGATGTTCTTCTTTCATGGGATGGGAAGCGGGGTTAGTGCCACCAGCCAAAGCAGAAGCAATGAGACTTTAATGGGAGTTCTGTTTCTGCACAATATTTGGTGTGTTTCTTTAGGAAGTGCACTAATAGCTTTCTGTTATTTCCTAGGAGATTTTGTAAGGCATACGTTTAAAAGGTGAAAAGATTTAATTTTCCTTTGTCTTAATGAGTTCTCATGTAAATATGGCTGATCCCTGTGATCTCTTGGAACTGCTCCGCAACATTCGTGGGTGAACAGCTGAGTTCTGCAGAGCAGGAAAAGGGCTTCCCTTATCTCTCTGTAAATTGGTCCCAGTGTCTTGGGTCTAAAACCGTTTCATCATTTGGAAAAAGAAAAAAAAAACCAGAAGGCAAAGGACAAACCTCCTCAACGTTTTTTTCTTAGAAAACAAACTTCTGCATTCTCCATCAATGTGACAGAGCAGAATAAAGCAAAGGATGGCTGTGTGAAAATGACATTACCATATGAATGTAACTTTCTTCCTCTTCTCCGGAAACTGAATTGGCAAATATTCTTGCTGAATTAATACCGTCTCTTTCTGGTGAGATAAAGCTCATTCGATTGCTATGAAGAAAAACACAGGAGAGGTTAAGGAAGCATCTTACAGATGTACTGAAATGAAGCCAAAGCCTGACACAGTCCATATGGTGAATAAACCCACACTAAGGCTGTGGCCTTTATGGAGAGGATGTCCAAAGCCACTCCTTAGTTCTAGAAATAGTGTGCTATATCACTGACTGATTTTGTTGATTTTTTCCTCTGGGATTTATGAAAGTTTGCTATCTGGTATGACAGAAAGCATAAAACATTGAAGCAATTCTCTATCAAGGGGCACAGAGCTATCATTCATTTGGGTAGTAACGGGAGCAGTTACTTGGCTGTGCAGGTATCCACATTTTGGAGACTGCTGTGAATTAATCAGCTGCTGGAGGTACATGCAGAGGAACTCGGTCTGGCTTTGCACACAATGTCACCACCTGCCACCCGTGCTGTGGAGATGGCTGTGACTCAGCCCTCGCACAAGGAAATCTCTCCCATGAACACAACTCTCAGAGGTGCATGGTGAATAAATTACCACAGGCAAGCACAATGGGCTTGGTTAATAGGAAATCAGATGGCCTCTCTGTGCAGCATGAACAGCAAAATTCCTTTTGCTGTATTAGTTTCAGGCATAACTTTTTTATTTTTGTTACTGTGAGACATGTGAACTCACCTTAAGCTCATTATCCTTCAGGACTCTGCACTGTGTCAGCACTGATTAACCTCAGTGCTCTGGCAGGGATGCTTGGGAGGCAGGGTATTGGCTTTTCCTAACAGGCAGTGCCAAAGGGCTTAACCAGCCTCGGACTGGATGTGAGAGAGGGCTTTGCAACTGAAAAACTGCTCATCTTGTGTCTTTTTTGCCCTTCACTTGACAACCTGAAATGAGGGAGGGGAAATGCCCTGTCTGGCACTCATGCCAGCAAAACCCTGCATATTCAGGAGTGCCCAGGGTGTGCAGAGGAGGTTGATGGGAATTTCTAGCTTTTGCATGCGCACTTCAGCACAGCTGCCTTTTTTTTTTTTTTTTTTGTGTCAAGACCCCCCAGCCAGCAGGCTGAAGTCCTCCCCTGCTCACAAGTTCCCTGAAGGTGAGTCTTCTGCTGCCCTTGGAGCCTAACAGTATCATCTGTTCATACAACCTGGGCTTTGGGATCAAAAGCATTTGTTTTACCAACAACTAATTTCTAGTGACAAAAGGTCACACCAAAAGTTCAAGTCTGGACTGCTGTTTGGGAATGCAGAATTCTACACCCAGTCTACAATCCAGGCAGATCTTTATCTAATCTGATTCTCCTTTGCTATATTAATTTTCAGGAGCAAAAACGGCTCTATCATAGTTTAGGCATGCCAAGTTTTCAGCCATCATAGCAGCCACACCAGGATGCAGACCAGCTCCAGGCTGTTTAAAAGGAACCTTCAACTCATGATGCTGAGTTCTCTGGAGCTGCCCACTGTGAAAGGGAGCCCTGCTTTTTAGAGACAGCAAAAGCCTGGGGGATACTGAAAGGAACCTTGGGGAACTTTTGTTTGTGGACTTTGCCAGGAATCTTTCTGGTGGGATGGGATAAGTTATTTTTAACTCTATTCCACGCTAATGCTCAGAAGACTGGAATGGCAGGTTTCTTGCTGACTTACTAAGGCACAGTCCACATCCTGGTCACAGCAGCATGCTCCCGGATTGTGGAGAGGTTCCTCAAGTCCAGAGGAGGTGGTCGTGCTGTACGTAAATACAAAAGGAACTATGTTTTCAATGAAAAGTACAGACTGTTCAGAAAAATGCAGTTTTGTATTAACAGAAAGAAACTAACAGGGTATTTCACAGAACATAACCACGACAGAAATCAGTAACAAATGCCTCTTGGGTCGGTGCTGGAAAGCAAAGTCCTCCAGTCACCCTAAAATAACAGAATAAATATCGTGGGCATAAAGAGACCAAATGCTGCACAAGGTACATAAGCTTGCCCCAAATATGCTCTGTATATGCTGCCTTGGAGAGGTTGGTTCAGCCTACAGGTTATAACAGGTTTTGGATTTTGTTCTGAATGAAAAGGTCCTACACACGGGGATCAGGATCATTCCTGTCACCACTCAATGTACATGTGCCCACCATTCTCAAAACCCTTTAAGAAAGGATATGAGTTTGCTTTTCTTCGTGGCAATGATCAAAATGTCTGTGCCCTCTTTACAGCAGCACTGCCTGAACCAATTTCTGAGTAACTCTGTGGCTCTGCAACCCTAAGAGCTTTATTATAGGTCAGGTTTAGGCAATTTCTCCATTTCAAAGCTGAATTTTGTCCCCAGTATATTCTCTAGAAGTGCAACCCAGATTTTGGACATGCCATGAAAACCAGGAGTGGAAAATTACCATCAGTAAAAGCACCTGCAGAAAATTCCTAGTTACACTAAGACAGTTGTACCTATCCAACAGATGTTTAGCCAACAGCCAACACGTCAAGTTTGAGTACTTGAGTGTTTGGATGTCCCATTCCTGGCAGGTCAGAGAGCCGGTGAGGCAGGAGTACATGTACTTCAGAGTGGCAGGATTTAGTCTGCCGTCTCTCCCAGGCGATGTCCCTTTGGCTGTTTGCAGTCACACTGAAAAGCCAGGCACTGTGCTTGTGCAGCCACCTGGGCTGTGACTGCAAAGGCAGCCCTGGAAGCTCTTCCTCCACTCACAAACCACCCGGCAAGCACTTCCTAGGCTACAGTGCTGTGAGTCACTCACGCAGCATTTCAACCCATCCTCTGAGGGGCAATTGCTAAGACATGCCAAGGACACCATCAAAGGAGGTCACCCATGTCCCCACCATCAGGACCCCCAGGCTTTGCACTTTAGGTCTGGGCTTACACTTCCTACGAGGCTTGAGGTCTCGGTTCACTGGAGGGGGCTCCACGTCGGAGGGAAGCTCAGGCAATGGGCTGGTGAGTTTTTCTGTGCTGACGACAGGGAAGGTGAAGGTGGCCGAGCCAGGGCTCATGGGGATGTAGCCGTCAGGGGAGCAGTCGGAGCCGGGCGCGGAGGGAGAGGTGCTGGGGCGCATGGGCACGTAGCTGTCCTCAGAGCTGTCCGCGCCCGTCGAGTACAGCGGCGAGAACCGGCACGGCTGCGCAGGCAGAGCAGGAGCAGAACGACAAACGTGTCAGTTAATGCACAGCCAGCCCCCTCCCTCCACGCCGGGAGCTGGTGGGAGTGGGAACACACCTGAGCTGAGCCCAGGCCGGGATTGTTCTGATGGGGCCATTCAGAGAGGCACAAGATGGAGCGACAAGAGACAAATGCGTGAGTTCAGATGAACACTCCAGCTCTGGAGCAGTCCACTCTGAGCTTCACAAGTCACTGAACTAGAACCAAACTGATTGCTGATTTATTGGTTAAATACTCCAAGTTCAGCGAGGCTGCACTTGCCTCTCACAGCAGTAATTCTGACCTATACAATGAGGGAGGATCCTGAATACAAAAAAGTCTGGAAGAAGAACACCTGATGAACTAGACTTTGGCAAATACAGAAGCTGAGAGAACAAACACAGACCTACAATCACTTCTGATCACTGAGAATTAGCATTAGAAAATCATTTCATGCAGGTTAAGGCTGAGTGGTGAGAGAGAATGATTACAATCCTTGCAAGCTTTCAAAAAGGAGAAAATATGAGCTGCCCACCACCAGCAAAGGATCTCCCACAGAAGAAGACATCCAGCACCAGGCAGAAGACTAGCTACATGATGTGAGATGGTGCTGCTTAGAAGCGTGTCTGTCAAAGGCTGAGGCAAGGAGCTGTGGACTGATAGAGCCTTCAGCCACAGGCATTTCAGAGTAGACATTTCCTGTGTCCTAAAGAAGATATATCTCTCAGGACCATGAAGTGATAGGCTTCTCTAGAACCCTTTTTCAAGGAATAAGCCATTCGCTGTGGTACTCTTGGTCAACAGTTTAATACTTGAGGCTACTGGTAACCTTTTTCACAGCTTCATCTGCTTTAAAAACCAGGTGCTCAGTACTGAGGCCTCTCCCTCCCTCTGCTCTCAAAGGCTTCCTGAGGCCACAAAGCAGCCAGCACAGAAGTTGACCAAAGCCATGCACTTTTTCAATTTTTTAAATTCTTCTGCTGAACAGAGAAGAGGAGTGATTGAATATCAGGATGTGAAATGATTCACTCTGAACTTTATGTACCAGTGTTTTAAATTTGTGCAAACAGAGTACTTACCAAATTCAAGCTAAGCCTCTTATCTCGACTTCTTAGGGAACTGCCTTCCATGTCTGCTGCAAGGAAAAAAAAAAAGTGATTAAAAATGGGATAAGGCAGTGCAACCTTACAGAGATAATTCTGGAGTAAAACATATGGCTCTAAAATAATTAGAGTTCTATAAAGATTCCATAACTCCTAAATGAGGAAATACAGTGACACTTAAGACCAGATCCAACTCAGCAGCACTTCAAGAGTGATTACATCAATTTAAAGTACGATGAAACCAAGGAACCTGTTCATGTATAATCCAGCTGTAACTTATGCTTCCTGTAACACAAGCAGCTGGGGAAAAAGACTGGTATGGGAGCAAGCAAACAAGAATTAAAATGCAGCTCCTGCTCTAGTCATTCTCTGTTTTCCCATCTGTCAAACTGGGAAAATTATATGAAAAGGGGCTATTATAGATAGTATTATTTCTTGGAAATTTATTTATGAGCCTTTAAAGGTGCCAGGGAAGCAATTGTTATTGTACAGAAAGTGGTGCGTGGGGGAACTTAATGGTAGGAGAAAAATTCTTTGCTTTGTCATCCAGAAGTGCTGATGTGGTGCAAGTGGCTCAAGGTGGTGGGGAATGAACAGCCAGCGACACAATCACCAGTCTCCATGTCTCCTTGTGCAGATGGGCCTTGGTCTTGGTATAGGTCAGTTTTATTTTCCAAGCAAAAGCCAAAAAACCCTAAAATACAGCAGTCAGCACATGGAAGATCAGCTGTGGGAGATGCTTACAACCACCATCCTTTTCTGAAAGGGGATTTTCTGTGCAAAAAAATGGCTTTTCTGTGGGAATGTCTTAAATCCTTGCAACCATGTTAATCCATTCCCTGCTCTTATGGTGGAGATGTCAGTACTGCAACTGGGGGCATTTTTGGTGGCACCAGCAAAAAAGGCTAAACAAGAACAAAGCAATTCTGTTGGTGCAGATACATATTTGGACTGATGCAGGCACTGTCCTGGGACAGCTACATTTATTTATTATGGCAAAAAGACATTGAGGCACAAGGCTGTGACAGATGCCAGGATACAGGTACCTTACAGCTCATTCTCCTTCATGGCACTTCCACCAGCTCATGCTGATTTGCCACAGGCTAATTACATCTGTGCACCTTTTGCAGGTTAGCAAGGGCAAAAAATTAGGTGAATAACTTGAGCGCACTCACTAGGGGAGTTGGTGAGGAACTGCTGCTTTCTCTTTGTTTATTTTTCTGATCTTTCTTGTTAAACACATTTTAATTCAGAGTTTAATCCTTCAAATGCTTTCAGCTACACTTAGGGTAAGAAAAAGTGGCAGGACTTACTAATTCATTGCTGCCCCCATCAGGCAGAGACAACCCTGCAGCACATCAGCACAACATGTCATTTGGCCACTTAATCCTCTTAAAGACATTTTGGTGTAAATTGGGTTGGAGGATCATGAACCAGCTGTGTTGGAGCAGTACATGTGCAGAAGTGAGACCAGCACCTCTCAGGGAGCAACCAAATGGAGCTGATAATTCAGAACAGCAATTCCACTGATGGGTGTTTCTCCAGAAACCTTCCAAGAATTGTCTGTACACTGATAAACAGGCTGAGCAGAGATCCTCTTGCTTTAGCTTTGAGCTTTAAGAGCAAGATCTAACCAGCCCACACACTGTCTGCTCATTCAAACTGCAGGAGTCTAAAGGATGCTTGCCCTTAAGAACCTACACTTTTTTCCTCATCAAAAACAAAGGTTTTCACATCACTACTATCAACTTGATGATTTCGAGCCAGGTTATTCCAGCTGCCTCCCTCTGTTCTGTGGCTCCATGTAATAAAGCTTTCTCATACTGCATATGCTGCTTTATGACACCATGATGTTCTGGGTTTTGATTCTTGCTCTTGTTTGTGATGATGGTGTTTCAGCAACAAGTGGAAAAGCCAGCTCAGCTCTGAGTAGAATTTGCTTTGCAGCCTTGCCTTGCTTTGTAGCAGCAGGTTTTCAGACCACCCTGACAGAAGTGCAAGGACAGAGTGGGATTTGTTCAAGGACACACAGAGTCCCTGGTTCAACCAGGATTACATCCCATCCCCAGTGTCTCCCTGATTTCCTGGTCTTTACTCGAAGCTGTGAAAAGACACGCAGCTCTCCTAGAATGGACTGGGTGTAGCAAAGCAGCACAGCTCCAGAGGCATTTCCCACATGCAAGCCCACACTTTGACCTGTGTAAACAGAGTTTGGCATTGCCCAATTCAGTGGCTGACTTCTCATTTTGTTTTTTCTACTGCTTTCTCTTCTGAGGAGGGGGGAGGAAATTAGTAAGGCACGAGGCACCCTGAAGGGATCAGAGCCAAACTGCTGCCCATCTGTACACATACTGAGAGGCTTCTACACAGCAGGAGCCAAACCTAAGGGACAGGCCTGAATCCTGCTTGCTAATTCATTTGAAAGCAGCATTTTGTGTTACATTGGATGATGTAAGATTTCACACAGAGGAGAGGACAGAGAGACACACAACAGGAAGTCAAAACCACTCTGTACGTGTGAGCAGCTCCATCCCTCACATTGGTGCTGCTTTGCAGGCTCTCGGAAGCGCACTCACCTTTCCAGTTCCTCATGTTGTCCAAGCTGGACAGGGAGATCCTTCTGGGCACCAGAGCGACCTGGGCCCGGCAGACGCCCGCGTGCCCGTTCTGGAGGGCCCCGCCGCCCAGCTCGTCTGCCCTCCTGTCCGAGAAGTGTGTGGGCTTGGGCGGCCGCGGCGGGGGCGTGTTGGACAGCACGTCCAGCTGCGTCACTCCGAAGGGCAGCGCCGCCTGGCTCTTGTCCATCTGAAACGTTGGCGTCAGCGGCGTCCCCAGCAGTGGAGAAGAGGAGGAAAAGTCACTGGATGGTCCACTAATGTCTGTGTTCCTGGACACGACACTGGGATTTGCTGCTGGGGCTCCGACCTGGTGCGCAGTGCCGGCGCTGGTCGGCTGTACGAGGTACAAGGAGGGCTGGGATTGCAAGGAATCAACAAAAACATCGTCCGATGATGTCTGCTCCAGAGATCTGTCTGAATTTGACCAGCTGTCACACCTGCAAGGAGACAGAGGTCAGGACCCGAGCTTTCCCTTTCTCCTGGCTGTAAGAACACAGCATACAAAAAACCCAACCGCACAGTTTGGGACAAGATCTGTCCCTTCCCTCTGAGCTGGACTGGAGGCTGGGGCACTTTGTGGAGCACCTTGGGCAACAGCAGGTGTCTGGAGGAAGGCTATGTGTCAGATCCTCAGCCACGCACCTTGGAAATGGAGAGGACCAACACATGATGCTCAACCACTATTCTGTGCTATGAAAAGCACCCTTGAAATTGGATTAGGCTGGTGGTCCCCCTGTTGTGTTTGGGAGCCAGCCCTGAGTGGCAGGGCTCCCTGAGGCTGTGTGCTCCAGTTTCATGCCTGGACAGGCAGAGGGGGCTCCAGCCTGACACATCTGGTAGACCCCAGGCTCACCTGTTGTGGCTGAGCTTGCCCGACTCGCAGTTGGACAGGAAGAGGTAGTCAGGGAGGAAGACTGACTCAGACTCGCTGGGGGTCTCCTCAGCAGCAGCATCAGCAGCAGCGTGGTCGACAGAGAAGGAGGGGTCGGCAATGCGGGAGGCGTGGGTGGAGGCGGCCGGCGAGGGCTGTGGGGACGAGGTCGTGTGAGACAGGCTCTCCACAGAACCTGCAATGGCAACAGATGGCCCGGCTGAGGGACGGCTCTGACCTGCCCTGGCCTCTGACTGTCCTGGCTGTCACCACCTTGCTTTGGCAGCAGGGATGTTTTACACCAGAGCAGCGGTGAGTCAAGGGGAACACTGGTTCGGGGTAGAGGAGAGGCTGATTTTGCTCCCTCTGCCCAGGCTGTCAAAGTCCTCCAGGCTGCAGGGAGTGCAGACCCCCTGCTCTGGGGTCCCCCTCTCCTGCAGGGCCAAGGCATCCCTCCTGCAGCCAGCAATGAAGAACACACTCTGCTGAAGAAAGAGCTGAGGCATAGCAGCCTGTTTTATCAAGTATTTTTTTAGTATCTGCAAATATTTAATTATCTCCAACACTTCCAATTAATGGTGACAAGGAAAGGGACTGATTTCTTGCCACTTTCTAGATCTCAGCAGACAAAACTGAGCTTTCCAGCTCATGGAGTAGCCAGAAAAGCTCTGAACTTGTCTTTTTATGCCTCTCTCAGCTGGACACCAAAAAACAAGAGCAGTGCTGTAGCTGTTCCTGCCCAGCTGGAGGCTTCTTGGCTCTGCTGAGAAAAGTGAGACTCCTTTTCTGGAGGCCACAAGGCAAGGGAGCCTGAGCTCAGTGACACCTCTGGGCACAACAGTCCAATGTCCTCAGCACAGAGTGGGATGGCAGGGGGACAGGATGGGGTCTGGGCTGCAGGCAGGGGGGCTGGCCCAGAGCTGGCTGCCTGCTCACACCACCAAGGCCACCATTCAGTGGCAGCATCTGGCTGAGACACTCAGACCCATCTGGCCTGAGCACTGCCAGGTAGCAGAGAAGTCTGGTTCTGTTCCTCTCCCAACCTCTGTCCCTGCTAGAGAGCTGGGCAGAAGGGAAGAAGGAGTGATGGCTGAGCCACACAGAGTCAAGCTAAACAAAGCTTTTGGGGCATTCCAACTCAAAAAAATCAAGTGCAAGCCAGACAATGGGCAGCTGTGGAGTGGGAAGGGTGTCTTTACAAAGCAGCTCCTCAAAGGCATCTGCTCCTGGCAGCAAGCTCAAACAGTGGCACCAAGAGCACAAGTCCTCATTTAGGGAATATGATTTTTCTAATGAAGTTCCAGGTTGCTGCATGACAGTTCCTTCATCAGAGCTGTGTGGGGATGGGGCAGTGCTCACTGGGTCCCTGACACCTGCAGGGCTTGGCAGGGGATGCTCATCTCTCTGGCTCAGATGTCTCCTGAGTCAAAGCTGCAAAACTCTTCTTCAAAATGAAAAACCCCACAGCAAAAACAAACACAAGACACCAGTGACTGCTGATAAAACCATACTGAGAATTAACATGCTTTCAAAGTGCAGCAAGATGGCAGATTTCTCTAATGCTGATATCCACAACCTGATGGAAATGCTGGGAACCAGCCCCTAACCAGCTGCACGCATCCTGTGGCCCAGATCCTGCATTGTGTGATGAGGCCCTGAGACCCTCCAGCAGGTCCAATCTAGTCCCAACCTCAACAGAGCCACAAGTCTTGGCACAGTACCAGCTTGCTGTAGTCCCTTCTCAACCCTGGGAGGTGCTGGGTATACGTACAAGCAGACCAGGAGGGATGAAGAAGGCTGCCAAGGCTTGAGTGGTTACACAGCCACACCACTGAACACAAACTAAACCCTCTCAGGGACATGGTGCAATCCTTGAGGCCATCCTGTACAGGATAAATAAAACAACTGATCTTCCCTCCCTGCACTATCCTACACCTCATCCCTTTCAGCTTGGGAGGGAGCTGCCTCTTTCCTTCCCATCTACCAGTATTGACTCCCTGCTGCTTCCTCCAATTAGCTTCAGAGATCTGGGCAGTGGTGGGCCTCAGGGCAGCAAAGCATATATGAACATGCTTAAATTCAAGTGTAAAGCAAAGGATTTGCTTTAATTTTGAGCAGGTGCTTATAGCAGCAGGGTTTCATCAGTGATCATCTAGAAGGAATGGCTTTTACAGGGTTTCACATTTGCAAAGCAGAGCTGAGGGCCACAGCCTCCCCATCTGAAAAATAACTTTTGTTCATCATGCTGGCTCAGACAGCAACACTGCTTTTAAATCTTGGACTTTGAGAGCTGTCTTGCAAGCTGACAATGATCAAATACACACTGGGCTAACTCCCTAGGGATCTCAGAAAAGCACGTTCACTTCACCATCTGACTACATTAAAAAAAACCCCAACAAACCAACAACTAAAACTGCCACAATGCATAAGAAAGAAATTAATGACATTCTGGGTTATTAACACAAAGAACGAACAGGCCTGAACTCCATCTGGTACTCACAGGGTTTAGCCATGGATTATCCCATCAGGAAAGGCTGTGAGCTGCAGACCACATGGCAACGGTTGTGAGCAGGAGGGAGGGATGGGAACAGCACAGACCTGCCCTTTTCTGACCTTCAGGGGCTCAGGGACCTGCAGCCAGCTCCTGTCCCTGCCAGCTCTGCTGGTAACCAAATCGTGTACATTAAAACTACCACAACAGCAGCAGGGCAGAATAAATTATGCATGGCCATTTTCAACAGTGAGAAGGCAGAGAATAGGTTTGGTGCCTGCCATCCTCTTTGCCAGAGAGACAGCAGGAGCTTCAGCTGCCAAAATAACTGCTTTGGTGGGCACTAACATAAAACATTTCTGCCCTGCAGTTATGGAGAAAGTCACCACAGAGGTTGCACAGCATCTCCCACAGTGGCTTCTCCCATCAATGAAGAGCCATTGCTTGGAGAAACAGAGGAAATTGCTTTTCCCTTCTGCTGCAGACACCAGTCCCCTCCCCAAGAATTGTGATGGTGCAACAGCACCAGCAGTGCAGGGGCATGGTGGAATAGGGGTGTTCTTCTCACATCAACCACCCCCAAGGCTGCACTGACATACCAAGGAGGTAGAAATAATAACAGTAAGGCTTCCTAAGGAAACTGGTTAAGCAACCTTCCCACTAGCTTCTCCAATGAAAAGCTGTCACATTGGCTTGTGTCAATTAGTCACGGCTTCAGCTTGACATGGGATAAACTGTGCCCCTGATGTCCCACAGCCGCTTCATTTCATCCCCTCCCCTGCCCCAGACACTTGGGCCAAGCATCCTCTCAATCCCCTGCATGGCCATGGGTCCCATGGGGCTGGGGAATGATGGCTCTATTGGGAGATTTCACCAAAGATGGAAGCAGGATTTTGCTTAGATAGGGTAGAAAAACCAGGAGCAAGGCAGCTCCTCTCTCCTGCAGCTGACTCCCCAGAGGTGCCAGCTCCCCTGTCATTTCCAGCACAGCCAGCAGCACTTTCTTGTGGCAGCACTGTGTGAGTGCTGCTGGCAAGTCCTTCCTGACAGCCGCCCTCCCAGGTGCTTCCTGACATCTGCCTGGAGCTGCCATGTCATGTCTGCCTCTCAGCTGTCCCCTCTCCTGTTGACTACAGAGCTGTGCTCACAGGAGCCATGGGCTTCCATAACCTGGCTCCGCATCCGGCTGCCAGCACCTCTGGCGTGGGGACCTGGCTGTCCCTCCAGCTTCTTTGCTGCTGGAACAACAGGACAGCACTAAAGCTGAGTCACTGCAAAAACCTGTGGCTACACTTTGGGCACTAAGCAGAGAAAGCAGCAGATTGTATTTTGGCCTCAGCAAATTTTCAGCGATGCGCAGATTAGGAGTGATATGACTCATAGCAGGGACTAGTATTTTTTTAAAACAGTAGCATTCAAGTTAAAAAAATATGTGGCATTTAGTAGGGCTTTTCTCTTGCAATGTTAGTTTTTAAGGGTGATTTGTTTAAACCTACAGGCTCTTGGAGAATTTAGGAGATCCTGAAAAGCTGAAGCAATTAGCAACTGTTTGAAATGTGATGTGCAACTTGTGGAGCTGTGCAGATTTAAATCAGAGGATCTGGATGTGCTTGGCAGCCTGACCTGGATACACCCCAGACCTGAGCTCACTGGCAGGAGCTGCAGGATAAATAGAAGCTCTTAGGAGCTATTTGGCATTAGAGACACAGTAAGTGCATGTCTGGAGGCTTAGCTCACACCATCCTTGATGAGGGCTGCAAGTTCAGGTGCCAGACTTTGTACTGAACCAAGGCAAATGCTTGGCACTGCTGAACTTCTTGGGGGGTAGTATCAGCCTTGGAAGGTTGGAGTGTCAGCTTTCCAAGCTGCTGCTGCAAGAGCTGTCATTTCTCATCCATCAGTGCCCACATTGACAATCTCTGCTGGGAGAGAAACACCAGTGTGTAATACTCTGAGTATTGTCCATGTGCAAGTCATACAAGCAATAGTGCACTGCACCAGCAAAACAGAGAATTCATTTCCCAGTATAAATACATCTGTCTGGGACAGCCACTGTCTTAGCTCCTCTGCCACGGATCATATCTCCCATGAATATCCTCACACAGTGCCAGGAAAAGGCTGACTATACATTTGAGAGGCAAAAATGATTTTTCTCTTTTCTCTTTTGCATAGAAGGGTTTACCTTAATTTCAGAGTAATTGGTAAAACTATACTTAAAATAATCCTGCACCAGAAATAACAATCCAAGAACAACAACTCAGCATCAACAAGGGTAGAACAGGAAGGTGGTTGCTGAATATCCCTAATTCCATCCAAGCTCCAAAGGGCAGTAGACTCCAATCCCTACCAGCCCTACTTTGAAATTTGTATTCACGGGCAGCTTGTACTGACACATAATCTGTCAGCAAATTTTCATGGTGGTTTCTGAAGTGAATGGGAAAAGAACAGACATCGCATTTGTAACAGGACCACTGCAGTGTTCTTGCCACTCCCATTTCCCTCAGAAGACACTAAGCTAAGCAATGCCAGGAACCATGATAGATTAAAATAAAACCTTTCCCATAGCCTTTTTTACCCTATCAAGTTGCTTGGTAATGGTGTGGCCATGCTTTACTTGCAGACACGAGCAGCCCTCTGTGTGCAGCAGCACAAAGACCATGGAAGGATAAACTGCCTGGCCACACTACCATACCCCCAAACAAATTACTGCCCTAGGGCTCATGTCCCTCCATGGCCCCCCTCTTCTACTCTTGCACTGCCTTTTATCATATTGAAAGGCTTAGTTCTGACTCACTTCCTCTGAAACTCTCAAATTGCTGCAGTATCTGCCCCTTAGAATTGTCAAGGGAGAGACAGATTGCTGTTATCTGAGTCCGATTGTATCATTTGGAAGGTAAGTTAATGATGCTACAGGTCCCCACTTTAATTACTGGCTACATCCATCTTGGAGTGGTTAATTCTTGGCAGCTTTTCAAGAAATTCACTCTGCTGAGTATATACAGGTGTAGGGCCTGGCAAAAGAGCTGCCTTTGTGCTTCACTGGCAGGACCATCTCTTAAGTCTATACACATACTTCTAACACTCCTATCCTCTGCCTTTTCTTTATTTTCTCTTATTAACAGACTAAGGCAGCTTAGTATTTCTGTCATTGATTTATGTACATGCATATACACCCAAGTCTGTGCACATTTCACATCCAGCAAAGCCTGAGAAAGTGGGAGTTGTGCAGGATGCTTTCCTGGAACAGGTGTCTTACATTCAGCCTAACTAAATAAATACAGGACATGTAATGAAATAAATGGCCCCAGAAGATCAGTCAGCTTTTCACATAAACAGCACCTTTTCTTATTAAGGACCTGCTGTTTGCACCAGCAGGAATTGCTTCATCAAAGTGAGACCAGGCAGTCAGTATTTCCACCCAGCAGCAGTGAGGTCCCTGAGAACTTTCAGATCAGGGTTTAGCAGCATCTCAAGGCTGTATGGAGCTATAGGAACCACAGTCCTCTTCCACCTGCCCAGCCCAGCCTGACAACAAGGTCCATGCCGCCTGTCACCCCTGAGTATTCTCCCAGCCTCCCAGATGGGTGTGATCCTACCTGTGCCATCTTCCAGATGTCCAAAGTTACAGATCTGGCTGATATTGTGCACCCAAATCTGCATCTCCTCCTCAGTCTTGGCTACCAGGTAGAAGGTGCGGTAGGTGGTTCTCACGATGAAGACAAAGTTGTTCTGAAATTCCTTCTTGATGAAGTTGGGCCCCGAGTGCTTCAGCACTTCGCATTCATTGAGGTCGATGATGCGGATGGGCTTTTTGGAGTGGCTGTTCCTGTAGTATTCCAGCACATCCGGGTTCCCGCTCATGCGGCCCCTGCGCAGCACGAACCAGCGCTTCCTCCAGGCCTGCGGGGCACAGACACCAGACAGGCCTTCAGTGCAAGCACGCCACGCCAACCAGCCCACACACACTCACCCCTCAGCTCACTGGTCCCGTCATCCACCCAGCGCTGCACCATGTCCCTAAACACCACATCTGCATGGTTTTTCAAGAATCACAGGGATGGTGACTCCACCAATACCCTGGGCAGCCTGTTCCAGTGCTTAACCACCCCTTCAGTGAAGAAATTTTTCCTAATGTCCAAACTAAATCTCCCCTGAACCAGCCCGATGCCGTTTCCTCTTGTCCTATTGCTCATTACCTGGGAGAAGAGCCCGACCCCCACCTGGCCACAAGCTTCTTTCAGGTAGTTCTAAAGTAATAAAGTTCTCCCTTAGGCCTCTCATCTCCAGGCTGAACAACCCGAGTTCCTTTAGCTGCTCCTCAGAGGGCTTGTGCTCCATGCTTATTTTCTTTCAGATTTTATAGCTGTTTTGATAAGCTGGCCAAACTGTGATTTTTATTTGATGCCCTTGCTATCAGCTTGCTAGGAGATAGGAAAACAGGCAGAGGGTTGTCCCTGTGAGGTCAAGATGAACATTCTCTCTTCCCCTCACTTTGCCAACATGATGCAATCAAAACGACCCAATACATCACCACCTCGTCCATAGAAGAGAGAACACGTTTTCCGTTGTAAAACGAAAAATACCAAGAACTGCACATACGTGGAAGCAAGCACCTTTTGCCTAGCAAAGTCCAGGGCTCCAGATACCCTGTGCAGCTTCCCTCCAAAGGTTTTCAGTGCTATTACAAAGCTGTTAATGAGCTGCCAATTACTTCTGAAAGCCCAGAACAAACCCTAAGGGAGTTGTAGTGCTAAAAATTAAACAGAAAACTTCAGCATCTTACAAAAGGACAATTATTTACACAAGAACTGTCAACCTAAAGCAAACCTGGCAAGCACTGATGTTTTCTGACCCTTGTGACTAAAGGTTTGGGTCCCATACAGGCTTAAATGAAGTCCCGGCAGCATCAGATGCAGCATCACTCTGTAAAGCTACGTGCCTGTTTCTAGGCACAAAATAATATACTTTGCCTTTTTTTTTTTCCCAGCAGCTGTTTTTGTTCATCAACAGTATAAGCACTTCTGTGTTGATTGTAGCTGTCACCAACACCTACTCTAAGGGCCAGAAGAAATCAATCCTGATCTCTGTCCCACAGAGAAAAGCCAAAATAAGACAGGACCTTCGCCCTTGCCAAACTCCATAAAAACTGTTGGATATGTCATGCCCAAACCAGCCAGGCCAGGGAGTAGCCAAAACTAAGGCTGCAGCTGCCTCAGCTCTGATGGAAACCTGGGAAAGGTGCAGGGGCTCACACACTGCCCAGGGACCTCCAACAACTGCACAGACACTGACTGCTTTACCTGCCTTCCTATGAGTTCAAAGTTCATTGAAAGAAACATCTGAACAACCACTGCCACAACCTCCCTACCTGAATCTTAACCAAGAACTCTTTGCAAAAGGACTTTGTCACAGTCATGTAAATCTGGGTGGTAGCTTGTGTTTGAGTTAAAAATCACACTTATTTTGCAAAGAGTGGGTCTGTCAGTTTAAAAACAGGCAACCATTCAATTTTAAGATAAAATAACTGAGTTCAGGCTGCTTTCAGTAAGAAGCTAGAGTCCTTACTGGCACAGTTGAAGATAATCTAGGCACTACAAATTTTACTGATGCTGAGTTCCCATAGGCATGGTGATAGTAAAATTGAGCAATATAAAAATATCAACAATCATTATGTCAGGAAAAAGCATTTCTTTTTGTACTCCAAAAATTTTTTTTGTTTGTTTTTTTTTTTTTTTTTTTTGCAGTGCAGTGCAGCCAGCTTTTCACAGTCTGTCATTATTCAACCAAAAATTTATCTAAGAAGTAAGTCTGTTCAGCCTGGCAGTTCCTCAATCTATTTTGAAAGCAAATTATTCTTCAAATACAGAAGAGAGAATGAAATATCATGGAAAAAGCTCTTGCAAGGCTGAGCAAGCCTGTGTACAGGGGCTTACAGACTGGGGCGTCACATCAGGAATAAACAAGAAGCAGAGATGAGGTGCAAAGTGTATTGCACAAAGAAAATTAAGTCTTGCCCCCACTGACCAATTAAAGTTTGAAAGTGATTTGTTCTCTGTTGGAAATAGCTAGAGATAACAGATTTCTGACAGATCTTAGACAAGCATAATTTTGTGGAAGCCAGGGAAAAGGAGAAACATACACAGGAAATAGAAACAAAAGAAAAATGTTTAATGGAGCAGTAACCTTGACTAGCCAGATACAACACTGGAACATGGGCCAGCAGGTACCTCATGTATAATACTAAAAAGAGCCCAGATCTCTGTTGCCTGCAATCCAAATCCTGCACAGGCTCAGTGCACTCCCCACAGGTGAATCAGGACAGAAATGTCCCATCTCCTAAAGCACCCTCACCTCTAAACAACCAAAGAGAAATGCTTCAGAAGATGTGAGACAAACAAGAACTGCTCCTTTACCTCCCAGAAAAACCAGGCTGCTAAGGTGAGGACCTCACCAGCTTTATCACAAAACCACCTCCTATTTCCCCTTCCAAAGGAGCCAGCCTTTCAGCTTAAATATACTTGGTGCCTGTCGATGGAGATCGAGTAGAAATCACCTGCATCTGAGCAAGGTGAGGAGGGAGGGGATGGGGGAGCAACTGTCTGCCTGGCACCCTAACTGGCAGCTGGGGAAAAGTGGAAGCTCAGGGCTACCTGCTGGTGGTTGCTACAACAACCTGAGGCAGGATGGCCCAGTACCTGATTTCATTTCCAAGCATTTTGATTTTCATGATTCTTAAGGAGTGTGTAGGTTGTGTTTAGCACAACCCAGGCAGCTGGTGAGAGAAAAGGGAAAACTGCTGTTGTGCTTTGTGGAAAAGGCCACGGTGCCTCCATTAGGAGGGAAAGGCTGGCTGTGGTGTGTGTGAGGGGCTGTGGCTCTGTTGGTTGGGTCTGTCTCCAAGAAGCTGCCTGCTAACCTGTTTCCCTGTGGATACACACTTTCATCAGGTTTATAATTGGGCTGGTGCTGCAACATTGGACATGGAGAGGTGCCCGGTCAGAGTGGCTCATGATGGCAGAGGAGAGCAGGGCTGAGTCTTTGAGAGGAAACACTGGCTATCATAGCTGAGCAGCCGTGGGAATAGGGCTGAGGGGAAACAATGCCAGATAGCTGCCCAGATCTGCCCTGCCCTTGGGAAGGGTGGGTCCCCTGCTCCATCTCCCACAGGGTGCACATCTCCTCAGCACCTTCCCCAGGCTCACTGTGGGGCCCATGCAGCCCCTGGCCAGCCGAAAAACAAGTAGATTTTTCTTGTGGGGGTTACACAGGGACTAGAGAAACATGCAGGAAAGGGGGGGTGGGGTGGAGTGAGACAGAGGAACTGCCCTTTGGTGATATCACAACCTCCAACAAGTCAACAACCCTTGGCTGCCACCACGGAGTGCCCCAAACATTAATGTGCTCTCAGCCTCATGGAGTTGCAGGGACCACTGCAAATCCCTGCCTGTGCTGCCAACCCACTGCTGAGCCTGGAGTACAGGGGAGGGAGAGGCACCCAGGGCCGGCAGCCTGAGCCAGCAGCACAGCTGAATCGGTGTTTGCACGCTCAGATCTTCACAGACATTTAAGTACTCAAGCCCTCTTGAAATCAGGTGCCATGGCAGAGTGGCAATGGCATAGGACAATGGGGAGTCTGCTGGAACCACCTGGTGAGCTCACCTGCTGCCTTGTGCCAGGGATGGTCTATGCCTGACACCAAGGAGTCATCTGAGGGAGCAAAACCAGCAGACACAGCCTCATCCAACACTGGGAAATGGGGAGTGCTGCCAGCCCATTTCCTCAGCACCCAGGACCAGCTGGACACAGGCAGGCCAGCACCAAGGAAGGTGTAGCAGGGTGGGAGGAGATGGGACTACCTCTTCCCTGGGTGCTTGCTCCTAACATCAGCTTAGTGTACCATCAAACTGCATCTGCATGCTCTTCAACTCTCTGGGCTCCTTTTCCTGTCCTCCTCTTTCTAAGGAAAAAGTGGCATCAGCTGCTGACATGACACAGTGACCTGTGTGAGTGGGGTTGAAGGACCATCTTTTGCACATCTTCTCACAATTGACATATCCAGTCCTATCACTGTCCCCCCAGACTAATCTCCATTCTGAAATTTTCTCAATATATGCCTTTGCTCACAAAATGTTGGCTCCAAAACCCTTTTGCTTATCCTACAATGCTGAGTGACAGGGTTTTTGAGCCCCTTGCAGCATGCCTGCAAGTGGACAAGAGCAGGTTTGCCATTGCCAATGCACAGGACTTGCCCTGTTCTGTGGCATAGGCAAAGCAGGGCTTTTGGTTCTGGCACACTTTTCAGCAGGAGGCTCTTGTCTCTGATCAAATATCCTCTCCTCATTTTCCTGGCATTTGCCTGCAATCTGCTGTATACCTCCTTTTTCCAGGGTAAGGGGATGCAGCACACTGGGGTCACTGGGAGCCCAGCAGTGACAAGCCCTGGCCAGACAAGTCATCATCAGCAGCTTTTATCTCTCAGGGCCTCAGCAGCCCTTACACCCTGGTGCAGAGGGTGCTTGGCCCCTCAAAGTCCCCATCCACAGGGCAGGGACTTGTGCCTCTCTCCAGTGCCCAGCTCAGCCCCACAGCAGAGCATGGTGGGTTTTACAGAGCTGTACATCCTCAGGAGTTTCCTTTTTACCATCTACCAGTCACAAGGCTGCCTCCTCCTTTCCCTCTTACAGGACTGTCCCCGTGCCTGCTGAGGGTGTTGGTACCAGGCTAAGAGAGCCCCTGTGAGCCCCTGCAGTGGCTTGAGACCAGTGGGGACACCCAAGGAGGCAGGAGGGCCAAAGTGGCTGGGCTGTGGTGAGGAGGGATTTATTTCAGCTGGTCAGAGCCAGTAATATCTGCCAATATTTAGTCTAGAACTGCACACACTGCCAAATTTACAAGAGAATGTGGATCAATTTAAGGGTGAAAGACTGCATTGCCGTGGCTGAGATGAAGTATGTACTTCAATAGGTACTGATTCCTGGCATTCAGCTTAGGCTCCTCAATCACACTATGAAAAGGTTCTGTGCATCCAGGCTATTACATGCAAACTATTACATTTATTTTGGGGCCTCTTGAAATTATTATTTTCTTGATGAAGCAGTGATAGCATGACTAGAAGTTTATATGTCCTCCAAAGCTTTGTGGGCACTAGAGAGAAGGCTATATCAGAGAAACACAACTACCATCAGACAAGAGCCAACATCAATCTAGAACAATTTTCATCTGCCCTTCGTAAGTGAAACAGTTTGATGCCAAAAGAAAGAAAGAATTTGCAGCAGCATTGGTTGGCTGCCAGCACATTCCTTTGTGTAACACAAGCTATCAGTGTTTGCGTCTTGCTCCTGAATTTTTGACTTTGGGAATTCCAGAGTCACATCTGAAAGAAAGAGGAACAGCTCTGTTTCCATTTCAGTAGGATTTCTAAGAAAGAGACTGCTCCTTCCACATTCTGACGTCTGCTTCTGCTGAATGAGTAGTGTGAGGTTTAGAGGGCTGCTCTTACATGTGAGCATTTGATCTACCTCAGCACTGTCAGATAAAACAAGCCACAAGCAAACTTATTCTGAGCTGAAAAACAGCTGGCTAGTGGACAAGGTAGATTGAAAGCTGAAAAGGTTTAGCCAAGGACCTTCATCACCTACCTTCTGCCTGAGGACCATGTTCTCATTTGTTTGTACAACATATCCAGTATTTGAGATCTAAATAATTTATTAGAGAACATACAAGCTCAGTGAGGTAAATTGGCCTGAAATGTAATTTGCCCTGTGGGTTTTGATTTTTTCTGGTTTTAACAACAAAACACAGAACAACCAACAAATGTGAAATTCTTGACCAACTATATTAATGCTTACAACTCCCCCGTGAGGATAACCCTCATTTGACAGAATGCAGCAAAGCGGATGGCAGGGCGAAGCAGAAAGGAAGGTGGCTGTGTGCTGGCTCCTGGCCTGCCCGGTGGCCTTGCAGCCCTGCTTCTGGCACAGACATACTGGTCCCCAGGCCTGCTGCAGGGGTTCTGCAACTCAAAGAAGAGTTTGAGAGCTCACTGATAGGCATGACTGACTATTTGGAATTGCTCTCATCCCACAGAATCCCTTGGAGAGGGGAAAGAAGCAAATCCCACCGGAGAAGGGTTTGGCATGGCTTCTCTCCCACAGCTGATTGAGGGCTGGGAGCTTCAGTGCACACTGCTCCTCCTGCCACTCACTGTGGGCCCACAACTCAAGTCATCACCCTCGGGGCAGGAGAACTAGCAGAGCTGCAGGATGATAGCCCCACAGGTGTGCCAGCACTTGAGACAAATTTTCACAGCTTGTCTTTTTTAAAGAACAGTTTTAAAACATAATCCTGTGGAAAAAAGAAGTTAAGCGGAACTTTATAGCATTTTCTATAAAAAGCCCAAAAGAGGAAGTTAAAATTCATATGTAGTCAGGTTTGTGAGTAGCTGATTCTAAGCCCACTAAGACCATGTATGTTAACAGAGGTTCCCTGCCTGCACAGAGAGGAGGTGTCGGGGCTGCACAGCATGGTCCCTGCAGGAGGAATCTGCACCGGCAAGGAGTCAGGACAGCTCCCAGCAAACACCCTCATGTTCAAAGAGGATGTGTTGGGAGCTCTTTGTGCCACTCTTTCCAGAGTAAAGGGCCACTACCATACAGCTCATGCTCCTCAGACTGCGAGACCCTTGCAGAAGGGCTCACACCTTGGCAGCCTGCAGTTATAACACTTGATTTACTCACTCACAGAAATCAGATGAAAGAGACCTCTTAAACCACCCAGCCCATCCCCTAACTGGAGTTATGGTTTTGCTGTTTCAGTTGTGGCTGTTGGTCTGCAGCACCTATTAGCTCTGCGTAATTAATCTCTCCCTGATGAGGCTGCCTGCTTGTCCCTTCCAGTTTGTCCCTGTGGAGCACTCTGGGAACAGATGAGCTCACTGCCCATCACTTACTGGTTTAACGCTTCTCTTGGATTTTGTCTCCCTTATTTTCCACTCAGCTCTCACAAATGTCTTCAGCAGTGAGAGGCTGAAACTCATGGTTTATGACTGGGAAAGAAAAATCAATAAATACTCAATTTCAAAGAGGGATAGTCCTCCCTTAGGCCCTTCCTCTGCCTCCACAGGCATGTAATTCTATTTAATCTAGAGAATAGGATAAGATATTTTTTTCAGTAATTTTTCTCCCTTTGCTTGGGTGCCTGGAAGTTGAGGGACATTCTCGATTGTGCTGGAAAGACATTTGCTCTCCCTTTCCCTGCCTGTTCATACCCACTGCACCTCTGCTTTCTCAAGGCTCGGGCTCAGCTCTGGTGAGAAAAAGCTCTGAGCTAACAAGTGTTTCCATACAAAACAACTTTCCACACAGACTGGCACAAATGGTCTGGCTCATCCTGTGCAAAGGGCTATCACACAAGCTCAGCCATAGCCTAACAATGGATTTCCATCTGCTACGTTCTGACCGTGGTAGTTTCAGAATGACTCTAAATGAGCCTTGTTTCAAGAAAGTCAGCATGAGCCCTAGGAGGAGACATGACTGATACGTAATGCAAGGGGAAATACCTTCTTCCTTTCAAGGTGATACAGCTATGTTAATTGACTAAAAACACCAGTCAGAAAATTTCCTGCACTTCAAGTGCAATGAGAGCTTTGTAATAAAGCACCTTAGAGGACATCCTGTAGAAGCAGAGAGGTGTCCTTTGTTTCTGTTTCTTTACATGAAGAAATCTGTGGTTTGTGAAGAAAAGATGACACACATTTTAAAAAAATAGAAAAAAGTCCCTCAGTCATATGTTGCCTGCTAACCTACACACATTCCCACTGCCTGCTCTACATCCTAATCCATAATATTTATAGGGCTTTACATAAACAAACATCTGCATCTGAGTGAGTCACTTCTATTTAATAAACATGAAGATTCTTTGTTACTCAAATGGATTTGTTCGGGCATGGACGGTCAAAGTCATAGGGACTCAAAACCTTGAGAATTTTCAGTTCTTAAAATACTTGCAGAAAATAAGAAAACAAGTTCTGAAGGTAAAATCAATAAGGAATCCACTTCATTTTGGGGAGGGAGAAAGGAGCCAGACATTTGGATGAAGAAATGTAATTTCACTCATGTGCCCTGTCCTTTAAAAAGAGCAGTAAGGAACTGTGCTCCTCACAGTCATTTTGATGAGAAGATTCCCCTGAGGACACTGACAAGGTGAGCGAGAGGGTAGAGTGAGGAGGGCACAACACTGCTGCTCCCCTTCAGCCCCCAGAGCCTTGTGAGCAGTTCCTACCTGCATGAGGAGTCAACAGATGCTGTGCCCCCCTTGCTCTCCCCATGGCTCCTGGTAGGTGGCTGTCAAGGGACTCTCCCACAGAGAAGAAATCTGGCTGCTGTGGTCATGCTGTCCAGATGGGTCCCTGGAGTTTGCAGGGGAAGATGCTGATGGAGTATCTTATCCCACAAGATCTTGCTGTGGGGACAAGCTCACTGACTGATCCCAGCTGCAACAAACACTGCCACAGAGCTACAACAAACACTGCCACAGCAGAAAACCACCGCATCTCCACCTCATCAAGGGGATGCTATGTGTCAAATGGCTTCACAGGGTCCTGTCCTGGGGTCTGTAGGGCAGGCAGGACCTCACTGTCACCCCAACACTTGACAGACCTCCCTGCCCACTATGGAGTTGGCACTGGGCTGATAAAGTCTTGCCTGTGAAACACACACCTGAGAAGTGGTGGCAGGATGGAAATCCATTTTCAATGTATTTCTTTAATGGTAACATCCTTCAACAGGCATGGAGTCCATGAGCTGCTCTCTCCACTGCCAGTCCAGGGCATCACATCTCTATTCTTCCTTCTTTTTGACAGCAGTAGTGAACAACTACCCTGCAAATATGTGCAGGCCTCTTTGAGCTCACTTACAGAAAGTATAAAGATAATTAATATTAAATTAGTGCTAACTGACACCCCAGGGCAGGAACCCAGCTGTGCCTCGAGGGCTGCACCTCCCAGGGAGAGGCCTGTGGCTGAGAGGGGTTTGTCAGGAGCACCAAGGGACCAGGGCCAGCCAACAAACCTGACAGCACCTGTGGGGCATCAGGAAAAGACATAGTTGGTATTCATAAAAAAATGAAGTAACTCCCCAGCTGCACTTGGCTGTGGTTCATTGGGACTAACAAGATGGTAAAGATGCTCTCCCTCGCTTTCAGGAAACAACTGGAATTTTTTGACTCAACATCACTGTAAAGCTGTGCCCAAAGTGATCTGGAGAACTGATGTAAAATCAGGCTAAGGAAAAGAAAGGCAGCTGTGGTGTGGTGTCTGTACAGGTCTGGGAACAGCCTTGGCCCCAGGGTGGCCACCTTCCATCTGGCCTACCAGCACTTCTAGTGGACTGCCAGCTCTCATCAAGAGGATGCTGCAATGGGTGAACAAAAGCCCTGGGTGGAGGGAAGCTGATTTTGGCCAGCTGACCTTGCCTGGGCAGGCAGGTGGACCCTGTCCCACCTCTATCCCTGCATGCTGCAGCCTGTGATGCCAGGCAGGGGGTACCAAAGTACTGGGGCACCAGGGTTGGACTTGACTCACATCATGAGCACCCTCATGAGCGTCCTCATACCCTCTGTTTCACTTTGTCTTCCTTTTTCACTTTCAGTGGGGATGTAAGATAGGTCGCAGCTCTCACAGCAGAGTTCCCAGCAGCAGAAGACAGCACTGCAGTGGTTACTGCCATTCAAGGACCTCCTCCTACCCAGAGCCCTCCACTCTTCCAGACAATTTTCTTTCCCAAGTGCAGGCACTGTGAAACAGTAATTCCTTTAAGCTGCCCCTCAAAAAACACCTTCTAACTGCTGCTACAATTTTGCAAGCATTTAAACTCCCTGACAGTGAAGACTTACAGGCAGGACTCTGCATGAGGATGTTTACAGCCTCGCCCACTAGCCAAAAGTTTTAGTTCCATATTCCCTCACAGTACGTTTATATGTAGCATTTAAAATGACATTGTTATCATCCTGCATGCAGTTTAAGTTTCTGGAGTGCTTTTTTCCACCTTTGAATCCTAAAGCACTTGACAACTGGTACATCATGGTTACAGCCTCCATATGTTGTGATTTGTTCACCTGTCACAGGATACACCTGCCTCTGAAGTTATACTGCATTCCTGATAATTGGGCTGCTCCTCCACACACCCACAGGGATGCACTCCCATCTGTGTGCTTGGCCTCAGCCAATCTGTAGTGACACTTTTGCATCTGAAACCCTTTTTTAGCTGCATAAGGCGGCAGAGTTTGGTGGACAGAGAACTGCTCATCTGGCTTGGTGCCATTCCTCTGGTCAATTAAAAACAAAATTTTGATTTCTCAGGATGCCAGATTGGGCTTTTTACAGAAACAAGCTGAAAACAGAGAGAAAGGAGAAACTTAATACACTGACACAGGTCTTCCTGGATTTAACCATTAAATCTGTTTTCTGTAAGTGTAAAAAAATGCTGCTGAAGCTTTAATTTGCCTGATAGGAATTCCGGCTTTTACATAAAAAGTAGTTGTGTAAAATGGTCTTGAAACTCTTAAGTGTGACTTGTTCACAATTAATTCTTTAACACTAACTTCAGGAGTAAGATATATAATCTTGAACAGAGGTATATTTTGATTTCTTAGAATGGCTTTAATCCGAAAGTCTTGCACAGTATTAAAGGCTTTTTGGAAGACTCTCCATGGATCTTTGAGACCTTAATGAAAAATAGGTTGCTCCCAGGTTGTTTAAGAAACAACAGTTCCGAAATACAAATGCTCAATATAATCATCTGCTGAATAACTGAATCTAGCTAAGTCACAGGAGTCTTCAGTCATTTTTGGAAACAAGTATAGGAAAATGCATATACCAAAGGGACTGAAGTTTGGACAAATTTTGAGCAAATTTGCTAAACTAATAGCTTTTATGGAAGGAGTCCAAACCTGCTTTGCTAAGGAAAGGAGTAGGGGCTAATCCCCTTTCTTGTCACTTGCAAGCACAATGTGAATACAGATGTGCAAAGCAGTTAAAGACTAGAAAAAAAACTGCCTGGAGATTGTGCCCTGCCTCAGGCTATCGGGAGTCCCTCTCCCTCTGCTTTACTTGGAACTGACAGTTTTCTCAGTATTCTTTACACAAACAGAGCAAATTTTGCTGTTTCACCTTGTTAACTGAACATGTGGTGTGAGGTCAGCAACAGTCACCAGCCTATCTACAACTGTCTGTTCTCACATGATGCTGCAGCTCCAGCATAAACAGGAAATTGGGCAAAGTGACTCTTTTAGTAGGGGACCACAACACCACTTTTTTTTTAAAAAAAAAATTTTCAGCAACATGCTGTCAGACCAAATGAAGAAAAGCAGAGTAGCCAGCAGGAGCAGAATAAAAGCAGCAAATGTTTAGGCTGTAGCACTTTTGCCTGATCATAACAATGAGGTTCAGGAAATGCCCCCACGCTCAGTGTCCTGCTCAGCTGATCTGGGTGCACATGGAGTGAAGAGCTGTATCCTCCACATCCCCTTCGGGCCAAATCTGGGCTGTTCTTTTTTACATCCTTACTGACTTCACGGCTACATGCCGCAAAGACTTTGACCTTTGCACTTCATTTCACTCCTAAAATTGCCTGGAGAAAGGAAGTGTGCGGGAGGCAGGCAGAAAAACAGGGAGGAGGCGCACATGCGTGGGAGGACTTGCCATAGAGAACAGGTCACTTTTGTTGAAAATAAGAATCAACCTTTCTGCACATATGGACAAAGATAGAAATAAAAATAGGAATAGGTCCAATCTCACAACAGCAGCTATATAGTATCCAGATAAACCCTGGTTTTAGGCATGTGGAGGGGGGCACTGATTTAACTGCATGCTCCAAGGTATACAGACTCAGAGATCTCCTCTGGGATCTTCGTATTGGCTTGAAATCAGTCTCGTGGGAACCACCCGGCCTTTGCGGTGACATTTAAACTCCACTGATGTAAATGGCAAAGCTCCCATTTGCTCTGAGGGGGCCAGGTCCTCCTCTTGACAGGAAGCTTTGAGAAATTCAGAGATTCCCAAAAATGGAAACATGATATGAAGAAATTATCTGAAAAAAGGAAATCTGCCTCTGGACTTATGAGGAGCATTTCTACCAACCACATCAGAAGACGAACTCTCCCTTCATGGGTCTAGCCTGGGTTTTGTGGGTTGCACACAGGCTGCCCTCAACTGATTTTTCTCCAGCCAAAGAGCAAATATCTGCTGGTGACTGCAGGCATGGTAAAAGCCCCTGTTAGGGGGAAGGCAGGCTGCCCCCATAGGTCTTACCCTGGCCATACCTGGTCAGGGCAGGCATGGTGCAGCACAAGCAGGCAGCTCTTACAGCAGCATGGGCAGAGTGGAAAGCCAGGTACCACGGTGGGCTGCCAGGGCTCCTGCGGGAGCAGAGAGTGTCTGGTGCACTGGGAGAGCTGTTGGAATGCAACCAGAAAACAAACGAATTATGGTGAAATGAAGTGAAGTTTGGAAAGGTCTGTATTTGTCCCAGAAATGCGGTTTGAGCAATCAGGTCCCTGCAGCCTCCAACTGGAAGCTGTGCTGTGCGATTCAGATGCTCAGCCAAAGCCAGTCATCACTGGCCAGATTCCCTTGGTGAATATTTACAGAAAACAAACCAGACTATAAACTAAGAGTTATTTGTCAGACCTATTTAGTAAATATTATAATTGTATTTAAGAGCGCACCAAGTGTGTGGGCAAGGCACGAACCAAAACAGACGGTGGAATGTGCTGGATGAAGTCTCTACATTGCATTTATGCAAGTACTGATTTTTTTAAAGGAGGTATATTTAGGTGGCCCATGCTTCCTTTAAAGTGGGTTGAGTTGAACCTCAACAACACTGAAGGTGGCTGAAAGCGCTCAATAGCTGATTTTACACCAATTTGTTCAGTTCAAAGTACATTATTAGAAAACCAGCTACGCTATGGAATTTGTAATTCTATTTTGATTGCAGTTCTGCAGTTTTCACCTGTCTTCTTATCAACTAAATTGTGATGCTTAACTTTTAATTATTCTCTAGGAAGTGTTACATCTCCAGACCTGGGTTCATTTCTTTAAAAGCTGTCTTAAATTAGTCTCTGCTTAACACTTGACAGGAGGCAGAGCTAGTTTTTAAATATTTTCAGACTTATTTTTTTGTTCTCCTTAGTTTGTGTAGAAGTGGTCATCACTCACATGGCTCATAATATACAGCATCCACTGCCTGTCATTTTTATTTTAAAATACATAAATGTTAGGAAACATATAAACAATGTTCCTTGTGCCAGGTTTTCTTTTCCTTGTTTAAGAATTCTCTCTGTTGAGAATTCTCTCTTCTTGTTTAAGAATTCTTTTCTGTTGCTGTTGGGCCCTGTGTGTTATCCAAGGAAAGCAGGTCTCAAGATGAAGGGTTTGAAGAAACAGCACTCTGTTAGCTCCACTTTCCTCTGCATTTAGGTGTGTTTCACAAAGTCAGCTGGTTAAAGTCAGCCTGAGTATCCAAACATTGCTTGTGTAAACTTCCCATGCTTAGGAGGTAACTGCGCGTTCCTGCGCTCCGCTCCGGGCAGGCGATGCAGCCTGTGAAATTCTGCAGACCTGCGCTTTTTTTCTCAGTGCTCTGCCTGCTTCACAGGAGCCCGTGGAGCAGGGTGCTCCAGTGGAGCTGGGAATGAGCAGGAGGGCACAAATCCCTGGCCTCTGGCACGGACTTGGGACTGCCTGGGTCCTGAGCTGTGCTGCTCTCAGAATCACAGAACAGCCTGCGCTGGAGGAGACCCACAAGGATCATTGAGTCCAGCTCCTGGCCCTGCACAGCACCATCCCCAAGAGTCACACCGTGTGCCTGAACTCTCTTAGGCTTGGTGCTGTGACCACTTCCCTAGGGAGCCTGTTACAGTGCCCAGCCACCCTCTGGGGGAAGGAGTTTTTCTTGATATCCAACCTAAACCTCCCCTGACACAGCTTCATGTTGTTCTTTGGTCCTCTTACTGGTCACCAGACACGAGATCAGTGTCTGCATCTCTTTTTCCCCTCATGAGGAGGCATCCTCATCATCAGCCCTTTCTCTTCACACCTCCTGAAACTAGTCCTTCCCATTGCAAATCACACGTAGGTTAAGCTTTTTCAGCCCCCTGTTACTGCTGCAACTTTTGCCTGGATGTGGAGACATGAATGTGGTCAGGGCTGGCATGTGCCAATAGCACTGCTGTTGAAATAAACTCAGCATGGCAAATAAGGTCCTAAGAGCATATGTAAAGTTTATCTTCATTTCCATGACTTCTCAAACTTCCCTTGCTGAACCAAATGATGAAATCACAACATGTTCAGAAATATTAAATCATTTCCTCAACATCTGAATATAACGGGCTGCAGAAGGAAAACAATTACTTCTGGCATGCTGCACACTTTAACACTCTGAATTCTGGTATCCCAGCATATTTACAGGCTTGCACTCTGATCACAGCAGCATTAAAACAACCGTGGACCATGATTTATTTCATAGGAAATGCACCAGACTTGCCAAACCCAGCTTTGCCTGGACATTGAGGATTTTAGACCACAGAGTGCACACGCAGGCAGTAACTTCCAGATGCCCCAAGCCAGCTTCCTACTGCTGGCCTGTGGGCAGCAGATTGGTGGCACTCAGGAATGTGCCTAACCCAGCACTGGGTAATGTCCTGCTGTCTCTGTGCTGCAGAAGGCCCAAATTCATTGTGGCACAAAAAGGATGAGGTGTAATGCAAGGATTGCCCTGCCTGGCTGTGTACCCATCTCTGCCTCCCCACTGCCCACCTTACCCTGTGTGAATACCTGAGCTTCCCCTCTCTGGCCACGGGCAAAGGGAAGGGCAGGAGACCCCTGCTCCTCACCAGCTGGCTCTGCTCCTCCCTGTGCTGCAGAAGGCCAGGTCCCACGTGTGAAATCCTGGGAGGGCTGCTGATGCCAGGGAGAGCAACAGGGCCTCCCCAAACAGAAAGGAGAGAAAGAGGGAAAAATAGAAGTGCTCATTTCTGCAGAACCCCACGGATTGCACACCCAGAAGGGTTCATTGCTGCAAGCTGATGAAGATGCAGCTTGCAAGAGGACAAGCCAGCTTTCCTGAGCAGGTGCCTTCTCTTTGGGGTTACGTTCAGCCAGTTGACAGGGATTTGTAGTGCAGATCTTTTTTGTGAGTATAGCAGGAGTAAAACTCACTGTCGAACTCCACAAATAGTGGAGCAGTTTGGGAGTAAAGACAAATTTCAGAAATGAAAGTTCAGCTTGATGTACTGGGAACAATGTGCAATTAATGTGCTCAGCAATGTCTTAAATATGAGCAATGTGGGAGAAGGGTAATAGCTCCCTTTCTATCATTTTTCAACCTGTCAGCACACTAATCTATGAGACACCAAAATCCAGATTCTTAGTAATGTAAACTGGTAAACGTGGTTGAAGGCAGTGAAATTGTGCAGCCTATCTGGATCTGCGTCTTTTTTAAGTAGTAAAGCTATCAGAAGAGTATGTTCTTGTGGGATGGTGAAATAGGATCAATGTTACTGTTACAAAAGTGAGGACAATGAGCCAGCTGGGTTTTTCCACAGACATTTTCAAAACGACAGCATTTATTTCTGCTTTTCTCAACTTCTTCTCTATCTCTTCTCCTCCCTTCCCTATCCCCCTTTTTTTTATTTTTTTGTGGTTTATACACTCTGAGCTACACCCAGAAAATGAGGTCACCAGGGAGCAGTAAGGATGTGGATGCAGACTGTGACTGCATCATTTGCTCTGTGCATGCTGCTGGCTGCCTTCTCTCACCAGGGCTCCCTGGAAGCAGCCAGAGAAAGGACCAGGAAGGAGGAGAAGGCATTGAGACTGGGCTGCTTCTGTGTGATGACGTGCCACTGCCTCTGCTGCTGGTGTTGTTTGAACAGGCACTGGGGAAAAACAGAGACAGATGGGATGTGCCTCAGGGAGTGGTGCCTTCTAGTGCCCTCCTGGTATCTGCAGCTAAAGAATGAGGGATCCTTCACACCCAGGCTGCTGTGTCCCAGGAACACGTGGCTCTAAGGGTCTGTCATGCCTCCACCCAGCAACCTCTCCTATGCCAAGGTTGCAAGCAAATGCGGAATATGAAGAGCTGCACAAGCTCCTTGGCCATCCCCTTTCCTGCCTGTTCCCCTGCCTCACCTCAGTGTGACCTGTGCCCTCCCAGCCCCTCCCAGCTGGTCATGGCAGGTCAGTGCCACCATCATCGTGCACGGTCACCTACACACCTCCTGCCCCGAGGGAAATATCTGTACACTTGTTCCCCCTGTGTCCTGATGTCTGGGGAACACCTGAAGCACATCTGGGGCACCTGGATCACATCTGGCTCTAGCCCTAGTGAGGCTGCAGTGAGGGCTGCCCAGGATGATGCATCCCCAACCAGCTGGCAAGGCCATGCTGCTGTGTTGGAATAAAAGGCCCCCACGTGACCTTGGTAATGACCAAGGTGTGTTCTGCTTTCCTGTGATGGAAGAGTCGGTCAATTGCCTTTAAAACCATACCTCAGCCAGCCCAAATTCTACAAATCTTCAAAGCCAAAAGTGTGCAGTCATCTGCAGAGTCTGCAGTGCTTGCATATGCTTCTGAAGGAAGCAAATGTAAGTGTGGCTGATGCTAATACTTGAACTGCTTGAATGCTGTCAACTTGAATTGCAAAACAGGAGCTGAAGTGAAATTCCAGCTGCCTTGGAGTTCCTCTGCTGAATTTTGAAATAATTTTCATTTTTGAAGTGGGTTTTACTGCTTCTAATCCTATAGGAAAGATTAATGAAGACAGAGAAACTAGCAGCAGAAATGCCAAGACAGCATTACACACTAAGATCTGCTACAACCAAAATGCAGACACATAAAAATTCAAAACTCTCCACAGATATGACCAATTCCTGGTCAGCTGAATGTGCAAGCAGAGTTGATCCACAGGGCTCTCCCCTGTTGAGAACACTGCACTCCCTTCCCAGTCACTGTTGAGTTCTCCTCTTCCTCTCACCAGTGCCAGATGCCCCAGCCACAGAATGGTTAAATAACTGAAGGTTTGTTCCCAAGAACGTGCTTTCAGCTTGTTTCAAAGAGCGCAAATCCTGGACAGTCAATGCCTTCACACTGGCTAAGACAGCCCTGCTCGGAGCATTTATCTTAGGGAGGGTGTGGAGGCAGACACATTCACAACAAAGAAACCGTATGCAGCATCCTCGCTGGCGCTGAAGCTACAGTGCTCAGCCTGTTAGAGAAAAACAAAGCAGACTTTCCCCGTGGCTGCCTTCAGTTAAAATGTGGTGCTTGGGAGCCATGCAGATTATTCTTTTTATAACAGGTCTCAAATCCACTTCTGTTTTAGCAGGCAATGTTTTGCTCCCTGGCTCTGCCGTTTAGGCTCCTGCCTAAATGATGGTATTTTAGGAGCGACAGTGGGTAGTGATGGGAGAAGGGATGCAGTCTTTGTTTAGAGAGGTCATTTAAAGGGTGTTTATGTTCTAGGAGCAAAGCAAGACTACAGAATAATAAGTGTTTTAAGAGCAGAGTTAAAGTAAGAGCTAAAAAGGGAGAGTAGGGGAGTCCCAAATGGGCAAGAAAATTGGAAAGACAGGAATGGGAGGAGCAGGAAAGCTGAAGGAAGAAGGACAAATTAAAAAGGAACTGTGGGGACCATGCAGAGAAAGGACTGGGTACTGCAGCTCTGTGGGGAGGACATCGCAGAGGAGCAGCTTCATCCCCAGCAGCTCACACACAACCTGCAGAACCTGCAGAAGGCTGAGAGCAAACCCCTGGTCCCAGCATGAGGAAGGCACAGCTGCTTCAGCAAAGGCTTCTCAAAATTAGACCTCGTTTTTACTAGGGGTGGAGTAGCCCCATCAGATTCTGAATCATCGGGCCGTGGGCCGGCCATTGTATGCATTGTTATGAGGTGTCTCCTTAGCTAAAGCCAAGCAGAAAAGCCAGCAAAGCAACAGGAGGGAAGAGGCCGTTACTGAAATCCTATGAGAACAGTGAGGAATGATGATAGACAATGCCTCACATCCCTGCTTCCATTGCAAGAGCTGCCAGTGCAATAGCACGGTGTCCAAAGTGTGGTGAGACGGGCATGGCTGGCCAGGGCACCTCAGAGAGCTGGCACCTCTGGCTGCTACTAAAGAACTGCAGAGAACCCTAGAAACCTCCTGTTTTGCTAGTACTCTGCAAGCAGAGGACAAGAGCTAATCAGGACTTGTGCTAATTAAGCTGCCTACTGCTGGGAGAGGATGGGGATGTGGCCGGGTGCCAACAGTAATATGGTAGGCGGGACCAGAGGGCTCCGCTGACTCCCAGGGCAAGTCTGTCTTGGTGACCTGGTCCTCATGCATTCTTTCTTCCCTCTCCTGGGGTTGCTTGTGGAATGACGCGGCCTGTGAAGCCCTTTGGGAGCCCCACGCACCTCCTGGAGGCAGATGGGCAGGAGCCAGTGGTGCTGGCAGGAGGCAGAGCTGCGCTGGGAGGCAGTGCTGGGCTCGCCTCCCCTCTGCTCAGCCCCGCCGTGGGCTGTGACGGCTGGGGCTGGTGCTGCTGGCAGAGCTACAGCCTCGTGTTTTTTGACCTTTTACTCTTCCAGAGATAGAAATGGGATTTGTCTGAGGCTTGGAATAACTTCCTGCGATTGTGCTGGAGAGGGCTAGTCTGGCTTGGTAGATAGCTGTGTCTGTCGGGCTGGCTCAGGAATGGAGAAAGCCTCTGCTCTGTGACTAAGCTGAAGACAGATTTAAAGGAGCCCAAAGACACAGCTGTGCCTTAGAGAAAAATAAGCTGAGAGCACTATACATTGTCCCCAGTAGGACAACTGAGCCGGGGCTGTTTCTGGGTTTGGGCATTAGCCATTACTGGAGAACCACAAACAACCCTAAAGCAAATGGTGTCTGTGTTTTGATAGTGATTCCTCAGATGGTAACTTATAAATCCTCTCTGGATCAGTGACGTATGTGTGTCTGCATGTGTGGGAAAGTAGGTAATGGTCTGAAAATTGATCCTTTGGGATGATGAGAGCAAGCAATAATTGTGCAAGCCTCCCCCTCCTCCTCCACCACTCCTCTGCCTCTGCTGCCAGCACAGGCAGTGACACTGGGCAGGCACCAAGGCTGAGGCGCGGGCTGTTCTGCTTTTTCTGCATCTTTTGATGCCCTTCTGCATCTCTTTTGTTCCATCTTAAATTGGCTTCTAGCACCCTTTACAGGTGACATTGACAGATTAAATGTTTTCAGCACAACATTCAACAGATCTTTTGGGATCTCCCAAAGAGTTAAGGAAATGTACCTCAAATAAAACCTTTTCTAAGCAAGCTTTTAGCTCTTTCTTGTATTTTACTCATCAGTACTCAAAATCACTATGTACAAGATGTGTGCTAGTGTATTCCTGTGTGACTCACTCACAGCTTGGCTGCCTCTGACTCTCCTTTTTTGAAGTTTGGAGTAGGAATTATCTTAGCCCTTTACTGGTATTCCTTTAAACAACTGAACATAGTTCCTGGTGGGCAGGATCCTTGACTGAAGATGGTTTTGTGCTGAATTTTGTACTCTTCTGGCCAACAGCAGTGCCAGCTGCGATCCCCTGGCATATACCAAGGAATACTCATGCTATGTCCAGCCCAGCCCAACTATCAGCCCCCTCTCCTCATGGGTCTCTGCAGGCACTTGCTGGAGGTGTCAGCCCTGCCTCCTTGGCACTGCTTGGACAGGACAGGGAAAACAGCTCTGCTCGCCTCTGCAGCTGGTGGCTGGATCTGTACTCATGCTCCCGAGCACGAGTGTGTTTCACAGTGGGTAAGAAATAAAAATTTGGATCTTCTTGCCCAGCAAAAGCAAAGTTGCCCCAAAGCCAAGTCACATTTCTGTTGCAAACAAGTCCTAACACACAAGTTCAACATACTTAACACTTCTGTGCACAGACACCATTCACAGGTTTTCAGCCTCAAGGGAATTCAGGGTGTTATAGATATGTATCAGCAAATGTGATTTATAATGTAATTGTATGATACAGTAAGAGGGTAAACGTGAGCCGTTGAGGCTCAGTGCACAGCAGGTTTCTTAGGCAGCAGAAGGAAGCAGTGCTGGACTGCACTGTTTATCTGTTTGTATCAAGTTCTGGCTCCATCATATATTTCACTTACTGCTTTCTAAATGGGAAGTGTCAAACAATCTGGAATTTTAAGTAAGTTATTATTAAAAAAATCTGCAGCACAAACAGTGAAAAATTAACAAAGAAAACCCACCTAGTTTATTTCTAGGTAATTTAATATAATTTATTAATTTTAAATCCTTTTAAAAAGTGTTTAAATGTATATTTTTGTAAAATAAATGTGTATGTTTTGTATTCAAATGCAACTTGTTTCAAACCACATAAAATAATCCTTGCTGGGGGAAAGCAAGCTTTTCATAGTGATACCTCTTTAACATAAAAATTGTAACATAGAGAACATGAGTAATTGCATATTAAGCTACACCAATGCCTTGATATTTATGGATGGAGATAAAGTATGCCTGTTAGCAGAAATAAGCACTACATTTATCCTAAAAACTCCACTTAGTGGTAAATCATTGCACATCAACTAATGAAACTGTATTTCAAGAAAATAAATGGAAGAGTACTTGTGGCCAAAAATGAGACTAAGAAATTACAATTTAATTCAAAGATTTATATCTTCTCATTGAAATTATCATAAAAATTTGTGTTCTGTGTTAATGCTACTCTATATGAATTAATGCTCTTTATAGGGAAATTTCCTCAGGGTGACTGGAATAGATTGGGGAAGTATCATCAGGGGGAGCTGTTGAAATTAAAAATAAAACTACTAATGCTCCCAGACTGAACAAAACTTGCAGCCTGTGATCCATGGTGTTGCATGAAACGCTCTTTTTCTACCCTCAATCATGTATGTCAAAAAGACAGTGATGGACTGTCACAACACAGGGCATTTATTAACGCAGAGATTAAAAGGTATCCGAGGGCTAAGTAATTAATCTTTCTCACCACACCTTATTCCCAACAACTGAACTCAGTTATTTTACTTGCAGTACAGGAGGCAGCTACCACACGTTTTCACAAGGACTCAGAGTAATGCAAATTAACAGAGGCTTTGGAGGTTCTCATGCACATGGGTTTTCCCCGGGCTCTCAGTGTTCACAGACTGAGCTGGTGGCCACAGCCACAATTCAGACACAGCTAGAGTTTCATCTAAGAACAAACAAGCAGATATGCCTGGTACCGCTTTATCATTAAAAAGAGCCGTTCACACTTTGATGAGCATGTGTGAAGTAGGTCAGCACTGAGGGTGTCTTCCAGGCATAACCTAAAGGAGTGTGTAGGTGTGAGAGCATTCTTACCCTAACGAAAGCAACAAAAAATTCCCCAAATAAACAACATCACAAAAAGATAAGAAACACTGCAGCTCAGCTCCCTGTAAGCTTAGGCTTTTCTCTACTACACCAGGAGAACAAAACCCAGAAGAAAATGCCTGCTACTCAGACTCGTTCAGACCGCAGATCTTTTCCCTTGCAGTTTCAAAACCCATCACAAAGCATCCCAGTGTTTTTCCATCCACTGCTCTTGGGCCACGGACACACACTGTGCGCTGCAACACAAACCCAGGTAGGCATCCCACACCATGGCCCTGCATGGTTCTTCTACATCGAGAGGCTCTCTCCAAAGTAACAAACAAATTTCACATCAGCAAAGATGTTACATCATCCTAAACATCTGTGTGCATTCTCATGAAATTTCTGGAATTTGCAAAATGCAGGTTGGCTAAAGAGCCAAGAACTTTCTGCCCCATTCTTGAAGGTAGATGTCTTCTAACATTTCACCAACCCCTTGCTGTCATTGTCTGACCCAGTTCCAGGAGCAGGAAGCTGTGCCACTGCATTGTCACCTGACAACCAAACCCCACACGATCTGCCCTGCCTGCAGAGCAGGGACGGTGGCAGGAGCTGTAAGCAGAAGCGTGAAGCTCACAGTTGCTGGTTTTGTTAACTGAATCCCATAAAAAGTGATGTGAGATAAAGGTTGTTTGAGCACAGAGCAAACGCTCTGCATAGATCCTGAGACTCCAGCAAGCTTAGCACAGTTAGAAGAGACTCTGTCTCTCACATTCAAAAGATAACTTCTGAAATTCAGCCTGACAGAAACTCTTCTGTCAAAGGCTGTTTCCTGGGGGTACCAAAAAAATATCCAATCATTCACGACCGAATAATTTACCCTTCAAGTTTAGGTCCCAGTTCCAGAAAGTGCTTAAGCACATGCTTCACAGCAAGCTCAGGAATAGTCTTTGACCTCATTTAAACTAAAATTTAAGGAATGGAGCCTGCTTATTTTTTTTTGCCATTGTCCAAGTTTTCTCTGCTGTTTTCACTGCCCAAAGTGTGAGCAGCACCTGGCAAGATTAAAGGAAAATCTTGCCTCCAACTAAGTGAAGTGCTCCTATTTAACCATCTTCTTGCTTCAGAGACAGTGAAGATTTTCTTTCAGAAAAATGCTATTTCACAGTATGTATTTAACACACATTTTGTATGGTACGAAACTGAAGGGACACTTCCTCTTCTAAAGCAAAAGCCATGCACCAAGAGGCAAGCAAGCACCATGCACGAACTTGTGCACGAGAGGGTCATGGAAATCTTCTTGCATATTGAATGTTTGACATCTAATAATTTTGATTTGCAAATGGGCCATACAAAACCAGCAGCACAATTAACCTCTCTCTGTCTGGGAGCTGCATGGGAAGAAGTCTTCCCCTGGTTCAGCAGAGGAAGTGAGGCAGAATTTGCTTCTGCAAGCCTTCCAATGATCCCTTAAGTATTTGGAAGTGGTGGAGTCACCATCCCTGGAGGTATTTAAAAGACATGTAGATGTGGTACTGGGAGACATGGTTTAGAGGTGGGCTTGGCAGTGCTGGGTTAACTGGTTGGAGTCCATGATTTTGAAGGTTTTTACCAACCTAAATGATTCTGTGATTAGGGATCTTGGTCCATGGGACCTTGAACTGTGTAAATGGAAGAGCTGTTTGTGCTCTGAGTAAGGAAGTTTAAATTTGACCTGCAATGAATGTGCAAGGCTGCAGAGAGGAAGGGCTTTCTCTACTGCTGCACTCAGAGCAATCTCTTTTGTCTAAAGGCCACTGTGGCTGTGACTCACACACAGCCATCAGACTATTAACACTTTTATTCCAACTAGTTATTTCTGGCTTTTGGCAGTCAGAATACCTAAATGCCCAGAGTGCTTCCAGGGTAACTATAGTAATTACAAAAACAAACAAAAGCAGCTCGACCCATGGGTCAGCTGAAGCCAAACTCTGAATCACACACTTATTTTTCACCTATAGTTATGAAAAGGAATTTAAGCTGGACAACAGGGCAGTTAATTTCCAAGCCACCTCAGGGATGCTCAGCCAGACAAGCTCAGCACAGATGCTGTGACTGCTCATCCCCTCCCTGGAGATGCAGAGAGCTGGGTGCTGCACAGCTTCCCTGAGCAACAGGCAGCCCCAACAGAACTTCATCAGTCATGCTTTGTAAATCCACTGGAGGCTGATGGACTCTATGAAAGATCTTTCTTCTTCTGGGTATTCATAATCTATTCTGTTTCAGAGAGCTCTGAAGGTCAGAGCTCAGAAGATAGGAGAAAGATTGTTCAAGCTCTAGACTTCCTTTACACTTCCAGTTCTTCCTACTCCTGCAACTGTGTCCAGTTCACTCTCAGCTGTGTCAATAATTAGCAACTTCATGTTGGAAGGAGTAGAGCCTTCTAGAAGAAGCCATAATGCAGTCAAATTAATTACTTTGCATCTCAAAAATGCCACATTTTATTTTTAATCAAAATACATTTGCTGATGCAAGGCTGCATTGTGTTGCTGCTCCACCACAATGGGTTCTTCAACTCCTCTCCCTCTCTAAAACAAGTCAAAATTTACTATCTATTTTGATTATTTAGGATATTGTAAAGACAGATGGGGCTCAGTAGCAAAACACTTTTCAAGTACAGAATCCAAAAGCTAAAGTGCAACGTGAGAAACCAGCTCAATCTCAAATAACAAGCAAATATATTATAACAGATAATACATATTTTAAAGCTAGACTATGGTTATTGATCCTTCAGTTGTGCTTCTATTTATTTTCTATAAAATCAATTTTGCTAAACTAGAGGTCTATGAGGTGTGTATTACCAGTAAATAAAAAAGATCAGAATACAATGGAGCAAGACCTTTATGATTCACTAGTAAACCACGAGAAAGAAACCACCAGTCTGGAAGCATCAAACCTTCCAGCAGAACAAGATGCAATAAAATGTGTAACAGGAGCAGCCAAGCTAACTCGCAGACAGCTTCCAGTTCTAAAAGCCGTGTGCCTCATCTTAACTGAACAAGATCTAAATTAAATTAAATCCAAAATCTCAAGGTTGAAAAAAACCCTAATGCACTAAAGAGGAAAAGGAAAAATATAATGAAGTTTTTGTTTCTTCTTCTGGCTTTCATTGAAACACACCAGTGCAAAATACTGTTTACAGATATGAAGCCAGAGTTGCACAGAGGAGAGAAATTCTGCGTAGGCTGAGATATTTCTTGCACATGATACCCCAAAAGGGGGGCCCTGAATGAGAAAAGAGATTGTCTTTTAAGGTGTTGCTCTTGTTGCCTGGGTGCTGTTCACAGCAGCAGTGCAGGGAACAGTACACAGAAAGGACATTGTAAAACCACGGGTGCTGTCAGGAGCACTCAGGGGTGGGCACCGTGGAACCTCTACAGCTTTCTACTGCGGATTAACTGACATTTTGAATAACAAATCTTTTGAATTCTATAGGGAAACACAAGGTTTACCCTTGTGCCATTCCCCATGTCCTTGCTGGTTTCCAGGGGAAGAATACTGCAGGAGTTCCCTTCAAGGAGAAAACCAAGCTAGTAAAATCCCTTCCCCTGATCCCTCCTACCCCAACAATGCAGAATATTGTTGAGTAGAAATGGAGTCATACTCACAGGCAGCAGATATAAAAGAGACTTCTGAAAGCAGTGGTTGTACACAGAAAGCAGTAACTGCTTTCCTTTTTTTAGACTTCATGCTTATTTGTTTAAACCACTGAGACATTTGCATGTTACCCTTTTCTGATCAGACATGAAAAAAAATAATGTAGAAATAAATGCAAGAGCAAGCAACACCTCCTGCTAACTTTCAAGTTTAATTTTAACTCATGAAACACTTTAGCAAAGATCCATCACTCGATTTTACATTTTTAAAGAAGCAAAGAGTATGATCAAAAATTACTTTACTAAGAGGTGGAAAGAAACAACAGAACCCCAACTATTATCTTTTCTTATTTTAAACCTCATCCCACACTTGACACAAATTTAGAACTGAATGTGGAATAACTCCTACTCTTCTCCTTCACTTCTGACTCTTCCTTACCATGTTTTCCAGCGAAGGAGATTGTACACGTTCCTTGTGAGGGTCCAGTGCAAGAGCAGCCTGGAAGGTGTGTGCCGCGGGCAGCAGCCCCGCCGGGACTGACAGCCAAGGCCAACTGCTCCATTTAAAGGAAGCCTGCTGGGAGGTGAAATACCCCCTGGCCAGGACAGGGGTCTGTGTTACACCAACACCGACAGTGCTTAGTTACACTGACCAGCCAGCAGCGAGGCCATTAAGGAGGTTTTTCAGCCAGTTAAGAGCGGCTGTGGCACGGACGTGCCCAGTCCGAGGGCACTGGCCCAGAACTGGTGGTTTTAGGAGGTTTTAAAAAGCAGGCTGAGAGAGATGGCAAAAGACAATCATAAATATGAACTTGTGAGTGTTTAATGATTGATCTAGTCTTTCTGCAGATAGAAAAGCCATTTCTCAGCAGAAAATACATATTTTTATTACTTTACAATGCCCAGGAAGAATCATATGGTGATGCTGTCTTGATGTTTATGTTAAAAGTCATTGCAGAATCCCAGGGAGCTGTTTTCCAGGGAAATGCCAAGGGAAGTGCCTCTTCCAATTGCAAAGACTGTGATTCAAAGGGAAGACCTTAGAGAGAGAAAACAGAATTGCACAGGAAAATTAAGAATGGAATCCTGGCCTTAGAGAAACAAGGAGAAAAATTTCTTTTCTGACTTCAGCAGGTTACAAGAATAATCAGACACACACAAAAGCCATGTGTCCTGTGCATGGTAAAGATAAGCAATACAATGTGATGTCTCAAACCAAAGAAGTTAGTTGAAAAGCAATCTAACCCCAGAGAGCTGATGGGCTGATTGTAAGATATAGAGGAATACTGAAAAAGGTTCTAAAGAAGGCAAGGAAGATTTTGATGACACTACTACTTGCCCAGGAAGCCATATTTTCCTGGGGAAATTTCAAGGATTGCAACAGACAGAAAAATTTCACACGGTGGCCACTTTCTGATTTCACACTCAGCACTGTCTGAAATCGGTGGTTTCTGATGGGTATGGTCTGTGCTAAGTACAACCCAAAGATTTTTGCTCTGACTTTGGCCCTCCCTGTGGTGCTGCCATAGCTATTTTTGGGTGCAATCAGAGGAGAAGTTGGACAGATGAAGACTTGAGGAGAAACTCAAAGCATTACTTTTGCCAGGCAGCTCCAAAACTTACAGCATTTGCTCAGATGGGTTCCAGGAGATTTTCAAGAAAAATCAACCGTACTGACTTTTATGGAATTCCAATGTGCTTCTTGTTTCAGATGAAATGGTGCTAGTGCCATAATTTAATGTTCATATCATTGAACATTATCTTTCACACAATGAAAGACTGTGTGATGCTGATTTTCTTTCACCCTGTCAGCATGGATACTCTGACTATCTTTGATACTCCTACTACCTTTTTATGGTGGATCAAACCACCATCAAGGAACCCACATAGGAAAAAAAATAATTTAGATGCTTAAATAACTTATACAATCCAGAGCCTGGGAGCAATGGGATGTTTGTACCTGTATTACTCAAAAGGGCACCTCTAAACCAATGATGCAGCCGAGTCATGATGCCACACTCTTTTGTACACTTCACCCTGCTTTGCAAAAGTAAGAATTTGCATTATCCTTTTCACTTCTGAAAAAAGTTTGAACTGTCTTCCAGTGATTTATTCATACAGTGTAATTAAGCACGGAATCTGACCCAGCTTAGCAGAGGCATGATTTCCAGCCCTGTGGTTTTTCACCTCTGAGACTATTTACTATTTGCTCGCCAGTAATTACCACAAGCATCTCCTGCTTTGAATTCTGGTACAGAAGAGGGTTTCCAATTAGTTTCCTTAAACTTAAAGGGAACTTAATTTTGAAACTCAGCTGAATGGAGAACTTCCATGAATCGGGTAATAAAATTTGCAAGGTTTTTTTCTTGCCTGTTCACCAGGTTAGGTGTTATTGGTTGCTGTCTAAAGTGCCCTGGCCACCACTTCTTTTAGTCCCTGAAGTATTTTTTGTTGTTTGTTTTTAATACACCCTGTGCCTAAAGGGACAAATGCTTGGAAGTGTTTACATTTTTCACTTGTTTCTTGGAAATCATGACCCATAGATAAAAAGAATACTTCTGCAACAATAATTTGGCACTTAAAGAGCTTCTAGTCTTACTGACTGTTTGAGTTAATTTTTTAAATGCATCACAGATGTCTATATTTTATTCTGTGACTTCCTTATTACTTAAAATAAGTTGAGAATGATGGTGGCTACTGATATTATTGCATTGCTACTGTCATGAGATTATAATATACATAATTTAAGCAATGATATTTTGAAAAAAAATGAAAATTGAATTTTAAGCCTATCTAGGAATTCGGAGTATTTGAGTAGTCATCTTTCAATAAATCCAAAATAAATATCTTAAATATGCCATAGGACATTTCTGTCTATCTCTTTGAATGCTAATATTAATCTAGCAACCTCAGTATCCTCTCCACAATAGTTTATTTCAATTTTTACTAAAATTAGGCAGAACAATCCAATTGCCTTGAATCCAGCTGGATTAGGACTTTGTGTTTGTTTAATCCAAGGCTCTTTCTCCATGGCTGATTTTGTGTTTATTCCAATTTGACAATTAAAAGGAAAACTAAAGCTTTTCTTGAGTACAAAATCATGTGCAAAATGAGATCCATAATGTACAACTAAAGCTGAAGATGAATGAAGCACTAAAATCATCCCATGCCCATTCCCTGTACCTATTTTTGCAGGCCAGAGAACTCTTTATTGTTTTTCAGGATATTTTCACTTTCATTCTTTTGCTGCAAAGAATCAATGTCTCTAGACCCAGAGTGCTGCTTGTATGCTTTCTAATCCACATTTAAATCAGAACCCATGATATATACCTATGATTAATTTCACACATGGCTTCAGATCTGAGGTAGAAACACTGTTTTCTCACAGCATCATAGATGTCACGTGCTCTGTGTGTCAGAAAACCTCCTGAGAGACAGCTCAGCTCTTCTAGAGCTCCAGGACCACAGCCCTACTCACAGGAATCCATGTTCCAAGACTCTCTAAACAGCCCCAGTTTAAAGAAGCTGCCATTCAAAGGACAGAAGCAGCAAGGAGAGATCTTTTTGCTTGTTTGCCATTTCCTAAGCCTGTGGCTACTTCACTTTCATGTGGGCTAGCATGGGCCATAGCCACCCAAGGGGGCCAGGGAAGCATTTGCATGGATGCTGAGGGTTAGCCATGAAAACCACCAAAGGAGAAATGTGGGAGAGGTGGACGTGGCTGGATAGAGTCAAAGGCAGGAGCGCCAAAGGCCTCTGAAGAGGCATTCAAGTCCTGGGCTGCACTGAGCCTAAGATTCNTTTTTTTTTTTGCATGTGTGTGTCTTTCATTGCCACACCACAAAGCTGCTGCCTCTATCCTGACAGCTCCAGAGTTCCCTGTGTCAGACACTGGATCAGGCATGGATGGTGCCTGAGCATAGATTTGGTGGCTCTGCCTCGTCTCTGCACAGGCAGAAAGGACCAGGTCTGCACTTAGAGCCATGGGAGGGTGTAACTGGAAGGGAAGTCCCTCAGCTGCAGCTGGGCACTGTTTCCACAGAGATTTACTGCCAGTGGCTTCCCATGCCTAACAATCTTCTCCAGAGTCCTCTGCTTCTGGCTTGGTCCTTGATTAATTAAGGGCTTGACACTGTGAAACTAAGATTTTTTTCCCAACAGTATTATATACAGGAAAGAGCAATTACAGGCTTAGGATTGAAATCACTAAATGCACTGCACACACACTGTTGGACTCATTCCACTGAGCTAAATTAGTAATTAATGGTATTTTCACCAAAAAACTGCACAAATACAGAAATAATAGTAAGTCAGATGTATAACATTGTGAGACATGGGTTTCAAAAGAGCAGGGACCAAAGTTGCCAAGGCCTCCTGTATTGAGCTAACTACCTCAGCTCTTCTTTCCACTCAGCTGAGATCTCCCCAGCATTTACCACAGTTATATCCTGCCCTTAGAAGCTGAGCATGATTATCATCACGTCAGAGTTCCCTTCTGACATAACAGGTGTTTGGTTAGAAGTGTGTCAAGTCAACATTTATTTTTAACAACAGGATTAGCAGCAGGCATTGGAGATGTCCCTGTTTCCCTGCTCCCTGATGTGGAGTCCCTGCCCTCGGGCTCTGCTCTTTGCTGACTAACGGGAGTGCCTGCAGCCTGTTCCCAGAACAGACCCCAGCCACAGCTCAGAGTTGTTACTGGGAACAGAAAAGGCAACATCCGGCACCAGCAGAGTGCTAACTGGTGGGTTTAGACAGTTTTTCAAGTACATTGCTACAGGCAGAAAGGGCATCTGCACTGGCAGAGCCCTTGCCACAAGCAGTTCGTGCTTCCTACAAGACCTTTCCACAAAAGGATAAGATTTTTTCCAGCACTTGGGCATTTCCCTTTGCTACTCTGGAGGCTCCTCCAATGTCTTTAGCAGAAACTTGAGAGCCAGTTCTGCTTCCACCATTCCCATTTGAAGACAGCCCCTGGACAAGTCAGGCAGCTCTGGACTGGATCTGAGAGAATACCAGGAACACACAAGTTTCCAGAGAGCCGCTCATGTTCAAGCATGGAAGAAACATTGTTTGATTATTGCATCCTGACTACCCTATTGCACAAGCACGTCATGAACAAAAAAGTTATGCAAAACTCATAGTGGATTTCACTTTTTCTTGTTTAACTGTTTTATTGTAAGCATGTACAATGCCCCCCAAAATAATTTTTGTTGAAAAAAAAGAGCCAGTATAGCATAGTTTTTAACATCCTTCTGCTTCTTTACAGTAAGACAGATGATCATGATGTTTAAATTTTCCCTTTACTAGTTTAAATTTTTCCACTTTATCTCATAGTCCTTATGCTGAGAGATACTTCAGAGAGTTCGATTGTACAAGCGGTGAATAGAGACCTGGATTTTTTGTTGCTGGTTGACTTCTGTATACACAGAAATCAATTATGGGAAATCAGAACATTCTCCTTGCTAAACACTCTCTACACATCCAGTAGTGAAATATCCTCAACCATGCAACCTAATCCACCACCTGGTCCAAAGAATTTTAACTGGGGACTCACAAAATTACTGTCCCAATGATGGGCCAACAGTACCCTTGGATGAGCTAAATAAATTGAGAAGCCTTAGTGCAGGCTCCAAGGGACCACAGTAAAAATAGGAGGGATTAAAGAATCTCTTTGTTTGTAATTCGAGTAAATTCACCAAGGGCAAAGGCAACACAAAACCTGAACTCTGCTCTTAAGAATTGGAGATAGCAAAAGGAGTCTGACAGGATAGTGTGTGGGAAAGCAGGGATTACCACTGCTTGTGCTGCTGCTGCTTGAATCAAAGGGCTGTCTGCATTTTTACTGGCATAGCTGAGCTGCCATGTATCTGCTGGCACGAGTATGCCATGGGAACACTCTGATATTGATAAAAAGAACATTGTTCCCAGTTTAGTTTATATTTCTCCAGAAACAGTTAAAGGAAAAAGAAGTTGTTCACCTCAAGAATATCCGAGGAGATGTTTATCAGCCTAATTATAGTGGTTTGAATTTATGCATCACGATACATATATGTGGGTTTCCTGCAGATTACACTGGAAATGGAGCTTCTTGGAACAAGTCAGTGGCAATCATTTTATCAATGTTACACACAAACTGGTTACTGAAGCAGATTTTTGCTGTATCACTAAACATGGATTATTGGAATTTCCCACAGGAATATATTGCTCTGAATTAACAGCCTGGAAAACAAGCTTCTAACACTGGTATGCTGAGTGGCATCACAATGTGACTGTGAGGTGTCAATGGCCACTCTAAGCTATTAGAGGTAAAGATGCTTTTTCCTGGATCTAGCCCTAAGTGCTTAGGTGACTTGCAAATGGAGCCCTAAGGACTCACACACAACAAGCAGCAAAACAGATCCTCTGGAGAAAGTCAGTTGCAAACCGTCCAGTTCTTAAACAAAGAGATTTAGGGATTTTTCAAGATTTTCTGAAGTTTTTTCCTAAAACTCTCAAAGAGTTGAAGCTGTTAGGGAAGGTGCAAGCCACACTGGATGCACATGAAATATCTCTGGCTGCAAATGAAATATCTCTGGCTGCTAGACTTCACTGCTGGAAGAACTGGAATTGTAGGAAATAACCCCAAAACATGCCAGCAAGGCTGTTCTGTGGCCCAAAGCACGAAGTTTTCCTCCCCAAGAGATGCCAGCTCAGCCAGAGGGCTGCTGCCTGACAGAAGAAGTCAGCGATGTGACTTTGGTGCCACTGTGACTGGCAAAGAGCTCCACTGCTGGAGAGGGGCTCTGCTCTGTCTGCAGAGGGAAGACAAAGCCCGGTGAAGGAAATGGCTGTAATGCAGAACAGCAAAATGAAATACTGCTGTGAAAGCTCAGCTTGCAAGCCAGGAAAGCACTCTGATGGGAGATGGAGAGCACAGCTGGGGTAAGGGATATGGCATCTGATGGCACCCTGCAGCATGCACAGGGCAGGGCTCTGTGCCTGCTGGTGCCTCACCACCACTCTCACAGCAGGATTAGATGTTAGGAAGGAGTTCTTCACTCAGAGGGTGGTGAGGCACTGAACAGGCTGCCCAGAGAGCTGTGGCTGCCTCTTCTCTGAAAGTGTTCAAGGCCAGGTTGGATGGGGCCCTGAGCAGCCTGATCTAGTGGGTGGCATCCTGGCAGGGGGCTGGAATGAGATGATCTTCAAGGTCTCTTCCAACCCAAGCCATTCTGTGATTCTGTGTTCTCACACATGCCGTGGTGCATAGCAACTCGTCTGCTGGGCCATCTGCTGAGCTGCCTGCTACTCGAATTAGGACTGCAGCTCCTCATTCCTGTGTGCAGCCTTTCAAATCCTACACCCTCCTCTCTGCAAACCTTCTCCTGCTTGAACCATTACATGATCCATCCTCATCAGCTGGGACTGGCTGCTAGGACAGGAGATGTTTGGCAGCCCTCACATTACCTCTCACCCCTCAGATCAGTACCCTCACCTGGGGAGAGGCATTACATGCACCTGCCTGCACTCTGTGTGCTGCCCCATCAAACAGGGTCCTCATTTCAGAGGTGGTGCAGGAATCCCCTAGCCAGCATCTGCTTTTGCATTCTGTATTTCTAGGTTCCCAGCATACCATGAGTCATGCAAATCTTATGCCAGGCAAAGCAAAAATGGCTGCACCATGCATAGATTTAATCTCTCAAATAGAAAGTGAGATGTTTCAGTGAGTTTACTCTTTTTAAAAAGTTACCAATTTCTCTGCAACTCTGCTTTTATTTCTCACCATAATTCTATCTGGCTGAAATATCTTTTTGTGGAAAATTTTGTGAGTGAGATGTTACACAAAATGAACTGAAACCGTGCATTTGAACATATTCATATCCATTCACTGCTTCCAGTTTCCAGTCTCAAGCTGGTAAATGCTGCAGTTCCCACACCACATACCATCTCTCTCAGTGTCACCGGAGCTACCAGGAGCTCTGACAATAATAGCAGACTTAGGGGTTTCCACTGGGATGCAAAATCCTCCTACCTGCTTTTCTCTCCCCACTCCCTTGTTGCTGAGAACCATGGCTCTGTGCTTGATCTGCATTAGCCAATTCATAGAAAAGCTCAAGAGAAAAGCCTCGAGCTCAACCTGACATTCAAGTTCAGTTTTAAAGGCAACGAGACATCACCAGTCACAAGGTACTGTTGTTACTAGTAAGGAATATCTAGGAAAACATTTCAGATCATTTAAATGTTCCCCATACATATGGTCATAATGGGTTAGAATTTCAGACTACATTTTTTAGCTTCTGGTTTCTCTCTAAACTCCTATTTTGCTAAAGAACATGAGATGCCATTTCTCTTTCAAGAATTTTTTTCTGATAAGTCTATACTTTGTCCGGAAATCTTTTCAGAGAGGAAAAAGAGGTATTCCAAGCAGATTTGTGCAAACTCATAAAGGCAAATGAAAGCTTCACATCTAACTCTCCAGTCTAACTGTGCACCTGCCTGATTCTAGCAGCTTGTTAAAGCCAGTGTTTACTTTGCCTTTCTGGTTTTTCTGGGTGCACCTGACTCTGGAAGGGAGACGTTTCACACTCGATGACATAGACTCAGTTGTGCTACAACACCGTATTTCGTTGCTGCTGTTGCTGTGCAGGTTCATGTGCATTTTCTTGCTGTCCCAGCAAGGAGCCATGAAGATTGTGCACCATGAAATAAATCTGGAGTGGCTCTGCACAACCATGCTTCCACTCAAAACAGGTAGTGCAGCAACCTGAGCTGGAAATCAGAAGTTACCAGCTGCCCTACAACAAACTGATCTTAGGCTTTATGCCCATTAATAGTCTAAAGTCTTATATCTGAATGCTTTCCTCTGCTACTTATCTTTTATTCATAAGTGACACACAAAATACCTGCTTTATTTTAAAAAAACCCAATCTCTGAACTAAAATCTACTAGAACATGCTCATACAGAGATCCCAGCTCCATTTCCAAATCCAGTAAATCTGAGAAACAAGTCAAACTGAAACCTGTGGGTGCACAACGAGTTCTGAGCATATCAGAATTAGAGCCACCACTGCTGATGTCTTCACATAGCTGAGGCTGCTCAACTACAGGCAAATCATTCCTTGGACCTGTCACTGGAGTGCATCTCTATGACTACCCTCTCCATCTCTGTGTTCTGGAAAGGACTGCACAGCTACAGCTTCACACAAGCTCCCCTTGACTCTTCACCTCCCAAACTTGTGTCACCCATTCTCTAATGGCAAGTGTCACTAAAGCATCTCTGACCTCATGACAAGGTAAGTGCCACAGTGAGGGGAATTTGTAGTGACTGAGAGCAGCAATGCAAATATGCCTAATCTTCATCCAGCTATCTACGGCTTATCTGAAAGCTGGCCATGTCTGCCAGCTTCTGCCTTGGCACAACTCCGTGCAGTTTGACAATCAAGCTGTTTGCCCCAACAAAGAGCACAGGCAAACATCCCTGCAGCCCATCTGGACTACTCTAATGGGTAAACTGCTTTAATCTACCAACCAGCTAAATAAGTTTACTTACAAGTTTTAGAAGATCATTTCAAGGACCTGGAAATATAATGAAAGGCAAATAGGTCCCTTAGGAGAACAACATAGCAGAACTGCAGAGGGCATAATTCATCCTTCATTCCAACACTTAGCAATGCTGCTGTTGCTGGTTAAAACCGGGCAGTTTGCTGAGCATATGCAACGCAGCCCTGTAAAGGACAGGCTGTAGGTTCCTCTTCTCCCAGCTGCAGACTTCTGTGGGGAAAATGCCTAGTAAAATCTTATTCACTCCAAAGAGAAATAAATCATTGTAATTGCACTTTAGGGTTTGAGATAAATGCAGTCTCTGGCAAGGGTAAAGGATTTTACAGAGTCCAAATGAGGGTTTGAACTACACCAGGGGACAAGAAAGCCTCTAACACCCTCTCCTCCAGTATGAAACTGAATACTGGTTGTGGCAGAAAAGAACTAATTGCAGCAGCAAACTTGTGATGAAAGTAAATAAACAACCCTGATGGATCCTAAACTACTTGTTTGTTTTCTGACACAGAAAGTCAGACACATCCCAAGGTCTAAGGCACTAGGGGTTAACTTGGGACTGAAAACTAGGAAAGTATCTTATTAAACCAGCTATTCACATCCATCATATTAGGAAATGCTCCTAGTCATTCAAGTTCCATCTCTTCACTCAAGGAGTGTTAAGAAAGAAAACTTTAAACCTTGTGCAATTTAGGATCAAGACTTGTCGCATCTTTGGCTCTCGTATCTCTAATTTAATCCTCTTCTATAAATTCTATGCTAAATGTGGGATTTTCTGGAATGCTTCGAATCCAAAGCTCTCTTTGCATAGGGGGAACTTGTTTGTTTGCAGAAAAGTAACAGATATGTGGAACTACAAAAATAACACCAAGAAATCCCTAACAGGATTGCATGCACTGAACTGGTTAAGGTTGTTGCTGTGGGCTTCTTCCCTAACACACAAAGAAATTACAGGCCTCATATTGTATCACGTGAATAATTTGTTTGTAAGTAAAGATACATCTTTAAAGAGAAGATGTTCCAGATTAATTACAAATCTGCTGAATTAACTCATGGCTCAGTGCTGTTCCATGTCCCACCTCCTGCCAGGGAAGGTCTGGCAGCCTCCAGCTGCTCTGCCATGGGCTCAGAGCTAAGGGCAAGGCCGGGCCCATCAGGGCACTGTGCCTGCCCAAGGAGGTGCTGGGAGGGGTCAGGGGTTTGGTGCTCAAGGAACACAGCCCTGAGCTTCCAGCATCTGCCACAACATCTTGGAAATGAAGTCAGAGGCCTCCCTCTGCAAGTCAGGAGGCTGCTGGGCTCATTCCTGGGGTAAGGGTGCTTCTCCTCGGCTCATGAGGGTGGAGGGAGGGCTGGGCTCTACTTTTCACCTCAGTGGCTTGCAGTGCCCTCCATTTACTGAATCTGCCCTTGAACAAGAGCTCAAGGTACAGCAGGAGCACACAGCGGCAGCAGAGGAGGATGAAATGCTCTTGTGCAGGTTCACAAGCCAGGCTCACAAAGGCGTTCAGGCAGCTGAAGGTGCAGGCAGGTACGTGGGGCTACTCACAAAGCCTGAGCACATCTTTGTATATCTGGTTTTTGGGAACCTGCCAGACTGCCCCAAAAAGGACAACGGACTCACATTTCCTGGTTTTTTTTCCTCAAAGCTTGCTGCCTCTGACAGATTTTCCCTTCTGTGTGCACTTTTGCAGAGTGAATTTGCAGCAGTCCCTGTGTCCTTTGACACCTCCAAGTACCTGCTCAGTTCACAGGAGTGTGAGGTGCCAGTGCTCTGCTGTGCAAATTTGATCTTGCAAGGAACAAAGCCAAAAGACTTAGAACTCCCATGGTGTCGTTTTTTTATATTGTGACAAGCTCAGAAGTTCTGTTGTAATTTCCTTCTAAGTAGTCTAGGGTTAATGAGACTGGAGAGAATAATAGGAAGGAAATAAATAATTAAATATTCTCTCTTTTTTTTTTTTTCAACATGTCCCAAATGTCACCTTTGACCTGGCTTTCTATTTCTGGCATGGACTAAACTCCCTCTATTTATTTAGCAGCCTACACACCATTACAGTAACATAGCAACAGTACTTTCAGTTGTGAATTTGAAAAAAAAGCAACGCAAAAAAAAAGAACATATGAACATATTAAAACTGTTAAAGCATTGCAGTCTAGTAACACTTCAATAAATGCTCCTTTTTTTTTTTTTTCCTTTTAAATACCAGAATTATTAAGCTTCCAGTCTGCAAACCCAAAGGGGAGGGATGCCCAGGAGAACCAAAGCACAGTTACCACCACAAAGCTTGCTCTTCCTATGCCAGTTTGATTGTCTCCTAACCTTTCTGTTTGTTTAATTGTCTTACTGATATTTCAGCTTGACTATTTATCAGGCTCAGAGCAGATGAAAGCAGAGGAGTTTTGGGAGGATTCGGAAATAATGATGGGGTTTAGCTGGTGGTTTTCCATCACTTTTCAAAAACAGTTCACCATTATTTTATAATCCCTAGCTCAAGGCTGATGTGACTTTCAGTTATCTGTCAAAAAGGAATATTTGAAAAAGTGTAAAGTGCAACAGTAACAGGAGTAATGGGAGTAACAGTCCCATTTTCAGTTGACTGTCCAAATCTCACTGTTTTACCAGGAAAGTTAACCAGTGATGACCTGTAAAAGTAACCCTGGAGTCAGGGGAGGACGCAGTGAAAACATGATGCAAACTTCTTTTCAGTGGGAGCAAAGCACTTGAAAATCTCAAAAAACCCCAATTCCCTGAGTGCTTCTTATCTTTAAACCTAAGACCTCAGTGAGAATGCAATTATTTTCTTAGGCTGGGTTCAAAATGTTGAACTTATTAAAAATAAAACTTCTTAAGCTTGCGAAGCTTCCACTATAAATATTAGTAAACAATCCAGATGATGTAGCTGGAACAGCAGTGAACACTTGGCGAAGGAGAGTATCACTTCTCCTGAAACTGTTTCTTCACTGCTACTGTAAACTCAGCTGGCATCTCTTGAGATGTTTCTCCTCCTGCCCTGGCGATGTGATCCCCCCACAGCGGGCTCCCAGTGCCGGGCAGCCCCTGGGAGCGCAGCTTTGCAGCAGGCACACAACCCGGCTTCCCCAGCGCTTCCACACCCAGGGCCCTGGTAAAGCTCCTGGCTTTACTGCTCAGTCTGTACAGCCCGCAAGTAAAACACAGCTCGTGCTTGTTCTGAACTATTGGCTTCTCCTTGGCACGACCAGTTCGGGTCAGCTTGAAAAAATGGCTTCACAACTGTAAAATCCTTGAACTTCTACAAACAGTTTGCAAGTCTGGTATGTAAAAACAGATTGTTCACAAACTATGTGCTCTGCTGACATTACAACAGTTGCAAAGTTAGAAAGGGTCCCGTTATGGCCATTATTCTGTCCAACAGAAATATGAATACATAACCCACACTCTCAAGACTTGGGAGCCACGGGATGAATATTTATCACTAACAGGCCTCACAAAAAGTACTGTCTTTTAAAAACAGAATTGTCAAAAACGAGCCAAAAACTTTCATATGGCAATCTAAGTTCAGTTTAAATTAGCACTCTCATTTAAGTAACTTCAAATTCATACTAATAACAACATTCCACTGCCTTTCTGTAAAATGCTCTGTGAAAAGGAATCCTGGATAACTGAAATGCGCTGTTCAGGGCTTTTGTAGAAAGCTACAATGCAGTTTTGACTGCAGGGGTCAGGTGGGGTTTTTGGCATCGGGAGGGAAGGGAATAACAAAATCTCTAAGAACAGTTGTCTCATTCTAACAATTACAAAGCTATGAATGAATTAGCCTCAGAAAGGGAGTATTTTTCTGGCACAAAGACTAGGCATCAGTTTTGGTTTATTTTGAACAAATACTAAGCTGCAGCAGATTTTAAAACTGAGTTTTGCATGGCTATGTGTTTGTTGGCTTGTTTGTTTATTTTCCTGATGCAACACAAACTGAAACAAGTCAAGGATGTTGTTGTAAAACAGAAAAAAAAATTTAAAGTATTGCATTTCATTTAACAATTAAATAAGAGAGAAGAAAATATATTTTATCTGGCTGGATGTAATGTTTTGACATGCAAATTTTATTTCAAAACCGGCATTTTTTCCTTGTCTTATCACATTACTAATTCATTTCCAAATCAAATGAAAAGGACAAAAAACCAAATAAAATTACTGTTTTTCTAATGAGTAACATTTTAGGAATAAACTTGTCCCTTTCCCTAAAGTCCTATCAAATTTTTGTAACAAATATTCATAGCATTTGAATGCATCATTGGTAGGAGTAATGTGTTTATCCACATTTCCATAGATTTCATGTTGCAACAAAGACTTCACCAAAGTATCACTTGTAATGCATTTTCCTCTGAGCCATGTTTGACTGCATCGCTCATTTAATTACTACTCGAGTTAACATTTCCTTCTCTCTTTCAAACGAGCATGTTTTTTTTAGGCTCTATTTTTGAATGCAAAGACCTGATAACTTCTGGGTTTCTGTTTTGAATAGAAACCAATAGCTGGACATTCCTGTGCACTGAAAACATGTAGTCAAAGATTAAACTGGGGCTTCAGGACTATTATGACTCCACCCAAATAAATAGATCAAGGGAAATTATTCTGATACACAGGTTGCCAAGAACAACAGCGTTTTTTAGAAATTATTTCTTTCTTAGAAGTCAACCTATCTCATTAAACATTGCATTTAAACTATCAAAACATCATTAAAATGGAAGAAAACGGTCTAGCATAAACACCACATTTAACCTACCAAAACAAGGTCCATTGTGCACGTAGCTAATTACAAATGTTTGATTTCAGTGATGGAAACTCCTCCCTAACATAAATATTCTCCTGTTATTTTACCAGTGAGATCAATTTGTACAGAATTTCATAGAGAAGGGAACGTGTAGACTGCCACACAGGACCTTCTGTTTGAAAGCCTTCATTTTCTCAAAATTCAGTTATTTTTAATATACAAACCAGATAGATAGGATCTACTAGATTTTAAAATGAAGTAACAATAGAAAAAAAATCATAGGCACAAAACTTACAACTGGAATGAGCTAAAAGGCTCTGACAACTTTCTGCACCCCACGTGACTTCTACTTCCACCCAGCCCATGAACCACAGTTACAAAACCCATGCAAAGTGGTTAAATAAACTCAGGCAGCTTGGGATACTTATTCCAGGAGAGGATGAAAGGTGGTCAGAATTCTCCTGTTCAAAAGGGACAGGACTCAGTAGGTGAGGCTTTGTAAGAAGCATCTGGAAATAAAAAGACTTAAGTATAAAAATTAAATGCGAGTTTCTTCTTCTAATATTTTTCAGAAACTTCCCCCAAACCCCAAACCAGCAGAAGTACTTGACCTCACAAAGCCCTTGGGGATTTCTTTCAGGGGAGGGTGGCAGTGTCCTCTGGTAACAACAGCCCAGAGCTGGATCAGAGAGCAGATGCTCTCCATCCCATCCGCCTTTCACAGCGCTCTGCGACTCCTGTTCCTATTACTTGAGCAAACTCTTCCATAATTCTACTTTACTTTTTCTTCTTAGTAACTTCCTGTTTGTTCTCCTGATAAATACCAGAACTTCAGCTAAAAATGGAGAAGTTGCCTAGATTCTCTTATCTTCTGCACCCCCAGCCTTGGTGCGCTGCGGTTGGGTCCTGGCAGATCCCCCAACGGTCAGAGAGGCTGGGCTGGGCTCTGCTGTGCCCTTCTGGCAGCACTTACTGCCCCACACACAGACACAGCAGCAAAGAACGCTGCTCCACCAGCTTTTGCCACAGGGTACATTAATTTACAGCTCTATTTGTCTTCCCAGACCAGACACTCCAAGACGAAGCGCGGTAGGAATCACAAAGCTACATTTTCTAATATTGGGTCCATTTGGGACTCTTGTTCTAGGGATGCTGACAAGGAATTTTGATTTTCAACAATGTTTCATGAAATCAGTCACTCAAGTGAAGGGGGAAACTTGCCCTTTTTTGAGCAAGTGGTCTTCCCTCATCAATTTGTATAGTACTGAAGATTAAAAATAGCTCTTCAGCTGGGGTACAGCTGCACAGCATTGACTTAACTGGAGCTGCAGTGACTCACAACAAGCAAGCATCTGTATACGGCCCTTTACTACTGCAAACCACCTAACACTGCTGTTCCACACTGGTGGGACAAACAACGGGACAGCGATTTGAGGAGAGGTTGCAATTAGGTGTGTGTTAAAAATCCCATCTCCTTCTTCTTGTCAGCACACGAGCAGTGTGTCTTCTCAATAGCACTGGTCTCTTATTTCATTAGACATCCTTCTTCTATGTTGTTTTTCTTTTCATCGTGACTTTTTGCACTGGCTGTGTTAAGTCCTTTGTTTTCAAGGCCATGACACCATTCCTTCCTTCCACCTCCCCCAACAAATAAACAACAAATAATAAGTCAGTGAGTGATCAGATATATTTCCACATGAAAACTATCAAGGAGCCAGCTATTCAATGCTGACATTACAGAATTAGGATGGATGTACTCAGCACCAATATAAGGAACTGTGAAACCCATCAAATTTGAAGCATATTCCCTCATTACATCTAATTTCCTACAGAGGCTGGTATTTACTGATCCACTAACATCAACAGCAAAAATCTTCAGTGGGTTTTCTTCCTGTCGGGCTGAATGTCAAGCTATGCCTGATACTTAACATTTTTGGTCTAGAGCAGGATGGACTTTACCTCCATCACCACCACTTCTTAGTTTTTGTTAGCAGCTTCTTCCTCTCTGTCTCCTGCCCCCTACCCAGCTTCCCCCCAGCTCTGGCTGTTCCCTGGCACCCCTCAGGCCCACACAGACCTGGTGGGTGAGAAAAGCTGGAACCAAGTGGGGAAATGAAAGCAGCACAGCTTTCAGGTCACACTTAGAGGACAAAGAACTGCAAGACACACCAAATACTCTCCTGGGAGACTCCTTGCACAACTGCCTCTGTAGATAGGCTGACGTGGTGGTTTCATGGTTCAAGTATCTGACCGAGAGAAAAGCTTTGTCCATGCCATTAAATCACTATTAGATTTTTTGCCTGCTGTAGCAAAGCTCCCTGTGCTTTCTAATGAATTCTTTGTGTTTAGCACTAAGCTCTCTGTTTTTACAGAAAGTTACACTTGGGTAATTAATCTCATGTTCATTTCCTGCACATGCAAGAGAGCGGCCTTTGTTTGGGAATGATAAGACACTTCTAAGAATAGTGCTACTTAGAGCATCAGCTTTGTAAGACATTACAGGAAAAATATAGACTCTAAACACCTGCTTTTCACTTTCAAAGTTTTGAAAATAATGTTCTGCTTACCTAGAGGCAAATTCTGGCTTATTTATGCATAGAAAACGTAATTGCTTTCATCACAGAACAAATATAAATGAAGGTATACTTTGGTCTTTAGGCTCTAGTCTTGGAAAAAACAATTTGGTTAATTTTATAAACACTGCAAATATTCCCAGTGACTTTAGCAGGACTATTGCAGTTCCCAATCTCACAACCTGAATTCATTGCTTTGTCTGATCTTTTAACCACATATTCCACTGAAATTAAATGGGTTTTGTTAGCGATAGATGTAATAGATGAAGGATTAAGAATTTGTCTGTGTGTAAAACACTGGACCCTCAGGTCAGACCTTACAAAGGCCGGATGCTGAAGTCAGGAAAATATAAACTGGGAGACAACCCCAGGAGAGCAGATGAGGCTGGGCAGTGTACGAGAGGTCCCATGAGCAGCAGGCCAAGCTGGCTCTTGAAGTTCCCTGGAAGCTCGGCTCAGACCACGGACTTTTCCAGCTGAACAAAAAGGGTGGTGTTGAACTCGGGGATTTATGTATGTTGTCAGTTCAGAACCAGAGCCAACACCATTCTCCTGTAAGCGGTTGACACTTGACACCTACTGAAGTCAGTTTAAACAGCCATTGTTTTAAAGCTCTGTTGTTTTTAAGCAGTCACTGTAGTTCAGCCTGAGCTATCTGCCACCCCAGTGCAAGATGCACGAGCTGCCATGCTGGTGAAACTCTACGAAAAATAGGGGAAAAGTCGTTTACAGCAGGTGAGAGACAATTTCCATTTGGTTTGTAGCATCCACTGTGTAACCCGTCATATGAGAAAGGACATTAAGATCTGTTGTACTTGCAGCATATTTCTTTCTGCTTTATTATGGACAAAGGACTACCTTATCCTCCTAACCAGAAAACAAAGCTTAATCTGCAGAAATCTGGCTAATCTAGTGGTTTGGAGAATAACATAGACCAAATTTCCCCTGGTTTTGTAGTGCAAAATCTGAGCAGAACAGACTGCAAGTAGCCTTGTGAGCTGATCAGAGTCCCTGTTGTGACTATTATCTTGACTGTATAATGGGGGCTTTCAAATCCCAGCTTTATCACATTCTGTTTTCTCTACTTTGCCCTTTTATGAATATTGAGTCATCAAAAATAGCTTCACTGACAGAGTTACTAATGACACCAGCTGGGTGAATCAGTGGCTCTTGCACTGTGCCTGCCATACAGTGCCTTTAGGACACTTGTTACAAAATATAGCAAAAATGAGAGGCCCTTAATATATTTGCAACTCCCGTGAGACACATCATAGTGGTTATTTTAGAATTGGAAAGTGCTAACTGAACAAAGTAAATATTCAGCCACTTCAATGCAATACTACAGGAAGAAACTCTGGCTTAGAATAAGTTAAAAATAATTCCAACGTCAGTAAATTATCCTTTCTGCTAGTTTTTAGCCAAAGAAAAAATATACTACCAAATGATATCCACCGTATTCTTCCACAAGAGAGTTATGCCTCATATTACTGGGAAAAGCTAACATCAGCAGTCCAGAGAAAACGCTGATAAACAGAAGTGAATACGACAAATGATGTAAGCTGTGCATACGGCTCGGAGCGCCAGAGGCACGGCCAGTGGCATCCTTCGAGTACGGTGCAGAGCTCCAGGGGAAGTCAGGTTAGAAGGGCATGACTCAAACGGGTATTGCCGATTCCAAAAGTGTCACAGCAGGACGTAACAACACGCCTATTGAAGAACCATCACAAATGAGTATGCAAAATGGCCCATGAGGGGCTTACATTTTTAATGCAGTCCCAAGCAAATTTTTAAGGGTCATTTATTCCTACCCGGAGTGCTTTCCTCGCAATGAGACAGTTTCCTATGTTTGCAACACACATCTTTTTTTTCTTTTTTTCTTTTTTTTCTTTTTTTTTTTTTTAATTCAGTCAAACAGGCACGCAGATAGATCATGAAACAAGGGGCCCATAGTGCAGTTGCAGATCTCCATGCAGGGCTCGCTTCTTCTCCCTAGCGCCCTTCACCTTTCAGCTATCAGGAACTTTACAGCACAGCATTTTCCAGCGCCTCTTTATCACAGACCAAATAGCTTTCTGAAGCTTTCTGCTAACAACGGCGTCTGGCACTGGTAAATAAAACTATTGCATATATTGCCTTTAGCAAGTGTCATAGAAATTACAGAGCATCTTAACAAAGCCAAGCCTCAGAATTTAAATTATTAGGATTTTGGCTCTTTGTGTTTGGTTTTTTACCCCCTTTCTTTTTAGGATGTTCTTGTCCGTCCCTGGAAAAGTGAAATCTGCAATTCTATTACAACAATTCTGTTAGTAACGGCAACGTTAACTGAAACCGGAATGTGGTTTTTAACCTAAAATATGTTGCATAACAGCTGAAGTACTATAATCTTACGAGCCGGGAAAGGTTAATTCCAGAGGGCACAAGAATATCGGTGGAAAGTAAAATACTCCATAAGCGCATGGACTTGGAAGTCTTTTTGTTTTGGTCCAAGGCGAAGCCGAAACGGGCGAGAGATTTCAAAGGAAGAGTCAGACAGCGAGCACATGCCGAAATCCCTTTAGCGAGAAAAAAATTACCAGCAAAGCCTCTGCACTTACGTATCTCTTGAGTTTCTTCTCGGGGGGTGATTTGATGAGCCATCCAGTGCAAACCACGTCCCCCGAGCTCATCTTCCCCCCGGGCGCGGAGCGGCGGAGCGGGAGCCAGGGTGCGGGCTGCCTGTGCGTGAGCGCTGTTATGTGCGAGTGTGTGCGGGCGTGTGTGCGCGCTTGGGTGTGCTGGGACGGGCGTGTGTGTGTGTGCTGGGGGTGTGTGTGTGGGTGTGGGTGTGCTGGGGGTGTGTGTGTGTTGGGATTCGTGTGTGTGCCTGGCTGTGTGCGCGCCGTGTCCGCCCGTGTCGCGCCGGTGCGTGCGGGCGTGCGCGCCCGTGCGGGTGCGCGGCTGTGTGTGTGTGTCTGCGTGTGCCTGTGTGTGTCTGTGT
>VXBQ01008977.1:1223010-1233780 GCA_013400175.1 Phainopepla nitens | reverse complement strand
TGTGTGTGTGTGTGTGTGCCTGTGTGTGTGCCTGTGTGTGTGCCTGTGTGTGTATTGTTCCCGGCCCGCTCGCACCCGCAGCAATCAGCTTCCTTCAGCTGCGCTCCGCTGCGGCTCCAGCCCGCGGAAGAAGTCATGACATTGATCACTGACATGGCCAGCCCTCCCTCCGCCGCCAGCACAATGCAACACACGGAGCACGTGATGGGCGGCCGGGGCTCGCCGCCGCCGGCTGCGACACCCCCGGCAGCGGCTCCGCGCCCGGTCCTGCAGCCCGGGGTGCCGGCTATCCCTGCCCGCAGCCCGGGATGCCGGCTATCCCTGCCCGCAGCCCGGGATGCCGGCTATCCCTGCCCGCAGCCCGGCGGAGCGGGGTGCGTGAGCCCCGCGGCTGAGGTCCCCGTGAAGTTCCGTGGGGACCCGGCACCGGAAGGGCTCTGGCCGGAGCGGGAGGCAAAACCAGCGCCGGTGGGGTCAGTCCCCGCTGAAACCTCCACTACAGCTTCCAACATCCAACAGACTTCGGTAGTCTGTGGATTCGGTGGTTTTTCCAGTAGCATTTAGCCCCCAGTGTGAATTTAATAGCAATAAACTCGGTTTTTCTGCTCACATCATCACATATTTTTTAGAAATACACTTTTTCAGAAAGTGACTTCAAGGAGACTGACACTCCACTGTCGCAACTAAAAAATACTCCCACAGAGTGCATAATATTGCTGATATCCCTGTAGCTTGTGCCTCTTTGCAGGGTGGGAAACTCGCCTTTTCAAGGACAGGGCGATCTGTGTCATTTTTCAGAAGGCTTTTTAAACTCTGACTTATTTCAAGTGGATGCAGTGGTTCTTCACTGATTTCAGGAGTCTGTTACTCCAGAGGAGTCTCACGTGCCCCTGGCCAAGCACAGAACTCGCAGTGCAGCCTGACTGCAAGGTGTGATCAGCACCAGCAGGCCCATGGGAGAATTTAATGTTTTCACAGAATTTTTCAGGTCTCTGCTGGGGCTTTTTGGCAGGGCAGGCTGACAGCAGCTTGCAGTGTCACTTCTGGAATCTCACAAATTAGAAACGTGTTTTCCAAGTTTTTAAGCAAAAATGTGATTGCAATATGTATTTATTATATTTAATGTGTACTATAAATAGCATAACTGTATAAATATAGGCCCTATGCGAATTCACATAAAAATATAAATAAATCTGTACAAACTCCTAGATTCCTGTTGCTAGTGCTTTACGTTATCACTGGTCTCAAAAGAATCCTACGATAAATGAAAACTGTCATGAATAAACTATAAACATATTTCAAATGTGTCCTGACTTTTTTAGATATATTTTTGTTTGAGAATGGCTTTAGTGTAGTCTTGCAGTATTATTTAATTCCCAACCTTCTATTCTACTACCACCTTCACTCAGCTCCATTTATCCATTATCCACAGTGATGTTTTAACAACTTCACATCTTTAATAGCAGGTTTGTGAACAAGGTTTTGCAACACTTCTTTTTGGAGAGGTATATCCTATCCAGCCATGGAACTTATTTAGGGAAGGAAAGTCACACTTTCCTTCCATATGTGGCTTGCCTGTGTCACCCTGACAGATACAGTAGCCTTAAACTAAAGGCTTTAAAATGTCCAAATGTCTAAATAAAACGAGTTGGGATACACTTCATGTGTTATCCCTGCACTGTCCTAACAACATCCATTTTTTACTGGATCGTGCTTCAGACAGATTGGCTTCCCTTGTGCAGCTGCATAACCACTTGCAGAAAGGCAGCAGAGGGAATGGGGAGGGGACGGGGCAGGGGGAAAAGGAGCCTGAGCTACCAAATGAATTTAAACACTGAATAGCAGAGCACAGCCCTAAGGAGAGCTCTGGCCCTGTCTTTGCTGTGGTCAGTGATAACGCTGCCTAAATCACCAGCAGTCCCCACCCTTGTCTCTGCACTTCTGCCATCACCTCCCTGAGCAGCCATGGTGTATTTGTGTGTCTGCATGAGGAACTGAATCACAAACCTGACCGTTTGGAAAAGAATGAGTCAAAAAAAGAGAGAGATTATTTTCCAGCTGTATCAGGGCTAGTTTCCTGATCTGATAAATGCTGTGGCCTGCAATAGCACATGCCTTATCAAGGGAGGGGGTGATGCAGGGGCAATAAGAAGAAATCAGCAGTTGCTTAAATTGGCACTTCTGCCTAAAACCCGCCTGCTGAGTGGTAGCCATGGTGACAGGGAGGGGTGCAGCGATTCTGTTCCCTGCTCGATGTGTCACTCCTCTGTCAGACGGCTCCTGTCCTCTGGAACTGCTGGAACGGCTCAGCTGCCTGCGAAGCACCTGCCCGGCCACTTGCACCCAGCACATTCAGAATAAATAAAATCTGTGCCAGCTTACTCATGGTGCCAGCAGCCTGAGGAGAAATACAGGAAGACATAATTAAGCAGAGCATGTGGGGGTTAACGTGTTTGTTATGAAAGCTGCTGTGCCTTCTTGGTATTTGTGCTCCAAACATTAAAAGAGCAAATGAAGTTATTTTCTTACACTGACAACTTTCATTGTGCTGATAATGTATCACTCCCGCATATGTTTGACAATAATAGGCTTAAAAATTAATGGTATCTCATCCTGATGGAAGAAGTGGGAGGTCACTTTTGTCCTGATCCATGCACAAATTTTTCAGTCACGTTTAAATAATAAAACTGATGTTGGAGAGAGAATGGAAAATTCTCAATCCTCTCTTCTACTGCTGAACAGGTTTTTTCCCCCTTCCTAAGTACATTATACCAGAAGCACTACCACTGTCACGGATCAGATTGCCCTTGGCCAGTGGCATGTCCATCTTGGACCCAGATGGTCTAAGCTCTGTTGGACATGGAGGAGGCATCTGGCAGCTTCTCACAGAGGCCACCCCTGCAGCCCCTCTGCTGTGAAAACCTTGCCATACAAAGCAACACCGCCCTCACCAGACTAACCTCATTTGTGCCACTAGCAAAGATCAGAGCAACCATGATCAGTTTGACCCTGGATGTGTGTGGAATTCACATCAGCCAGATCCCTGAGAGAATTCTCTGCTTGTCATGGAAGTACTGCTGTATCCTTTCATTTCCTAGCTTAGGCTACTGATGTTTCAGAGAAAACAAAACTTGACTACTAATAAAGCAGAAGAGAACAAAATGGCTACTTGCATTGATGGGAAACTCCTTCATGACTTGGCAGACCACTGATAGAAGTTAAGTCTGCTATTTAAGCTTATCCATTTCCATGTTGCACAGCAACTGTTGATGTTATTATTAATATTGAGAGTAGTGAAAGTTCTTATTTCCTTGTGCACAACTGGATAATCAGGATGGAGAGGATGGAAAAGATCAGAAGGATTTATTTCATTCACAAATTTATAGGTATAAAAGGAGAAAGAGATGCCAGAGTTATCTCAACTGACATTGCTACAAGCAGATAGTTTTCTGAGAATCTAGCCTCACATTTAATTTACAACACCCCGCAGGCATTGTGAAGGTTGAGGTGCTTGCAAGACACAGCCACAGCCCTGGGAGAACAGCCCTTTTCTCTCATCTAGTAACTGATCCCTGTTTACATCTGGAACTCGCAGCACACTTACTCAGCAGAATGCTAACATGCCTCTACAGCATTCTCCCAGCAAGCAGAAGCCCAGTGCCACAAAAAGACATGACACAGTATATATGTTCCAGCTGTTCCTGACAGTTACTACTCTGCTCCCCCCTGCAGACAAGTATTTCACTCTCTCTCTCCATTCACAAGGACAAATTTAGCAAAGTCACGGGATAATTCAGCCCCTGCTCTTCCTTTCAACAGCCTGTCCTCACCATACAAATCAGGTCTAATGGAGAAATGCACTCAGGTCCTCAGAGATGATTTGTTGCTGTTATTTAAACAACTAACTACCAAAACTGGAGCCTGAGCACAGGCCCATGGTGATGCTGACCTGTCTGCACTGTGCTGTTTGATTGATGAATATATTCTGCCTGATTTGCGCTCTGTCACCCATGGGGCTTTAGTGGCAGTGACAGCCCATGGGGAGACACCTGATTTTGGAGCAGGAGCCATTGTGAAAATAAAAAAAGAAAGCAGATGAACATTGCTGTGGTTTTGCTCCAGGAAGTGTATGAACTATGTAAGCTGCATGTGGGTATGGCCTTTATTGTTGTGGACAGGGCAGAATCTAATTTTACCAAAAGCTCCCATGACACATAGGGAGAACTCTGTCAATTCCTTTCAGAAAACAGACCAACGCCCTCTGGCACTAAGCTCCTCTGCGAAACAGCAGCAGACATCCAGCATCTCATAGGAAAGTCTCCTGTTAGGAAAGTAACTGGTGGAAGACTGGAGTTATGCTGAATAGTGCACTTATTTGCAAATGTAAAACTGTCTTTTTCTGAAGTGGAAGTGGCAACAAACAGGCTCACTTTGGTTCAAACCTCTGCCCTGGCTCTTTTGCCAGATGAGAGTTTTCTCTCTTCTCTGTCACCCACAAAAGCACACACTAAAAATTGTGGATTTGCTAATTTTCAGCTTCTGTTTGCAGACTAGTAAACAATTTTATGATGTCTACACAGATGATTAAATAAATCATGGCTGTTCCTTTCTATGTGTGAATCAGTAGCAAATATTTTGTGAGGATTTCCTCATGGGGTAATGATATTACTGGCCCTTCAAGGTCTGCAAATAATCCTTACAGTTGAGGGAGGAGATACAAGAGCTTTTTTAAAGATTCAAAATTTCTGTTATAATTGTCCTAATTACTTTTATGAGTTAAGAAAAATCTACTTCATTTTTCGCACACAACAATGATGAGTACTCAGCTCATGTGAAGTCTACTTTATATGGCAATTTGAAGGAGTTTACCTTCTTTATTTTATTAAAGGAATCCAAAATAATCTATTTGACATCAGGATTATGATATGCCTTTCCCAGATCAGAAATAACAAATCGTGATTTGAATTTCAATGTCCTGAAAGTGAGGATTTGCTGAAACCAGTCATTGAATAGGGCAAAATATAGCAAATAGAGCATAAAGCAACACACCAAAATACAGCAAACAGACCAGATTTCTGAACTCTGTGTGTAAAAGGTTGCTCTGTGTGAAGAATGTAAATGCAGGAAAGGAGGGATTGTTTTGATGGCAGCTGTGTGTTTGAGACTGTTACAAAAAAGGAAGAATCAGTACAGGATGAGGAAGAAAGAAGGCCCAGGCCGTCAGGGAGGCAAAATAGCAGGAAAAAAAAAATAGACAGCAAGGAGAAAAGCAGACACATATCCTATGTAGACTAGGATAAACTACTTTTGTCTAACAGATGCCTCACCAGAAATTGAGAGTGCTCTGGAAAATAAAATGGCTTCAGTCTAGTTTTTCACATTGTGTAGATATTTTCAAGTAAAAATAGATATAAAGGACAAGATTACAAGTATTTTCACAGCAGGGTAAAGCCTGTGGTGACTGAAGTGATGGCTTTTGGCTTGTGGAATGCATCTGCCATGTTTGCAAGGCTAAGGCAGGCAGTACTTTGCAGCATCCTTTCGTACATTTCCTGTACTTAAAGGAAATCCTGGTGCATGCTAAAACCTTTAAACAAGAACTGTTACATTTACAAATAATCTGTGATCAGTGTGAAGTCAAACCCACAGGCTTTTGGTTAAGAGAGAGATAATTTGTTTTGGGCAAAGAAGTAAGAGAATTCTTTGTGAAGAAAGAATCTCAACCATCATTTAAGAGAGTTAAAGGCTGTACTGCACCAGCCTGCTCACTGGATTCTCACAGATATTCCACATTTTGTAATACTCTGTCTTTGTTAAGAGCAGTTTGATTATAGGTTTTCAATATTGCAAAGTGACTGCATAGGTTAGGGGAGAAAAAGACGCCATTGCAGGGAGTAGCAAATTATGCTTCAGCTTTATTTCAGTTGGAGGAAACTTTTGACAGCTTTTGCTTTGATCTAAAATCTCTTTTAAAGTACTCTTCTGGTTGGGAACTGTCTTCTTGACACAATGCTCAGAATTTGGCAAAGTAGTAGCTTATTACAGCAAGAAATATTTTATGACCTCCGAAGGAATCACCAATCATTGTTATATCTGGATGACATCATTGTTTGTAGGAGGGCAAAATCTGGCATTCAGGACAGAATACACAGTTGTAAAACTGTTTATTAAAGCCTGGTAATGGCAGCTTAAACTGATACAAATTAGTGTGGCTGCAATCCCACCCTTCATCTTGCTGTAGATCTGTTTTGCTGCTGTATTGGCACTGGCCCCTGTGTGCGTGGGCAGTTGAGCTGTTTTGCTGTGCTGATTTGAGGAAAAAATAGTAACTCTCTTTGTTAGGATCAATTTTGTTTTTTTAGAATCTTGAACTAACCCATTGCTCACCTGCAGAAACACCAGTAACAGTGCAAGGGGTCAGGAACACAAACTGTGAGAGTTCCTGGCTCTCCCAGTGCGAAAAGGAAAACACAGCCAAAAAAAAAGAAAAAAAGAAAGAAAAAAAAAAAGAAAAAAAATAGCAAAAAAAAAAGCGTGGCTGCGTGGTTGGGAAATACAGGGATATTAGAAGGCTTTCCAGCACCACAATAAAGCTCTGGCTACTAAAGCCTAGATTAAAAATACAATATTGGGATAAAGTTGTAAAAACAAAGAGTATTTGTACAGCTATCAACTCTCTGAACCAGATACAAAGGACACATTAGCTATTTTGTTATAGTTTCCAATGCTGCATGTGGTCTTGCATTTGCAAACCCTATTGGCAATGCCAGAGACTATCTGTTGGGTGAAATGAAAACTTGATGCAGAAAATTGATGTGTTGACATGAAGCCTTGCACCACAAAAAAACCCCAACAAATAAACAAGAGGAAAAAACTGAAACAAACAAAATAAAAAAAACCAAACCACTCTCACGAAACTCCCAAGCAACAACAACAAAAAATGCCAACACTTTTCTATAAGAATACTCAATGTCAAGTCTCTTAGGGCACATTGTCGCCTGTCACTGATGCAGAATCAGGAATCATTTGTTTGTAGCCAGGAATGGGGCTGCTCTCATCTGCAGAGCCCTGCAGCCATGCACATCCTCAGAAATGGCACCTTCAGCAAAACCTGGCTTACAAATGAGTGGTACATAAACCAAGAGCACATTTGAGAAGTACCTTCTTTATTGTAAGCTCTAGAGGAGGAGTCCTAGGCTTCTTTCTAATCCTATGAACAAGAAAATAATCTGGAACCCTGAAGTTGGTAAACTTGGAAGGGAACCTGTGAAATAAGGAACTGAATGAAACAGGCCTGCACAGGTAGGTACAAGAATGCATAGAACTGTGCTACTGGACATAGCCAAGGCTACTTGTAGAGAAATAACCTGTTACTAAGAGCAATATTAAAATAACAACACTTGATATAAGCATTTTAAGCAAGATGGTAACACTTCTGCAGTCAGGGTAATGTGTGGTCACTGAGGTTGATCACACTTGGAGGCTGATGTAGGCATGGAGATAAAGGCGGCAACTGTTCAAGTCCACTTGCACATACCCCAGAGATAGCTGTGTTACTTCCAGATCCTGCTGGTTTCTGACTTATAAAGCTGTTTATTGCTTACAGTTAACACGTATTGCACAGTTGTGGTTTAAGTTCATTGTCCATACAATTAAGCTAGAAAGGAGCAGTGTCCTAGAAGTGGATTTTGGACTATGGCATTCAGTGGAGACCCTCCTGAATGTGCACGTGGGAGTGAACAGATCCCAGAGTAACAGGACACAACCTTCCCAAGGCCCTTCTTAACAAAATCCTTTTGCCATTCTAGGGGAAGGTGCTATATGTACGTGATGTACAGTAATAGAGGTAATTAAACAACAGCAAGTAAAAGATGGTTTACAAAGCAATTTTTTTTTGTTGTTGTTTTTTTTTTCCCTGTTCTTGATCAAATTAGTTTCAAGACTATTCACATCAAATAGTCCTCAGGCCAGACGCCCTTGTCCTGACTCCCGCCACCGAGTACAGGGCGGTATTGCCACCTGGTGGCACGTGACAGCGGCACTGCCACCAGGAAATCGGATTTTCGTCAGCAAAGACACACATCACAACCGATACCCAAGACATATTTTATTATTGAAGCTGTTGTTTTCTACAGAATCAAGGTTTTACTGCTAGCGGTGCATTCCCATGGTTCCGTTTCCCACTGAGTTACTCGGCCGCTGTGACAGCCGGGAGGCCAACCCCACCTGCTTACTGAGGGGCTCAGAAGGTCTTTGAAGGCTCCTCTTTTTTCAGCAGATGCCTGCATAATCCTCTCACTTCATTTCTATTTAGCAGCCATCGCCACTGCTCTTCAGCTGTGGTCTGAGTTACAGACCTCTTGCTACTGGTGGCCTTGCCTGGGTTTGGCAGATTCTTGGTGTGCTGAGTTCATTTGTCCTCGTGAATTCAGCAGGCTGCTTGCAGGTTATCAACTCACACAAAGGGGCTTGTACAGCAACTTGGCCCAGAAAGTAATTCTGCAGAATACTAAGATTTATTTAAGAAGTTACCCAAACCCAGTTATATCTGTGCTAGAGAAATGAAGACTGCTACAATTAGTCCCCAGTTTGGAATAGGTTGAGTAATCACTGTCCAAAATTTTAAAATCTTATGGAATTACCTGGATAGTATGTAAAAATATCACTAGATCTGTATCTTATCAGCCCTTTACATATTTCAGAAGTGTTTAAAACATACCAAGTGGGTAACAGTGAGCCTGCATTTTCTCTTTTTAAATCTGACAAGAAAACATAATTCTCATCATACAGTAGGTTAAGTGGCACTTTTCTGAGTTGGGCAGAGGAGGCCTGTTAAATTGGTGTGTAGGATACCACACATTCAGCCCTGGCGATTATAGCTGGCAAACTGTAAAATATTGAGTAATAAACCTGGGAAAACAAGGAGCTGATAGCTAAATATACAGTGTTAACAGGACAACTAGCCTTTTGCCTTGCAACACATGAAAAAAAAATACCAATTGAATATATTCGGTAGAATTTTTCAAATGTGACTACAAAATCTAGTATACAAAGTAAGTACAAAAAAGCACTTCCTAATTTTTAAGAATAATTAATGAGATTATCACATGATAATACTGTTGTGTGACTAAGGGATTTTTTGAGCCACTGCTGTAGATCCACAAGGAGTACACAGCACAGCCTAAGAGAAGCAGCTAAGAACATCTCTGCAAAGTGTCAAATGCAAATGTGAAGCACACAAGCAAAAAATAGCCAAAGGAGACCTTTCATGAAAGCAGCAGCTCGATTGTTTTGTACAGCATGCAATGTTCCTGTGAATTTCAAGGAAAAACAAGCTGTGACAAACACTTGAGAGTGTTTTGCATAAACAGAAGCTTCAATCATTTGAAAGTGGAGAAGGAAAGTCAGATATTAAAAGTGGTTAGTGCGCTATTTGCTCTAAAGGTTAAGAACAACCACGTCATGGACTGGAATTTTCCCACCTTAGAGACTTTCTGATAGCTAACGGTAAACTTCATTTTCTACAGAGCGCTGCTTGGAAAAGCTATTTGGTGTACTCTTTCAAAACCAGTCACATCACTCTTCTCAATTGCTCTATGAAAAATGTACTCCTCAAAGCTTCTAAAAATAAATCATGTGGAAGGGCTACTGCAGACGCTGTGGGCCTTGCTTTTTTGTGGACAATGTAGCATACACAGAAAGCGCTAAATAATTTGGAACAACACTGTCACTGCTTTGCAGCTGTTTTACAACATTAAAAAGGGGAGTTTGGAGCTTAAATCTTCTATTATGGGCCATAATCTAGATACTCTGAGTTTCAGAGTAATTAGGCAGTTATGGAAACAGTTCACATATATGTTACTGGCATTTCATTGTAACCAATGTAGATGGAAAAGAGGTCTCAGAAGTTTTTCCAAATGCAGCATATGAGATCTGCAATAATCCATTTGCTCAGCTTAGTTGTTGAGTTACGCAAAAAAGATTTTGATAATAGGTACTGAGCTTTTTACTGGACTGAAGTAGTGTTTTTTGCTCATTGTGCCCACTGGGCTAAGGTTTTGTTGCTGCCACTGGACAAAATGCTCATGATACTGCCTTTGTAAGTAATCACCAGGTAACATGGCTGATTTGGAGCTATGTTAAGTCTACCAGCTCAAGGACTGTTTTGGGATTCTTTAGCAGTATGAGCAAAGTTACAGCTCAGCAGCTGAAAATCTGAATGTCTTGAATGGACAGGCTGAAATATGTGCATTGCCAGTAACTAAACTGAGAAAAAAAAAAATCCTGTAAGCTATTTTTGCTTTGTGAGCTCCACTAGTACCTCTTAGACCGGCCGATGTTAAAAGATGATTTTTTCTCTGGTACCGCCTGGGGCGGTTCAGGAAAACACACGTGCCTTTTGCAACAGGGTTTGGAACCGCTGGGCAGAGCCCAAAGCGCTGAGGGCAGCAGGGCGAGGTCAGCAGGGCCCCTGTGCCCACCCAGCTCTGGAGTCATGACAGGGACAGGGTGGAGTGATTCCAGGGGGGCTGGAGGCTGGAGCACCTGTGCTGCGGGGAAAGGCTGAGACGGGGCTGCTCGGGCTGGAGAGGAGGCTCTGCGGAGGTCTTTCGGTTCTTACAGGGGGCTCATGAAGGAAGGAGAGCAACTTTTTACGTGGGCACATAGGGCAAGGGGGAACGGTTTTAAAGTAAGAGGAGAGATCTGGATTAATTGCTAGTAAGAATTCTTTAATGTGAGGGTGGTCAGGCACTGGCACAGGCTGTGGCT
>VXBQ01008977.1:1192728-1221786 GCA_013400175.1 Phainopepla nitens | reverse complement strand
AGCCCCCCCTTCCCTGCCGGAGCCCCCCCTTCCCTGCCGGAGCCCCCCCTTCCCTGCCGGAGCCTCCCTTCCCTGCCGGAGCCCCCCTTCCCTGCCGGAGCCCCCCGCCCTGCCCCGGGGAAGGCTGTCCCGGAGCCGGAGCTCCGAGGGTCGGGGTGGGAGTGCGGCGAGGGCGGCCCGGAGAGATCGCGGCTGCCCGGGGTCCGGGCCTCGCCCTGCCCCTGCCCGGCTCGAACTGTGCCCTGATTCAGAATGCACTCTCGTGAGAGAGCACCTATGGCCGCCAGCCGCCTCTCCTCAGTTTTTTGGAAGAAAGACACAAGGCATGTAGAAAGTGACGTCTTCAGGTATCCTTGGAAACAGAAAAAGATTTAACTCGAAGAATGAATCTTAGAAAAAACTTAGTAGGAACGAGGACCGTACATCATATACTTATGACACTGGAGAAGGTTGTGGAGTTACTGATAACAGTGCATTCAGATTTTTTATCCCAGTTACTGACAGTCCGTTCTGCCTGTAAAGAACGTTTGAAGCTTTATTTTGTTATGTATACAAGCAGTTGTAGGACACATGCTACTTTTTCAAAAGTAGCATGCTTGTAATCCTTTACTTGGTTGCTCGAGGGAAAATGTTTAAGGGCTATTTCTCTATTGTATACAACTTACTCTGCAAAATTTTATGCATGTCAACTGTACAGTTACAGCATCTGCATAACAGTGGCAGTCGTGCAACCTGTTGTGCTCTGCTCCCCTCGCAGTGTTTTACTTTACAAATGGTCTTTGTTGTACTACCAAAACTATCTTACTGGCTGTTTGGAAATGTGTTTCCACCTTGTATATGTGAGTTAAGCACAGAAGGAATCCTTATTATTCTTAGTGCGTCTGTTCAGACTTTTCAGTAGCACAAGTTGCAAGAGTAAAGTCGATTAAAGCCTCAGCAGTTCTTGTTCCCAGTTGTTTGTTTAGGTGTTCATGGGTCCTCCTCACTTTGGGACTGTTAAACTTTCTGGGTAGAAATCTCTCAGCCTGAATTTAGCAACTCTGTTTAGGGTAGTTATTAGGAAGTTTGAGGGGAGTATTTTGTATCCTTGGAATACTCAGTATCCTTTGAAAGTGCGGCATGGATGTTGCAAGGTGTTTAAATGTCACCAGTTTTCAGGGGACTGTTTAATCGATAATGGAAATAGTTTCTCGAGTAGAGACAAACTGTTACTGGCGAGTTTCCTGGTTAAAAGCGAAAGTACTTTTGTGGCGGTGAATTGCACTGAGACTTTGCTGTCCTGGTTCCCGACAAGTCAGCCCTCTCGGTGATGAAGATACATTGTGTCACTCTTCTAGGGAAAAGCTCTCAGACTTAGTGAGATGTTTTCTGTTTCTGTGTTGTATAGAGGTACACGGTCCAGTTGTTCGGGGGAAGTGTTCTTGCTCGTATCAAAATCTAGTGACTGTCGAGGTGTAGATTTCTGTAATTCAGGGCATGATGCAGGAGCACGTTTGGGTGTGGTGCTGTCCCTGCCTGCCTGGCACCACGAGCACAGAGTGCTGCTCCAGTGAACCTGTGCACATCCTCCCCGTTGTGAGGAAGAGAAGGGGCACAGGGATGCATGTGTCTTGTTTGTCTCTTTCACTGGCTTTTGGTAATCTCCTGTTTGTTATTTCCGATACTGTTGAGCCATCAGTACCCAACAGAAACACTGCAGTAAGAAGCAGGAGGCAGGGGCACTGTGTTTTCCCTTGAAGGGTAGGGTGTAAGGTGTGATTTTATTGTGCTGTGGCTGCAGTAATACGTCAGCTCATTCACTATTTGAGCTCAGAGTGTGTTATTCAGAAATACTTATTTCAGAATAAATTTGATCTGTATGCCACCGTAAGTTTTATCCTTCTGGGATAATCTGAGTAACAGCAGAACTGGCATTGCAGCTATCTGCCTTGGGGCTTAGAAAGATAATATTGCATTGCAATTTCCTTGGAAAACTTTCAGTTTTAAGGAATTCTCAGAATATTGAGTTGTTCTGCTTGAAGAAACTTCATACTTACCTGAGGTGGACAGACAGCTGTTTTCCAATAACTAATTTATTTCTAGGGCAAGTGGGGGAGATGCCTGAAATGGCCTGCTGTCAATTGATTTTCATTTAAGGAATAATTTGACACTTCAGTTGAAGAACTGGTCCTGACATTAGCAGTGTCAGTGTCTCTTTGTGCAGTGTCTGTTGTGTAGTAATGTAACGGAGGTGTGAATATCACATCTGTACGACCTGCTCTTTGGCTTGTTGGGCCTTTGCTTTCTGAGATGAGCTGATTACCTGTATGATTGAAGAACATTTAAGTGAATAGAATATTTCTAATGCTACCTATTTGCAACATTTGGCCTTGCAAAGGTGAGCTGAAGCATTTATAAAATGATTAAGCTGTCAAGCAGCTTAATTATGCACTTAGTACTGTTCACCTCTGCAGAGAATTATGGCTTTGGGCCAAACTTGAAACAGTAATCTCTGACTTCAGAAAATATTCCTCCCATTTGCATGATTGTGCTTAAAGAAGCTGGCATGTGTATTTATCAGGAACAGTTCTGAAATTTAAATGTAAGATTGCTTGACAGATTTTTAAATATTTGTTAGCATTTTGGCCTGGTTTTGCTACTGGACCCTGAATAGTTTAGAGTAATTATTATTGTAATTTAATCCATTTAATAGTAGTCTGATAGTCAAAGCACTTAAAGCAGATTAATACTCTGCACTGTTACATTTTATACAGACATGCACTCTGGCAGCTCCTTTCAGTTTATTCAGAGCTTTTAAAAAACATTTCTATAATTTTATGTATCTCAAAATAGGTTTATTTTTATTGGCATATTTCAAAGACCAATTAGGAAAATTTTCCTCAGTTGGGGGAAAAAAAAAATCTACAATTTCATCATTTTACCAGTATAGTCGTGGAAAACCTGCTTTGAGCTTCACAACTGAGGACAGGTATCAGTCTCATGAACTACAAATGTCAGCCATTTTAGTTAAAGTTCCTTAGGTTGCTTTCATATATAGCAAATAAGGTGTCCTTCAGCTGTCTGGGAGTGTACCATGGAGTTGTTGCTGCATGGACTGAACTGGTTGGTTGTGTATCTTCCTAGGTTTGTGGTTAAGTGTAGTTAAGCTGTGCTTCCAATTGAACTTGTGACTATTCATCTAGAAGCTGAAACAGACAAAACCCAACCAAAATGCAAGTGCCAGGAACTTCTTAGGAATCTGATATCTAGAAATCAAAAATTTTAAATGTTTTAAAATACTTTTTCAAGATATTAAACTTAATTATGTATTTACAGTGAGATATCTGTGAAAGCTTCAACTTTGTGCTCTTTCAGTAATTTCTTTCAATTTGGATCCTGCTTGTAGAGATAAATATGAGGATCTTTAGTTTCATCGTGGACATGAGGTTTTGCTTTGGGTGAAGTTAAATGAGTACATTAATCATATCATTTTGAAATCATTATCTTTAAAAAGTAGCATGCTTGTCTTGCCCTTTGTAGGTTTGTTCAGTTTGATACATTTTGCTCAAAAAGTAAATAAAGTGGTATTGATAAAATGTTTAACTTTTGAATTCCAGAAAAATGATCCCCCGTTTCAACTCAGACTTCCTCCAAAGGCAGCTAGACCCGAAAAAGAAGTTGACCCAGAATATGAAGAGAAGATGGTAAGCTCTTTCATGACAAAACATACTGCAGCTTTTTATGGCTCTTGGTTGTTGGAACAGGATGAGCACAGTTACAAGGAGCTATTGCACCCTGGATGTGTCAGAAAAGAAAAACAAATCAAGATTGATTTAGGGGTCCAGGCCCACGTCGTGTTTCTCCCAGTGACTAACAGGTCAGGTAGTGGTAGTTCTGTTAAATACTGTCCCATTCTTCCAAATATTTTTGTCTGCATGAGTTTTGGAGTTGTAGCCTGTGGTTTTTATACTCAGTAGTTGTTGGTGGATTTTTGGTTTTGTGGTTTCTTTTTTAGTTATCCACACCCATCTGTGGTAAGGAGTTACTATTCATTGACATTTTATATTTAGAACTCTCCCCATTTTGTTTTGAATCTCTCTCTGCCAGTTTTAATGGATGATTCCTTGGGTCATGTCAGAGGCATCCTTAAGCTACTTAACTGAAATGCTGGAGCTGCCAGTTTCTCTCATGTAAAAACATTAAGGTTTTAAATATTTAAATGCCCTGTAATATGTGTGGCATAATAGTGCAAAAGAGGATCTGCCATGACACCAGTGTTGGGAGCTTGTAGTGCGGGAGAGGAGAGGTAACAGGGTGACTTCTGTGTTACAAAGAGGCAAAACCTGGGGGACATTATAAGACTCCTTGAATGACATTAGTAATAAGTTGATGGTTTAAGCTGGTACCTCTATCTTGTATTGTTTTTAAAAGCTTTGATGTTAAACGGGTGCCACATAATTAGAGTAGATTCTGAAAGAACTGGATATCAGAGAAATCAGGGAAGAATATAGCTGTTAGATGTACAAAAATTGATACCTACAGGTGTGAATACCTCGTTTCTAGCCAAAGAGAAGGGCCACAATGAATCTGTTCTTTGAGAACGAGTTGAGTAAACAGCTGAACTTGTTTCACAGTAATACATGACTTTACAGCTTTCCTGAATTGCAGTGTTAGTTCAGTTGTCCTAAGAGGCAAAGGGATTAGATAGCAAAAAATCTACCTTTTATCAATTGTGCAGCTGTGAGCTAGACCTTTACTGTTTTATCAAGACATACTGCTTATACTAAGCCAGTAATATTGCAGGCAGAAAATTATATTGTGTCGTTCAAAATAGGTCCTTACCAGCACTGATTATTTTGCCAAAAGGATCACGTATTTGTTGACTCTGAATGGATTTGTTTTTATACCGATGATCATAAACATCAATGTCTCTACTTCCACCTCCTAGAATTTCTTTTTCATAAAGGTTTTACCTGATATTTACATTTTATTCGGCTGTCAGGTTATCTCCAGCCGCGGTGAATGGTAATGCGGAGGGAAAAGCGGTGACGATTTTTCCCGGGGGATCTCGGTGCAGCCGTTCCTTCGCTGCGGGCTGTTACAGGAACGCAGTGCCCTCGTGCGGCCAGAGCGTGCATTGCACGCCAGGGCCGTTCCTGCTGCCCTTGCCTTGGCGCGGCGATTCGGCTGTTGGGGGAGGCTCGCTCCCTCTAAGGGACCTGCAGAAAGGCTTCCCGGGCGTCCAGTATTTCTTGGAAGGGTTATGATGCAGAAATACAGTTTCGCTTCTGTCGTTTATATCATGATATGTAAATGAGATCACGTGGAAATTGCCTCACTTGGTACAGTGTTACATGATGCTTAGATTTTTCATAGAGAGACTGGTAACAATTGCATTGTCTCAGATAGAATTTGCATTTGATAATTTTTCTTAAAAATTATGTAGCGTGTTATCTTCTAAATATAAGGAAGACCACGTTTTGCAGTGTGACATAGTGAAGTGCACGTGCCCCATTGAGATGGCAAAAGTGAAATGCATGGAATTTGAAATCTGGCAGCAAAATTCACAAACTTGAGTGAAAGCAATTCATCCATTACTTCAGCAATAGTTCTAAAAGCAGGGCTACTACATTGTTATCTTTGATCAAATCCTGGTAGCCTTGAAGCTGACGGAAGTTCTGCTACTGATGAGCAAGGTTAGGATTTTGTCCCTTACTGTAAGTCATAACTCTAGTTTTGTCTTTATCTTTTGTAGACAAAGATGAAAGCATCCCTTCACCACTGCTGGTGTGCCATGGGGCAGCTCCAGCTCTGTTTCACAATGCTTGTAGCCCTCTGAGTTGTCTAACAGATGGTCTTGTCAGTACTTCATCATATAAGTTGTTCTCATGAGTGTCTGAATTCTGTTTCTTAACAAAAATATGTTTTTATGAAGAAAAGTTATCTATTTTTCTTTTTTTCTTTTTTTTCTTTTTTTTTTATTTTCTTCTCTGCTTTGGAAACTAGAAAGCAGATCGAGCAAAAAGGTTTGAATTCCTCCTGAAGCAGACAGAACTTTTTGCACATTTTATTCAACCTGCAGCACAAAAATCACCAACATCTCCACTGAAAGTCAAGCTGGGACGGCCACGGATGAAGAAAGATGAAAAACAGAGTTTGATTTCAGCTGGGGAGTATGTTTTATTTCTATTTCTGACTTCTTACATGTTTAAACAACTCAGACTTTTTGACATAATCTGTTTAGAGATTGTACTTTGAGTAAATCCAGACAATTTCCTATTAGTGGTGTATCAGTGTCATTAAAAGCTGGTTGGTTTGAAAGCATCATCTGCTCCATCAACATAAATGTGACCTTGGATCAGAAATGCCCTTTGAAAGCAAGTTGCCTGATGGTTGCCATGTCAAATTCTTTGGTGTGTATTATGGGGTGACTTTGGAGCACACAAATTGAATTTCTTTTACATGATGCTGAAGGGGCACTCCAGAAGTCCAGCTGGTAGTGGAGCAGTCCATGGGGCTAGACCAGGTTATGACAAGGCAGTGTCCATGTGGTGGGGATGTTGGGTCCTCAGCACCAACTCTCTCTCTCCACTGGTCTGTCTGTGTTAGTATTGCAGCAGAGCCTGCCTGTAGTGCCTCTGAGAGGTCTTGAAATAACGAACAACTATTTTTTTGAATGTTTGCAAAAGGAGATTGTGTTTAGAATTTAATTTTTTTTTTATTTGAATATGGGATTTTTATGAACTTTGTAATTATCAAGTAATTAAGTCTAAGGCTGCTACTGATGTGTCTTGTATTTCTGTGTTGCTCATTAAAAAGTGCCTCAGAGAACTCATGATATTGTCAGATTATAGTTGTGGCTCTGAAAGAGAGGGTTTTGTATCAGCCTTTCTGATTAAAGCTGGAATGACTCCTAAGGAATAACATATTAACAGGATGAAAGTCTGGTCAGGATGGCAGAACATTCACACTGTGGGTCAGTGATTGCTTCTGTTGTAATTTGCGTTTGGAGTTTGTAGCAGTGTTTTGAAGTGATTTTGTTCCCACATCAGTGTTGGGTTCTTTCTTCAGGTACCGCCACAGGCGCACAGAGCAGGAGGAGGATGAAGAGCTCCTGTCTGAGAGTCGGAAAACGTCCAACGTGTGCATTCGGTTTGAGGAGTCCCCTTCATGTCAGTATCAGTTCTCTCATTGATTTGATGTAATTAAGATCTGAGCAGATTGCAATTAAAATTTTCTACTTAGAATTAGTATTTTTCTACTTAGAGGAATCTTACATTTACAGATGTGAAAGGAGGAACACTAAGAGATTATCAGGTTAGAGGTTTGAACTGGATGATCTCATTGTATGAAAATGGAGTTAATGGCATTCTGGCAGATGAAATGGTAAGCAGTAATCTTTTGGATTTTTTTGTGGCAATTATTGAGCAAAATACAACATCAAAGTGCTTATAGTATTTTGTGTATGTGCAGTAGTATGCTTCATTCTACAGCAGTCTGGCTTTTCAAATCTGAAATTGTAATGAAAGAAATTCTATTGCAAATATTTTTCATATAGTTTGCTTTAAACAAATGGCAGAGTTATAGAGTAAGAAAAGGATTTGAAAGTATTTCTTTATGATATTTCATTTCAGCAAGTTTCTTTCCCCTCTCTCTTTGTCAATGCAGGGGCTTGGTAAGACTCTGCAAACAATAGCTTTATTAGGCTACCTGAAGCATTACCGGAACATTCCTGGGCCACACATGGTCCTGGTCCCAAAATCAACTTTGCACAACTGGATGAATGAATTCAAGCGCTGGGTTCCATCCTTACGTGCTGTTTGCCTTATTGGAGATAAAGATGCCAGAGTAAGTGTTTAGCATTTCAGAAATATCTGCATTATTTGGCAAAAAATATCAATTGGGTATGTGAAATTCTCCCTAAGCTGTTTCCTTAATTACAGCATATTTTAGTCATCTTTAACTACATTAATGTTGAAAATGCAAAATGTTATGCTTGTGACTGTGAGGAAAAACAGAAAATCAGTAGATGAAATAAGAGACTGATCAAAGGGATCAAAGTACAACTCTTCAACTTGTCTATTTTTTTTTCTCTCTTCCATCTTTGTAATGTGACAGTGTGTACTCATTTTTCTTTATTGCACTCACTTTGTTACCTCTTTCTTCATCTTTTTTCGGGTGACTTTTTCCACTCTTGTATTTTATAAGCCTGCTTGGCCTTGTAACTAGGATTCTGTTGTAGAGCTTTTCATCTTTCGTTGTGAAGGCCTTAAAATAGATATGGAATGTTTTTCTAACTGAAGGGGATGAATGAGGTGGATGTTTCTGTGAATTCTGGGGCTGCTCATATGGATTACATGGCTGCCTGTTATTGCTTGAGGGTAGAAAGGCTCTAGAAAGGGAACGAGCTGGCAGTGTGGCCAGGAAGGCCAGCAGCATCCTGGCTTGTACCAGGCATGGTGTGGCCAGCAGGACCAGGGTGGTGACTGTCCCCCTGTACTGGGCACCAGTGACATTGAGGTGCTGGAGTGTGTTCAGAGAAGGGAACAGAGCTTAGGAGAAGCAGAGGGTGCACCAGGGGAGACCTGTCTGTGTGGCTTTTGTGTGGGATGATGTTCTTTCATGTGAAAGGATTTACAGGCCTTGATGTGTGCCGTGCCAGACAGAGATGGGACAGAGGAGGGTAGATATTTGGGGAAGAGAGAAGATAGTTGAGGGTGGGCTATGTAAGTTGTTTTGATACACTTTTGTGGATTGTATCTTTGGACAAGTTAATTTAGAAGGTTTTTTTTTTCCTTTTGATTGTATGTGCTCTCTTTGAATTACAGAGAAATGATGCTGAAGAGCAAATTGTCAATTTTAAGTAGGAACTAATTTCTGTTTTGCTTAACTCCAGCTTTCTCTGTGCTTTAAGTGTAAAGGATTGAAAGTTTTTTTTACAGTAACTTTCAGTACTGAAAAGGTGTTTTGGAGTCTTTTGTGTGCTAGTTTAGTGCATCAGTGATGGTGGTGGAGACAGCGTTCCCTGAATGCCATAAAAGTTGTTCATATTTATAAATGTTTATTAATCCAGTTCTTCTGCTTTAGGCTGCATTTATCCGTGATGTTATGATGCCTGGTGAATGGGATGTTTGTGTTACATCCTATGAAATGGTAATTAAAGAGAAATCAGTCTTCAAGAAATTTAACTGGAGGTACCTGGTAATTGATGAAGCCCACAGAATAAAGAATGAGAAGTCTAAGGTAAATTTGAAATTGTTTGATACTTTGAAGTTAGTTTGATACAAGCAGATGCATCTGATTTGAGCAGATTTTAAGTGTTAGGTGTGGTGTTTTTTTTAAATTGGGTGGTAAATATGAAGTTCATAGGCAGCTCATTGTCTCTAAATTTAATTGACTGTGCTTTAGTGTAGATGGTGTTGATAACTCTGTTGTGTTTCCAGCTGTCAGAGATTGTACGTGAGTTCAAGACAACAAATCGATTGCTGCTTACAGGAACTCCTTTACAGAACAACCTCCACGAGCTGTGGGCATTACTCAATTTCCTTTTACCTGATGTCTTCAATTCTGCAGATGTAAGTTGATGTTTGAAAGTGCAGTGTTGTTATTTTGATTGCCAGCCTGCTGTCAGAAGAAGAGAAGAATGACCAGCCTAGTAGGAGATGGATGTTGTGCATGACCCAGGCTCAGGGAAAGCTCTATGGCTTACTATAGACTACTTCTTTTACTCTAACTAGTTAAAACAGTGCATTCTGCTGGTGTGGATGAGGCCTCACACCATTAATAGCAAATGTAATACTTTAAATAGTTCAAGAATTATGCAAAATTTGAGAAATCAATGAAATATCAAAAAAATATGAAGCATCCAAATAGGTATAAGCCTTTTTTTTTTAATTTAGAACTTCAGTAGTCTTTCTTCTCTTTTACTGTTAATGTTTCTTTGTGCTTGTATTACTTATGTTATTTTTGCTCTAATGTCCATCTAATTTTCTTAAGGACTCAAGTTGTTTTTTTTAACTTGCCACATCATCACATAATCACTGAGGGGCAGCACTTGAACACTGCAGTGATGAGCATGGAAAGTTGTTGTACATTAAGCAGAGTATGATGGTATTTTGTCTGCAGAGTGATGCACTTACACCATACTGGGGAGATGGCACAGAATTGCACACTAATTTTTCTTTCACAGAAGTCATTTGTCTGAAGATTTATGCCACTCTCAGCTGGAATGAAAGAGAGTCAATATGTGTCTGTTAAAAGTGCAGATGATAAACTGTTCATACCAATTGTGCTGTTTCTCACCACAGGATTTTGACTCATGGTTTGACACTAAAAATTGTCTTGGTGATCAGAAACTTGTAGAAAGACTTCATGCTGTAAGTAATTAAAGCTGTGATCACATGTCATCATTAGCATGCACACTATAAAGAAGAAAACCAGATTATTTTCCCCTTCATCTCAAAGTTGAAAAGATGAACATGAAGGTATTTAGTTACAGGAATGCCTAGCAGAATTTTCATCAAAAGTAGTATCAAAAATTTTCATCAAAAAGTAGTATCATAGGTACCACTTTTTTGTGTTACTTTTTGAAGCAGACAAAATCTGAACATAAAATAAGAAAATGAAGAATTTTGAGACTTTTGAAACCATTTATTATTGTGAATAGTACACTGATACATGTCATGCTACTCTGAATAAAGGCATACCTTTACCTTTGTTTTACTGTGCATGAGAAGACTTTTTTTTGCAGTTGCAAAAGAGGTCAGAGAAACTACAACATGCATTGCTTATACTTGAAATGTTGGTGTGTTTTGTCCCTGCTAGTGGAAGTGAAATGGGGCCTATGTTAAAAAGGATTAGATTTTATAAGCTTATGGGTTTGGCCCCTTTCTAAGATAACAACTGGGATGATCACGGCATGATTACATAGGGATACAGATATTTATGTGTGAGTTTAGTCATTGCTGGACAACTCTGTTTTGCAGAATTTAGCAGAATTCTTCTCATGGAGTCACCATGACAGCCATAGATATCGATTAGTTCTGAATAAATATCAGATAATTGAGTCTGTAAATTTTGTATTTGTGGAAGTCAATTTTATACATTGATCTATGTAAAACATCTTAATTTGTGTAGGTTTTGAAGCCATTTCTCTTACGTCGTATAAAAGGTGAAGTAGAAAAGAGTTTACCTCCAAAGAAGGAAGTAAAAATTTATCTTGGGCTCAGCAAAATGCAGAGAGAATGGTGAGTTATTTACATCAAAGTAAGATTCTTTTCTGATAAACACTATATCTCTTCACACTGATAATTTTTTTCCTTATAGTTGCATGTTGAGACTGTCAGAGAAACTTATTTATAGCTATCTTAGGGCTTTTGTAAAAAATGCACAAATTTCAGAGAGCTCAGCGAAGGGTAATGAAGAGAGGCTGGGAGGAAGGAAGCAGAAATTTTTTTCCTTCCTTGAGTTTATTTGAAAGAACAAATGCCTCCTAAGCTTCCTCCTTTGATCCAAGTATGTATGCACCAAAAAGTCTTAACTGAAATCAAAAGAAAATCTTGAGGAGCTACATACCCAGAAGAGATGGGAGACAAGGAGCCAGGTCAGTGTAGCAGTTTCTGTCAAATATGTGATATTTTTAATCTACTTTGTACTACTACAATGCAAGTGTAAAATATTCTAGTGAATGACAGATCATTGTCACTTGCAGAGAGATTTGTTTTCATATTTAGGTACGAATTTAGAAATCCTTATTTTCAGTTAGATGTTTTTGCTAAGTTTCATAGTACTATAGCTCATTGTTATATAAACAAAGCCAACTCCCACATCCAGAAATAAGAATTGGGATATTACAAGGTTTCATTCATTTATTCAAATAAAAACTGGGAAGTTGTTCAAAACTGTCCTTAAAACCTCAGGTATACCAGGATCCTGATGAAGGATATTGATATCCTGAATTCAGCTGGCAAGATGGATAAGATGCGTCTGCTGAATATTCTGATGCAGCTGCGCAAGTGCTGTAACCATCCTTACCTGTTTGATGGTGCTGAGCCAGGCCCTCCTTACACCACTGACACTCATCTCATCACCAACAGTGGTAAAATGTTAGTTCTGGATAAACTGCTGGCAAAACTCAGAGAGCAGGGTGAGTATTGTTTATGGACAGCAGTGATCTGAATGCTTCTTGTGAGTTAAAGTATCTTTCAAAAATAGCACAGGTTTAACCTGTCCTGCAGAGAATGTATTCATCACTTTCTGTGAGGTTTTTGTTGAAAATTAATTTTCTGTAGATCTTAAAACATGAAGGGAAAGAAATCTTATGGGAATGATGAGTGAGACTAAAAATACAGAGAAGCAGAAGGAAAGGAAGAGTAGAGCCTCCCTTCTCCTTTCTGCAAGAAAATTTCTGATGATAGTCTTATTTCATCTATGCACATCAGTCAGCACCAGATTTCCTTACAATAGCTTGAAATGTTCTGTTTCTTTGGTTTTCTATTTCTCCTATATAATTTATCAAATAATATTCTTGAGTGGTTAAATCACTACCAGAAAAGTAACTTCAGAATAAAGACTTATGTAAGTTAGACATAGTACAGAATATTTCACATAAATTCACAGTCGTGCTGTGTAGTAGCTCTGTGATAAGATCAATGTGAAAACATAAAATAAATGTCAAAACCTGCTTTGTTCTGTCAGGTTCCAGAGTTCTACTGTTCAGTCAGATGACTCGCTTGCTGGATATTTTGGAAGACTATTGCATGTGGCGTGGTTATGAGTACTGCAGACTTGATGGGCAGACACCACATGAGGAAAGAGAGGTGGGAAAGTTGTATGCAAGCAAGAAAAGCCTTTGGTTTAAGTTAATAAGTTATTATTTACATATATGTGTGTAGCCACATCATTCTTTAAAGCAGAAATGCTGCAGTTTTTAAAAGGCTGCTGATGGTATGCTTTTCCTAACCTAAGTCCACATTATGTTTCATTTGATCCTCAGCTAAATGAAAAATACAGTATCTTGTGGAGTAAGTATGGATTTTCTCACCTGTCCAAATATATGGTTTCTTACTTTGATAATTTTTTTTTTTTTTAGGTGGAAGTTGTGTAAATTTAAAAGAAGTTTAATTGGAAAGCCACCAACATACTGGAAACTTGTTTGAAAGATCTGATACTTCAGTGACACTTTTTTTTTTTTTTTCTTTCAGGAAGCAATTGACACATTTAATGCTCCCAACAGCAGTAAATTCATTTTCATGCTGAGTACTAGAGCTGGAGGTCTTGGAATTAATTTGGCAACTGCTGATGTGGTTATTCTCTATGATTCAGATTGGAACCCTCAAGTAGATCTGCAAGCCATGGTGAGTTAACTCCCTAATACACAATTGTTTGTTTGAGTTGTCAGTGTTCTATTTTGTATAACTGTTTTCAGAACTTGGATTTTTGTTATTTTTCTTTAGTTTTTGTATACACAAGACAATACCAAGAAACAAAGGGATTGAATAAAAGGGCATGAACAGAATTTGTGGAGGAAATTTTAGATTTTTGTCTGTAAATATGTCTTAATTATTTTCATAATGAGAGATGACTTTTATCAAAAAACTGTATCAATTTTGTTAAGAGAAGTATAGAATTATTCTTAATTCTGTCTTTTCAGAAGAGAACAGTAAATAAATAATAGAGGACTGCTTCCAAAATAATAACAGATAATTAAAAGCATGCAGCCTTATATTCCTCTCATTTGGGAAGTTTATGCTTTTACTTTGTTTCTGCGTTAGCAAGTTACCTTTGGATTAAACTTACTAAAATCTTCTCATTCTGAGTGTTGAATGTAAAAAAAAAAATAGTCTGTAATTTGTTTAATGTGGAATAAAACTCATGTGATCCTTCTTGCATGATTAGGAGGATGAGTGTTTGTTCAGTGGTTTGTAATTTTTAATTTTCTTTTAATGCACTTCAACATATCAGATATTTAATATGAATAGCTCATCCTTTAGATAGGCATATTGACTACCAATAGTTGACCAACTTCCTGGAGATTGTAAGTGTGATTTGTGAACTTCAGTAGGATTTTCAGGAAGAAGTGAATATTATGCAGGAGAGTAAAAGATTTAACAACTTGTGTTTAAAGACAATCAGAAAATCCTGGTACCCACAGCTTGAAGGACAGCTGTTTAAATTTTTTTGATCTAAAAGGACACATTTTCCAGTGAGGATAAAGACAAACTTTGTTACAAATGAGTGTAGTGTGTCAGTGATAAACCTTTGTTTGCTGGCTTGGGACAAGCGCAGTGCAGGAGCTGTGGCTGCAGGAACACTGCACTTGGGATTAATGTGCTCAAGCCAGGGATGCAGAATATCAATACCTGTGTCAAGTGAGAGAATTCATTTGAAAGCAGTACAAGTGTATGCATGTATGTACTGTTGTATGTCCACTTCCCAGCTGCAGTCTGGATAGACATTCAGTTAACTTCATCTACAACGAAGGAGATGCGTTTATTGCTATGGAATGACTCAAAAGTGTAATAGCCAGATATAAGTAAATATTAGAATACTGCTTTTATAGTGATCTGTGCTCTTGAATAGGCAAGGAACCAAGAAATACAATGCTAGTTTGAGGCTGCTATTTCTGCAAGCTAACTGTCTATTGCTTGTGAGTTCTTGTTGCTGAACACTCATTGATTTATGTTTGTTAGGATCGTGCGCATCGTATTGGTCAAAAGAAACCAGTACGGGTGTTTCGACTTATCACTGATAATACTGTTGAAGAGAGGATTGTAGAAAGAGCTGAAATAAAACTGAGACTGGACTCTATAGTTATACAACAAGGTATCAACTGCTATATATGTTTGTCTGCAACAGAATTGTTCAGTCCCTTAAAGTATGGTGAAAAAACTGTACAAATGTACAGTGTTAGAGAAAGCAGGCCTTGTGTATAATAGCAGTGTACTAAATCGAGCTAATGTGCAAGGTATTCACTTGTTCAGCTGAATTATTTTTAAATTCTGTTCTCCTGATTTATGTAGACATAGAGTGAGTCTAAATGAGGAAAGTAAACTACAGCTGAATAGATGTTGCTTAGTTTTGTGAAATGTTAAAAAGAAAAAAAGGAAATCAGGTATGTTCCATGGCAGTCGAAATAATGATATACATATGCTTCTTACCACATAAGAGTTAACTGAACAATAAAACACCTTTGTGTATTTCTATTTAGAAGCACTTAGAGGAATAGTTTGTCAGAAGTAAGGTACTCAAGCTAAGTTTTTAGGGTCATTTGTATTTACTAAAGGGTGGGCTACCGAAAGGAAGATGGTCAAAATTTTGATAGCATGAGAAGAGATAGGATAAGTGAAATTTTGGGACAGAAATTCAAATTTTGGGAAAAATAATTAGAAAATTGGGTTGAAATCAGTGATGTGAGTGTTGAAAATGTCAAGAAGAACTTCTTAGTGGTTATTATAGAATACTTTGTAATTTTTCATCTTGAGATAAGATTGTGATCTTAAAAATTCCGCTAACTTTGTAAGAATAAGATCTTAAATGTAAAATTCGGATTATCTGAATGTGAAACGTTTTTTGTTATGGCTTGAGTCAAAGTTATTTTTTTTCATTTTCCCCAAAGTTCCTGACTTCCATTTATTCTCATTTTGAGCAAAATGTATTTTTTCTGTATGGTTGTTCTGTTTTTCCTTTCTTGTTCTGTCAGTGAAATAAAAAAATCCAGTGCTTGCATGGCCCTACTAGAACTCCCATATGGTAACTTTGAACACTTTTCTTGTGGTTGTAGGAAGGCTCATAGACCAACAGTCCAACAAACTGGCAAAAGATGAAATGCTGCAGATGATCCGACACGGAGCCACGCATGTGTTTGCTTCCAAAGATAGTGAGCTGACAGAAGAAGATATAACCACTATTTTAGAAAGAGGTGAAAAGAAGGTTAGAGACCTGTTTAATATGGAACTCAAAATACATATGCACAAAAGGGAGTGAGATCTGATTACGTAAATCTAATATTACTCTACTGTTTGTGCAGATTGTAAATATTATGAAAGTTTTGAAGAAGTAGAATTAATGATTGGAATTATTTTCAAGGTTCATGCTGTGGGCATCGTATCTTAAGCACTGCTTAATTTGTGGTCTTTTAGAAACATGTAAATTTAATGCCAACAATTCTGATAGACACAAAGGCTTTATGGAACTTCATTAGGTAATAGATAGCTCTATGAAGAAATGAACTGCCATTTCAGCTCCAAGAGGATGGGCATAAATTTCATATAAATTTTAAAGTTTAATTCTACAGTTGTAGGACTACGTCCCAGCATAATAAATTTAGTTTAATGGAGGATCTTGAAGTCAGATGGCTCTAAATTGAAAAGGACAATGGTTATCTCTCTTTAGAAGAAAATGTAAGTAAAAGTTAAGATCAGAAAAAGATGTTGAGAATGTTGTAGTAATGATGAAAGCTTTTTTTTTTCAGAAAAGATAAAATAGCTTGAATGAGCCTAAAAATATCTTCCTCTTTTTAGACAGCTGAAATGAATGAACGATTGCAGAAAATGGGAGAGAGCTCCTTAAGAAATTTCACTATGGACACAGAGATGAGCTTATACAACTTTGAAGGTGAAGATTACAGAGAAAAACAAAAGGTGATTTTTTTTGTACCATTTAAGACTTCAGTTTAGAGGTGCAAACATAAAAGCCACACTATAAATGTTATGACTATGAAGGTTTCTAGGTTCTAGAAAAGGAACTATTGAAAAATTCACTTGGCTCTGCCCGAGCATTAATATTCTGATTTTTTGTTAAACTACTTTCAGCTCCACTGGTTTTTTCATGGTAAAATCTGATAATATTGCTCAGATGTTATCCCTTCTGCATCAAAACCACTGTGTTGCATGCTACTGTGCTGCTGCAGTCAGTATTATTTTGCTGCTGCATAACTGAGGGGAAAAACCAGGCCTGATAATGATTTTTTTTTTTGTGGATCTTGGACTTGAGTCCCTTTTTGCAGTGAAGATTTATCTTGGTTTGAAAGACAAATGTCTGCTAAGGAGGGCAGGAGCCTCCCTTGAAATGGAAAAGGTAAACCCCTTCCCTCCGAATTATTATAATTTGAAATTAAGGGTCTCTCAGGCAAAGATAGGAGAACAGGAATGACAGTTCTTTTCTGGTGTGTGTAGTAAAGCAAACAAACACAGCGGGCACAGCGCTGGCCCCAGGCAGAGCCGCAAACCCAGCGCAGCTTTCCCCTGGGTGCAGTTCCGCTCGCGGCCAGCAGGGGCGCTGCTGGCTCCCGGCGGGCAGGGCGGGTGCGATGGCTCGCGGTGCCTGCGGGGGGCGCTGTGTGATGGCGGCCGTGCCGCAGAGCGGGAGGGGCCGGGGAGAGGCCGTGCCTCACAGAGCCCGGGCCCCAGCGGGGCTCTGGGGAGCCCCAAGCTGGGCTGGCAGGACGCCTCGGCAGCCAGGGGCTGCGGGGCGCAGGGTCCTGGCACCCGGGCAGGTCCCCGTCTTTTAGTGAGATGGGTGTTAGTGGCTGCTCTCACAGGCGGAGGCTCACCTCACAGCAGAAGAAAGAGCAGTGAATTCCCCTCCCCAAGCTGCCCCAGCCCTGTCTTTTACCTGCCCAGTTCTTGCAGTATCTCTCCCCTCCAAGAAAAACCCCCAGATAAGAGAAGTGCAACCAGATGTCCTCATCNCACCTGCCCCAGCCCTGTCTTTCACCTGCCCCAGCCCTGTCTTTCACCTGCCCCAGCCCTGTCTTTCACCTGCCCCAGCCCTGTCTTTCACCTGCCCCAGCCCTGTCTTTCACCTGCCCAGTTCTCGCAGTATCTCTCCCCTCCGAGAAAAACCCCCAGATAAGAGAAGTGCAACCAGATGTCCTCATCCCCTGAACCTGACCACTTCTTTTGTTTTTCTTAAGTATTCAGTTGTCAGTGTTTCCTAGCAACTTATGGGAAAAAAAATTCTCCAAGTAAAAAGGAGCAAAAGGAAAAAAACCTAACCCCCAATAAGGTTTTAGCTTGTACATTGATTTTACCTAATAATAGAAGGATCATCCATACAAAGAGGTGTTACTCAGTCCCACCATGTTCCTTCTGTATTTCTGTTTTGTACAAGATGTATAGAGAAGATATCCTTAAGGTCTTAGCTGGAATCAGATATGTAAAATCCTATTTGTTAACTACAAAATGCCCTTCTAATTCAGGTTCTTTATTGATTTTGAAGAAACATTTAGAAAAATAAATTGTGTGATGAGAATATAGTACAGTGTGTGGGTATACACATAAAATTCTTTGTGTTGATAATTTCATTACAAGAACTGAGTTAAATACTGTGTAGTATGAAATAACTTTAAGGATTTAGTTAGGATTAATTGATGGCTAATGGATTTTTTGTCTGTGTTGTAGCCTTTATAGAGGTTATTCATTGTAATATTTAGAGGAGAAGCACTTTATTCATATCACAAGAAATTAGAGAATTCAGAGCCCAGGTCCTCAGCTCCTCTGTTGTGTTTTGGTAGATGGAATCATAACCCTACTCAGACATCTGAAATACTTGGAATACTGTAAAAGAATCTGTTCTTGCCACTACTCTGCCTCACTTTTAAGTGCTTAAATACTTGTTATAAGCAGCTATAATTTCTAGCTTATTTTTGAGCCCTATTGTAGTATTCAAATTATTGAGCATAATCATTGTATTTGCTGTGCAAAAACACATTCCTGTTTTGCAGTGCCATATTAGTCATTATTCTTGTGACTTTAGGGAAGCAGACAGTCACTTAAGTAGCTTTTTATTCTGTTCTGTGTGTAGCTGAGCATGATGGAATGGATTGAGCCTCCAAAAAGAGAACGCAAAGCCAATTATGCAGTGGATGCTTATTTCAGAGAAGCACTGCGTGTCAGTGAACCAAAAGTCCCAAAGGTAAGAACTTGGCAACTATGGAAGAGTTTTATGTTGTTCTTTTGCTCCTCGTCTCCCATGCTGCATCCCCTGCTCTGCCCCTGTATATTTACAAAGTCATAGATTGCCACTGCTGCTGAATTATGGTAGTTTAGTTGCAGAAAAGTTAAGCTTCTATAATGTTGATTTATCTGTATATTTTTGAAGGCTCCACGACCTCCAAAACAACCAAATATTCAGGATTTTCAGTTTTTCCCACCACGGTTATTTGAACTTCTGGAAAAAGAAATTCTGTATTACCGTAAAACTATAGGATATAAGGTAAAGCATTTTTTTCTTTCCAAATCAGTGAAATGTATTTTTATTCCTTTTTGTAAGGTTATTGCAACCTTGACTTGCCAAGTTGTTGTGAAAGAAATGGCTTAAAGCCTCTATTCTTCTTTTTCTGTTTCACTTAGGAGCAGAAAAAATAATCTGTCATTCCTTCCTTCACTAAAAATTCTGTATCTGTGTAGCTTTGTGTTTTGTGGTGGATTCCTAACAATAAAATAGATTAAAAAAAAGAAAGACGGTTCTGATGCTTCATATGCTCAAAACCAAAGGTGTGACATGTGGTCTAAGGTGAGGAATACCTGGCTAATATAAAATCACCTTCCAGAGTATGATTTTTTTCTGTAAAAACTTTTGTATGTCTTATCTAGAAAATAACTTAAGATAAAAGTGACTTTGTGTTGATATGAAGGTAAGCAAAATGACATAAATTTTCCTTAGATTTGGGTGGGATATAAGAGGTTTAAAGGTGTGGAGAAGACTGAATGTATACTACTACAAAACGGAAACCAGACAACAGACTTCTTTGTTTTTCTTTTATTTTTTCTTCCTACTGTGCCTTGGCTGAATTTCTCCCTTTTCCCTGCTGACATTACTGGACAAGCAGTGAACAAATTCTGTTTTAGTGTTGGTTATCCTTACTTGGATAAGTATTGATTGAGTAAACCAAATGGATTCTCTACTTCCAGCCTGACATGTCTGTAACTTTAAAAAGCCTCAGGTTTCATGATAGGTTATAGCAAGAAAAAAAAAAATCACCTATAAAATCTGTTGGAGAACAGAAAATTGTTATACAAAGCAACAGATAGAAAATTGGTGCTGCCAGAGAGTAGAATTAATATTAGCAAAATACATTTTTAAGAAAAAGCAGAAAGGTTTTTAGAATCTTGTTTGCAGCCAAAAGAATTTCATGGAGATGTCAGGATAGAATTAAGATAAGTATGCAATTAGTTTAGGGAAAGAGTTTATTCAATTAATGCTCCAACAGAGAAGGATAAGAGAATTGCTAATGTTGACAATATGCGTGTAAAAAGGTGTTTCAGACCTGTTATGGAAACCTGTCAGCCTGGAAAGGTTGAACATGAATAGTTGTTATCTTAAAAGGTTAGTATGACTGTTTACTGGTGGTGAAAATGATAAATAGAATTCAATTTGTTTAGCTTTGAAATGGAAGTATAACTTCCAATCTGAAGAGAGTTTATTATTAAAACTGAAAACTGCCATAAACAATATCAGAAGGTAACCAACAGGCAGAGACCAAGCTTTATGTGTCAGTCTTAATTTAAACCACTAAAGTCAAGAAGATTTCTTCTATATTAAAAGCAGCTTAACAGTTCTTATTTTCTACTGCCTTTTGCTGCAGGAATAAGTAAATATATATTAGTGTATAAATACTAAACCTTTACTGAATCCTGGTTTCTGACTTGTTTGCTGTTGTGTGCAGTGGAATTGGAGTACAGTTTAAAGGTCACAAATACTAAATTGGTCAGTGTGGAGAGGGACAGATAAAATGTTGCTTGTTCTTGTTTACATCGTGTTATGTGTCTGGTCCTTACGTGGGCAGTGTGCATGGTCTTACAGTAAACCTGGCAGATCTTAGTGTTCCACTGTAGTTGTAAAACATTCTAAACTACTGGCTGTAGGAAAGCAGGCCCTTGGCTGGTGAAAAGTACCTGAAATCAGTGACCTGTGACAGTTCTGCCTCTCACAATATCCCGAGGTCGTTGTGTGCAGGAGTGGTGGGTTCAGGGCATAACAAACTTAGAACTTAAATCCAGTCCTATTTTTGGGAGGAGGGGTTTAAGCAATAAGACTTGAATCTAGGTAGAACACATTTGGTAACTTGTACAGATTAGTGCTTTTAAAATGCACTCTTTGAAATAACATTTGCTGTATTACTGGTTTTTGATACCCCTGATTTTAGGTCCCCAGGAATCCTGACCTTCCAAATGCAGCCCAGGTACAAAAGGAGGAACAAAAGAAGATAGATGAATCTATGCCTCTGAACACTGAGGAGAGTGAAGAGAAAGAAAAGCTTCTAACACAGGTAAAATAAAATCAGCTGAAGTATTTTATCATATTTTTTTGCTAGTATGCAATGTAAGTAATGGTCAGTACACACAGGAAAGCTGTGCTGATGTTAGTGAAAGAAGAAAGCACAGAACATGTAATGATTTTGATTGGTTTTGCTTTGAGGGACTTTTCCTGTCCTTGAACAAGCTTACATCTTAGTCGTTTACTGTTTCCTTGAAAGTCCTTGAATATTTCTGAGGTAGCAGCTTGTATAGTAGATGTACTCCCCAGAAATACATGCAGAAATCCAGTGAGTGGGTTTCTTGTACATGCATAAAGCTTGTGTGTTTTTTTTTTTTCTAAATCAAAAAGGATTTGAATCAGGACAAGCCTATGTCAACATACGCGGTGTTTATGCAGGCGTCTAAGGCACGTCACCTCCATTAATTTTGTCCCAGTTGAGTTGTTATACTGGGACTGAACTTCTGTCACTGACTAGTTTCTTGGCCTTTTGGCTGATTATCTTGCTGAGTGGGCTTATTAAAAGCTGATTGCTATGGGGAAAGGTGTGTCTCAAAGTAACACAACTTTTTGATTCAGAAAATTTTCTGTAAAAAAAAAAAAGAAGAAAATTGCAAGGTCACAATTTCGCTATTAATTTCAGCAGAGGAAATGTTTAAGCTGGTGCTGATATGCATATCAGTACTGCTGTTGATGATGAAAAAAAAAATTTGTATTGTGTATGTTAGACTCACTCTGCACGTGCTAATTGTGGAGTGAGCTTATTCAGCTGGAGAACTGACAAAGTTCCTGGTAAATACATTTCTGTGGTGAAAAACTCAGTGCACTACAGATTATTGCCCAGGCATGTGATTGTCTTGTTTGTTCTTGGCATTTTCTGCTTTCCCTGTCTTTAAATTGTAATGTCTCTTTTTTGGATGATGATTTTGTGCATTGCATCTCGCTTGTTCAGTTTTGGATTGATTTCTTTGGTACATAGCAAATTCTCTGTGTGACAGTGCTTTAGAGTTTCCATTTGATTGCATCTTTTTGGACCAGAGATCTTTTCTTGACATACTTCTGCTTTCATCCAGCTGTTTGTCTGGTTCCAGGTTTGTAAATGTCTGAAGTAGGAGCTGTTGCTTTAGATACCTGCAGTGCTCTAAGAACTTATGATGACACTTGCATTGCTGTACCTTGTACTCCTCTGAAGTGTGGTGCTTGTATCTGCACAAGTGGGACTGTCACTGAGCTCGTTTCTTTGGAGAAGTATCACAAAAAATTTAAAAAGAGAGGATATAAAGCTCTTACTAATGCACATGGAGTCATGCCCCCAAAGAACTCTTTAGACTTTTAATGATTCAGTTATAAGCCCTGGATAATGCAAGTTTATGGAAATCCTGAGAGACCGTTAGCCACTGTAACTGTGTGATGTTGCAGAAGAGCAAGTGATATGTACGTAAATCAGAATTTTGGAAAATGCTTCTCTTCAATCTGCTAATGCCTTTTTGGTCTCTTTCTGCTTACAGGGTTTTACAAACTGGAATAAAAGAGATTTTAACCAGTTTATTAAAGCTAATGAGAAATATGGTCGTGATGATATAGACAATATTGCCCGTGAGGTGGAAGGAAAGTCACCTGAGGAGGTCATTGAGTACTCAGGTTTGTGATATTTTGAAATGCATTTATTTCTTAATACCAGAGTTACCATGATTTTTGCCACATGTTCTTTCAAAATTACAAGATAGAGAATTTGGATGCAGTTAAGAATTTTTTAGTTAAAGTATGCAATGTTGTTTTTTTTCTTCAGAAGACTAAATTCTATTAGTCTTCTGATTGGTGGATTTTGCAGCATATGAGTGATACCTAGAGCTGCCTTTAGCCCTCCTTAGTCAAGATTTAGAATTTGACATGGTTAATTCTCAGTGACTGCATGAGCTTGTGAAATTGTGAATTTGCCCTAGAGTGCCAATGTGATTCTTTATGCTGTATCTCTGCTGTTTTAGCTAGTACACTGTATCTTTGTCTTTTGTATTTACACAGTGCTTTTGAGATTTCTTCCTCTTTCAGCTTTGGATGTAATTTTACTAACACCTTCATAAAATAAACTTTGTAATGTTCTTCCTGAGGTTAAAAAGGAAGAGCTCCACAAGAGTTCCCTTCAAAGTACTGAATTTATTTTACAATTAATTATGTTGCATGTAAATTTTGTTAGAATTTTTACTAGACCTTTACTTACAGTTAGATACTGAATAAAGAGTAGGTGCAAGCTTATTTTTTAGCTAGCATGGTAAGCTGGAGAGCATTAGCTTACTGTTTAAGATTTAATGGAACCACAAACTAAATTCTTTTTTTTTTGCCAGAATATCTTAACAGTAAAGTCATAAGAGCAGAGGAAAAGATTATATTCAACAACTTTGTTTTGTGTTTTTAGCTGTTTTCTGGGAACGTTGTAATGAACTACAAGACATTGAGAGGATTATGGCTCAAATTGAACGAGGAGAGGCAAGAATTCAACGGAGGATCAGTATCAAGAAAGCCCTTGATGCCAAAGTAATTATTCCAGTTTTTTTGTTTTCTGAAGCTGACTTCTCCAAAAAATTCCTTCAGAAAAGGAATAATAGGGGATGAGAGTTCTGTCGTTTTATGCAGCATAGGTAGTGTACCATCTAGCAGTGATCTGCAGTATCAGGTATAATTCCTTGATGTAGCACTTGTATGTTTATTAGTCCTTAATTTTGTTTTGCATTCAGATTGCAAGGTACAAAGCACCTTTTCATCAGCTGCGGATTCAGTATGGAACAAACAAAGGGAAGAATTACACGGAAGAAGAAGACAGGTTTCTGATCTGTATGTTGCACAAGATGGGCTTTGACAAGGAGAACGTGTACGAGGAGCTGAGGCAGTGCGTGCGCAACGCTCCGCAGTTCCGGTTCGACTGGTTCATCAAATCCAGGACTGCCATGGTAGGTACCTCTTACAGGCCTAGGCCATGACATGAGCTATCTTGTTCTTTTTTTTAAGCACTACCACACAAAATTTGTTTAGGAAACAAAATGCTGAAAGAATTGATTTGGGTTTTATTTTAATTTCTGTTTTTTTAAAAGTAAACTTTTGCCTTCATACAGAAAAAACACAATATAACTGAAACAAGCAGATTAGAAAAAACTGCCAAGCTGAAGTCCCATGTTACCCAAAGGGATTAATGCAGAGGTAGACTAGACTTACAAATATCCTTGTTACTCTTATTGCAAACTGAGTGTTTTACTAAACAATACCTCTTAAAATATGACTTTTTTAGAGTTGTTGGATAATAAAGACTGAAAACATCTGAATAATATACTTGGAGAAGGGAACAGCTTTTCTAATATGGTATTTAATTTCTCACAGCATGAGAAAAGTTAGTGATTCACATAGAAATTAATAATTGAAGCAGTAGGTCTAAAATGCACTTTGTCCTTGTGTATTATCCCATGCAAGGGCTTAAATTTCTTTAGGTATACTTTACTGAAAATTTTGTTTGTATTTAGAGAATATAATACAAGGTTAATAGCAAGTAGACTAGTACTTGGAATTTTAGAGCAGAGCCATTAATAACACTAACAGAAGATTTGGTGGTTGCAAATATTAAGGTGGGTAGGTACCAACATCAGAATACGGGACTCTTGCAGTGATAAAAAGCTGTTGGATCTGCCCCAAAATTTTTACTCATTCTTTGTCTTAATTTCCTGACCTTAGGATTCTGAAAGAATGTTCTTTCAGAGTTCTGGGTACTGTACTAAAAATAAATAAAACATAAGATAAAATATTTAAAATGTGTGTTTGAACAGGTGGGTATATTTGCTTTTCCCAGTACTACTTATAATTATGCAATACACTTGGCATTTCAGCAATGCAAGTGTTTCTGGATAGTGCAACAGTTAGCCCTTAATTAAAAAGAATTACAAGTGTTTCTCACTAAAATGTCTATTTGAAGAAATATTGGATTTAAAAATTTCTTCCATAGAGAGAGAAGCCTGCAATATTTAGTACATTAAGAAGTTTCTTTTAAGTTGTCTGTGCAGGAATCTATTTAAATAAATCATAAAAATGGGTACTAGAAATTAAAAATGTAGCTCAGTGTTTAATATTAGTTGGTATATAGTTATCAGGGGTAGAGTTAAATGTTCAATTTAAGTCTTGCAGATCCTTATGTTCAGTATACTTTTTTTTAAACGGGATAGAAATAATTTGCTCAAGTGTAGAAATATGTTCTTTGGTGTCTTAATGATGAAACTGAAACACTGGGAATATAGTGAATCTTATGGCTTAGGTTTTCTTTTAAAATTCTATCCATTAATAATTTTAGTTTTTCTGCTACTACATGGTTGAAAAAGAACGTTATGGAAATACAAATTTAAAACAATCTTTCACTTCCAATGTGCATTTAATTTTCTGAAATGTTCTAAATTATCATGCTCTGTATGGTTTAGTAATACAGCTGATATATTCTAATGTCTATTCTGATTCTAAGTTCAGTGTAAGTGGAGAAGGCTTCCTAAAATGCTGAAATTCACATGTGATCATTTAAACTCATATGAAACAAGATAAAAAGGGCAGCATAATTCTAGAAAGGGCTTAGCAGGCTTTTTGAGAAAACTGTGTGTTCTAACCACTAGATGTCTCTTGAATTCCATATAAATAGCTAATTTATCTTCCATCTTATTGTGTTTGTTCTCCTGAAGATTTCTCTTCAAAAAACAAATTCTGCTTCATTTAATTATTTCAAAATCAAATGGTTTACCCAAAACGTAAGTTCTTAAAGATACCATGAGTGCCTAAGATTGTAATTTTTCTTTTTTGATTTTTAAATTAAGCATTGAGTATAGGTGTTGGTGGTTTATTTTTTGTTTGGGTTTTTTTTGTGGTTTTCTTATTTTTTTTTTAATTTCTGTCCATGCAGGAAGAATGCAAAATAGCAGGGCAGTAGTAAAACATATATCTGTTCTCTGAAGTCATAAATTATGCACATTCTCTTTTAGCTTTCTGCAAACACTCCCCAGCATAAGACAAATGACTCCTTAGTAGATAGAGGAATACCCAGGCCTGTGGACAGAGCTGAGGGCTGCCCTGGCTCCCAGGCCAGCATCTCTGCCTCCAGCCATGCAGCAGAAGGCAATGGTTCAGTGCTTCCATCTGATTTATTGCAAACCAGGTCTTTATAGCTGTGAGGGGCTGAACCAAGTACATCTTCTCTCTTTCCATCCAAAAGAGAAAAGTATTAGGCCACACAGAATAAAAACTCATCTCTGAAAGCTCAAGCCATTTTAAATAAGCGTATTTTTGTCGTACTAAAATGGCATGCAGCAGTCCATATTGAAATTTCAGTAGCTTAGTGCAGGATTTATCACTCAGATTCTTTTTTATGGTAGATGTACAAGAAACCTGTGTGCATGTCACATCTTACTGTCAACTGATTCTGTGATTCTCCAGAGAAAATTGTTCTGGAGTCCATCCTCTGTCCACAGCAGATGCTTTGGAGCAGTAGTCCATCTGGAAAGTCTAGCCATGAACCTGAATACTTTATAAATGTATGTATTTATGCTAGCATTTGTCCCCAGGAAAGAGGAGGATCTTTCTGAGTGCTTTAGGCAAGTGGATCACGGTTATTTCTTAGTCCTTTCTGATTAGTTGCTTGTTTTGAGTTTAACATGATCCCATTTCTCATATGCTAGAAAAAAATCCAGATGATGATGATGATGAAGCAGCTTTACCTCACTCTTTACCTCAGCTCCTGAGTGCCAAATTTAAACCAGCAAAATGATGTAAAATATTTCTAGCATATTGACAATCATCATTCTATTTTGGTCTTTTTTCATCTCTGTTGATGTGGAGACTGTAGGTTTTTGGGACAGAGACTCTTCTGTATTTGGGGTTTAATATATATTGGGATGTCTTGAACTCAAGTTTGCTCAGAGCTGTTGCTTTTTTGTCTAAAAATTGTTGTTTGGGTGGAATTTGAGGGAGTTTATTGATTGAAGTGAGAGTTGTTTAGCTCCAGAAGGACTGTCACATACCAGGGCAAAAGCATGGCACCCTAATTCATGGTTTAACCTTTACTAGAGGGTGTGAGATTATTGCTACAGGGGTGTGATAAAAGTGACTTATTTCAGTACTCTGTTGGTGAAGCTACAAGCATGACACTGGAACATTTCTGGAAGGGAGTTGTGAAGAAAAATGTCCTGAGGATTTTTGTGTGTGTGTGTCTAATAAAAAGAATTCAAGTGGTGGTAGGATTCTCTGTGTCCATTCTGAACTACACAGTTTGTGCCCAAGGCCATGGAGCATCCTCTGCAGAGTAATCTGTGGAAACTGTAGAACTTAAAGAATGTGGCTCAGCTTGAGGGTTTGAGTGTCTCAAAGATGAGCCACGTGCCTGCCTGTTTGAGCAGGTCAGGATCAGGAAAGCACAGAGGCTGCTTCTCATCCCTCACCATGATGACCCATGATGGCTGAGGCAATATCCAGCTTACAGATGCTGAGAGAATGGAGACTAATTTCTGGGCAAAAAGGTCACCTCTTCACTTCATTGCAAATGGACCTGTTGTAGGTTAAGGTACATGCTACTAGGTAATTCTAGGATAGCCTATGTTTCAAAAATGGTTTAACTGAGTTTAGCAGAGATGAGATATATTTTTTGGGCTTTTTTTTTTTTTCTTCAGAAGAGAGTTTCCTGCTTTGAGTTGGAGAGAAAAGCCCATGGAATCATGCTCTCAATAGCACATAGAATATACTGAATGATTATAATAGAAATAGGCACTGTTAGGTATTTTATAAGAGATCTTTTTCTTTTAAATGGGGTACAAGAACCTATACAAGTCAAGTGAGTTCTATTAAGCAAGCCAGCCATTGGTAACTGCAGTGCAGATATTTTGAGTTGTATTGGAAATACTTTTTAATGTGTAAACAACCTTATGGCATTTAGTCTTGATGGTTTTCAGATGGCTTGCAAGTCTTGATGCTAAAAGCATTCAGGGCCCACTATCTCTTGTGTCCTGTTTGAATAAAAATACAACAGTGAGATTACAATTTAGGACTGAACAGATTTTTGGCCAATTTGCAGCTCTACTGTGTCTTTTCACGAAAAAACCCACCCTGTCTATTTGCCACAGAAAAGTATTGCTCAAGATAGCTTTGCTTCCTTTTCTCTCTGCTTTAAAGATATACTTGAAGACTGCTTTCCTAAAATCTGGCTTTACTCTGCTGGCAGGCTGTAATTTGCTTCATTAACCAAGATGAAGGATCACATCAGTCTTTGGGATATCAGTTTGGAAGACAGGATTCTGAAAACTCCTTGTCAGGGGGACAGTAAATCCTTTTCTGTTTCTAAAGGTTACACTGAGGGAAAGACAGATAATGGTAACTAAGTTAATGATTAGTGTTATTGAATATTTTAGGAAAATGTGACTGCTTTGAAATGAAAGAACTTTGAACATACTTATGTAACCAAGAGAAGTTGTATAATTTACTTTAAAATTTGATGTGTTCTCTTTCCTTAGGAGTTTCAGAGACGCTGCAATACTCTCATATCATTAATAGAAAAAGAAAATATGGAAATTGAGGAAAAAGAAAGAGCTGAAAAGAAGAAAAGAGGAGCAAAAGTTACAGCAGTATGTTTAGCAGCACTTACTTTACTTTCAGTGGGGTAGAATTCAATTATTTTTTTTTTAGAAAATGTAAAAGGTAGTTGTAGGCACTGATGCGTTAGTAGAAACCATGAGGTGGGAGATTAAACTGAAATATTTGTCTATTCACAGCTTTCCTAGATTTGCTTAGGTAGGTATTCCCAAGGCATACTATCTG
>VXBQ01008977.1:866166-1192684 GCA_013400175.1 Phainopepla nitens | reverse complement strand
TTTTTTTTTTTTTTTGCAGAGTCTTTGTTTAAGTAGCAGAGGAAGACTCTTTTTAGAAAGTTACACTGCCTACTTTCTGCCTACTTATATACATCACATGTTGCTTCAATTTCTTCTCAGAGATTTTTTTCCTCTCCTACATAGTAGTTGCTGGAAGAAGAAATGAAAATGTTTATTTTATTTTGAAGGGTTGTCATCTTTAGAACAGAAATGTGTATAAGTCAAGGTCCTGATCTTTTCATCCAGTTCGTGGTATGTGTGGTGCCTACACCACTGAGACCATGTAATGATTTTAAGGTTATAAAAATGGTGGGAGAATTAAGTGTCTATATCAGGGAATAATGTTTGCCTTTCCATCATATCTTATGAAGGTGAACTGGAATCTAGAATGCATTGGGGTCATACATTCCCTTTTGAATAGTCAGTTATGTATTTAATTTTATTTTTATAGTCACAATCTTGTTAAATTTATCCTTTTTTTTTTCTCTTTAGTCACAGAAGAGAAAAGCAGATTTGGCTGCTGAGAACTCTGGAAAAAAAGATGCTAAGAAAGTGAAGTCGTGAACCTGAAAACTGAATGCTAAATATTGAACTGCCACTTTCTTCACTCCATCTATGTGTATTAATTGCCAACTTCTTTGTATTCATGGTACTCTTCCCCAAGTCCCATGCTTTAATTTTGCAAATTTTGTGTCCTTTACAATGGCTTTCTTTACCTAAAATGTGTAGCTTTATATCTTATGCATTCCAGTATTTTTGTGTACTGTATTTTGTGAATTTCATGTCTTTGGCAAAATTCACTCAGTCCTTGGTTTTTTGAAGCTTGTGCTGAGGTTTTAGCTTTTATATGTTTTATATGCTGCTGCTTTGAAAGAAAACCTAGATTCTATAGCTGTATTATTGTTGTTTCATATTTTAAATTTATATGGCTGTTGGAAAATAAACTGACTGAATTATTTGAAGAGAAATATACTTCACCTTTGTTTTCCCTACTTTCTCTCCCTTTTTTGCATAGCTACATTTAGAGAGAATGTTAAGGTTTGTATAATTGTGCCTTCATCATCAACCAGATTTTTTTCAGAGGAGTACTTAGACAGGATCAGGAGCATGACAGAACAAAATCTAATTAGACTGACATCCTTGTTTGCTCTCTGCATTAAATGGACATTTTCTCTGAAGTGTTCTGAAGGAAAACCCAGCAAATACCCACTTTCTGTTTTTTTTATCAGTGATTTTATCTGCTGGGCTACATGCTTAAACACAGGGTGAGGTGTTTCCCAGAATAGCCTCTAGATGAAAACTTTTCTATGCCTCATAAAAGGAAGTAGTCAGCTCACAGCTTCTGGTTAAGTAGCAAACAAAATAATTCATTTTCTGTTTGGTAGGCTCCTCAGCTCTGCTGCCTAGTGCTGAAAGATCTTCGTTGCTCTAATTAACTCTGCTAAAGTTCTTCTTTTACCCTTTATTCAACATGTCAGTCAGAAGCAATGGGGATATGTTGTGGAGTGCTCCTTTTTAGTATTTCTATTTTAATGAAGGGATGAAAGTGTTGGATGTATGATTTTTTGACTTTGCAAGAATGGCCTTTATGAAGCAGGTTCACAGTTCCTGCTCACTTTGGAGTCTTTGCCTTTCCCGGATCAGTGGAACAGTGACTGTGACATCTGATGTTTTACTTTATTGTTCTGTCTCTGATCTGGTGTTTAGTATAGACCTTGCTACAGTGAGACATGCCCTCATAATGTCAGGTCCAGATTAATGCAGTGTGCTTTACATGGTACTTCCCTTGAAGACTACTTGTAAACTTCTTCTAGTGCAGTTTGCTTCCTTCAGTGGTTTGAGGTGTTTTGAGATAAAGGAACCTCTTTACTCTTTGTATTTTGTGCGTTGCATTGGCTACCTTCTTCTGTGTTTGTAAAATATAGGACTTTATAAAATAAAGTTCTTGAGCTCTGCCCATATTCTTTATGTTATTTAAAATATATTGATATGTCTTTGAAGTTTTCTGGGATTAGTATCTCTAAGTTTGATGAGGAAGTTCCAGCTTTTTTTCGTAGTGTCTCTTAAAGGTTTGAGGCAAAATGGGTGTGATGATTGGTTGAGCATTTCAAAAGGTAACTCAAAAGATTAGATTCTGTATTTTGGAATGTAGCTTTTGTCCAGGGACCATGTTAATGATTTCACTGGACTTATATTTGTCAGATGTGGTGTTTGTCTGTTGAACTTCATCTGGTGAGTTGCGAGGTGCATCTGATAATGATGAGGCACAGCTTCCAGGCAGATTGGTCACAGCAGTCAGAGAGTGCTTTTAAATGAGTGTGCAACCCAGGTGGGATAGGTGTGCTCAGGAAAGAAGTGTCTCCTCAGAATGTAGCTCTGATATTGGAGCAGTTAACATCCTGCTTTATCCTTGGGGGAGGACTTCCCTTGTAATTATGGAAAAAGGCTGTGCAGCTACATGCATATACAACCACAAACCCCTGGAGCATTGCTATTAATAGAGAGAGCAAGATGCCTTATTTACATTTGCATTTTGGCTCATGTGCCACTCACTAAATTTATGGCCTGAAATGATAAAAACAAGTTAAAAGAGATGGGAAATAAAGGCTGAAAGAGCCCGTTGAAATGTTTATGGAAATACATGGCTAGGTCTAGGGCTCATTCTATTGCTCCTATTTAGCATTGGATGAATATTTTAATGTTTTAAGTTTTGAAATAAGTGTATTCTGGTTTTGTTTATTGTAGATTAGCTTTGTTTGACTTGCATGTTTTTATGTATCCGGTTTCTCTGTGTTGCAAAGTGTATGGAAAGTCTCAAAATGGTAGTATCTCAACATGTTGTTTTATGCAGATTCTTTGGTTTGAGTTACCACTTGGGTTAATGTTCATTCTTCTCAATGATGTGATACACAAACCATATAGCAAAAGATCATGCAATTGTCCTTTCAGATGTTATCCCTTGATCAGACAGCTTCTCTGAAGAATGATAGATTCTCCCAGGAGCTGTTAGCTCTTGCAGTCTGTAGTCCCTAGTTAAACTGAATGTGCTGTTGAACAACAGTCCTTGAGAGCATTTGAGCACTATAAACCAGTTCCTAGCAGACTGAGCCTTCCCATCCATCATGTCCTACAGTGATAACTAAAGAAAATTGCTAACAGCTGCTGGTCAGGATTAAAGGAAAATGGATCTTTCTTTTCTCTTTTTCATTCTTCCAGTTGCAGATACCCACACAGTGTGTGCCTAGCAGTATCTTAAATTATATGCTGCTGTGACTCGAAATTAAGTGACAGTAATGAAAGAATCTTCCTACTTTTAACTGCTATTTTCTTAGGTGAGAAATATTGTTTATAAGAAATTAGTAAGCGCTGAATGTTATGTGATAGAAAACTTCTGAAAAGTTTGTGCTTTTAGGCAATTGTAGAGTTGCCAAAAAATGCTACAAGATAAAACATTTTGAAAATTAATTTGGTTGCTTTTCAATGGTCAAGTAAAATTTGATTGTGTGAACATTAGGCTTGAAGAAAGTCACCTAGCACCTTTGACTCGCCAGGCAGTGCATATAACATCCTGGGAGAGGTCACAGCAATTGTAGTGGTTTCCTTTTCACAGATTCATCATTTCCAGCTTATTAGTCCTTTTATTTTTGAGTTGTGTTAGTGATGACACCAAAAAAATAATGCTGCTAACTAACTTCATTGTTTTCAGTTTGTTACAATGACACAGAGGAGAAATGAACTTTTTTCTTGCTAGTCATATTAGACCATCTTTAGATGCTGGTTTGCACAAGTGGTGTTATCATACTAAAATATTAAGAATTTTTTTTCTTGTATCTGAGCATTGCTTGTTTGATTTAGTGCTAATGCTGGTTAGGATTAAAAAAAAAAGCCATCACTCTTTGAGATGATGAGCAAGAAGAACAGTATACAGAAATCAATCAGAATCTTTCTAAGGGTCTGATGGTGATGCCAAACTGATTTTTGCTTTTATATATTCTTCATATACATTTGTACCTTTGTAACTATATGAAGGATATATAAAAGCAAAAATCAGTTTGGCATCAATGGAAGTAACTTTGTTGTGCAGTGCCTGCAGTTCCTGCTGTGTGCTGCTGTGTTACAGTTACTCTCTCTACATGCCTCCTGCCCACGTTCAGTAGGGGGATTAAGTAGTGTCAGTGATGAAAAATAAATGCCAAAGTGCTACAGGTTGAAAAAAGGTGGAATTTTGCTGTCAATACCGGCTTATGTGAATGCAAAATGATGAGGTTGGTGCATCTATTGGCACTTGCGATGCTGGAAGGGGTTGATCACCAAGTGTAGTGCTAATCTGATTTAAGAGAGGGTGACAGTTGCTACATTTTGCTTAATTGTATTTGGTCCACACACTCAGCTTCAGGCATGTACAATGCATTGGTGGCTCATAGTTCTAATGTTTGATTGTTCTTTTTCTGGAAGACTTAAAGTTCAACTTAGTTTGCATATTTTGAAATGTAATGTACTCTTTAATTGCATTTGCATGGTAATCCATCCTTTCATGAGAGCCTTAATAGGAGTAATATTTGCTGCCTCAAAGGTATGTCGGTGTTGTGTTGTTCAAGATAACTTCTGAACTTTTTCAATCTGGGATTTGTTTCTCAAGTTGTACATATTTGAAAATAAAGGTTAATATGAACCTGATGTCTTCTGATCATTCTGGTACACAGGGGTCTGTTAATTGGATACTTTCAAGATAGTTTGATTTGGTTTTGTTGCTGTTGTGCCTCTCAACCTTCAGGCCATGATGGCTGAATGTAAGGGCTGGGGGGTGTGGCTGTTCCACATCTGCTTTGGAGTTGTAGTTTCTTGTAATCTAAAACTATACTAGTAGTGCCTATGTTTTTGTGACAGCCTTGCCTGTGTTGTCTCAGTACCATGTTACACAATGTATGTTGATCCTACATTAAAGTGAATTGCTGATTCCCTTTTATTTCAGACCTCTGGTGTGTTCCTAAAATGAAATGCTTTGGAGAGTAAGTCCAGATGACACAATGGTAGGAACCATGACTTTTGTTGTTGCAGTTGATCACTTGTAGCCTTGATAGATACTGTGCTTGGAGAGATGCATGCCCTAAATGAATGCTCAGTTTTCTACTTTCTTTTTTCTTCAAGATAACCTAAAAAAAAAAGGACAGACTGGAGGACTAGTTTCTCTTGTGTTGGCTGGTAGCAATTCTGTCTGCTCCACAGTGAACTTTTGATAGACCTCACTCTTTTTTGGGTGAGGCACCTAGACCAGGATGGAGGAGCTGGGAAGAGATGTGTGGTTCCCCCTTACCTGGTCCTCAGTAGCAGCCAAAGCAATTTTTGGGTTCACTACAAGAGCTAGAGTTCTTCCAGACAGCTTTGCTTCCTGTCAGGCTGAGCAGGATCCCATAGCTAATTTCTACTCCCTGCATATTCTCAGGGGCAGATTACCAGCGCAAAGTCTACTGTTTCCAGGATTTTCTGGGATGCAGTACCTGCCAACCCTCCTGGAGGAGATGCTCTGTTCATACAGCAGAACTTTTGGATGGGAACAGTGATCCTGTCTTGCTGAGCCATTTGGTGGCTGTGGGGTTTGGTGTTGATGCAGGATGATCATTCTCATGTGCTCTGTTTTGGGGAAGATCAGGCTGTAGACAGCTTCTTGGCAGTTTCTTGCTGTAAGAAGACAGACTGAAAAGTCATCTTCATTTATCTTCTCATTTGTTAATTAGGTAAACACTGCTGAAGGCCACAAAATCTTAAATATCACCTATTAGTTTGGTAAATGACATTTGTTATGGGTTTTCCTTTTTTAGCTTAACAGGTAGATATTACTCAAGAGATGACATTACACTGAGGGTTTAGAGTCCAGTCAGGATTTTGTTACTTCTGTTTCCTTACAACTGTAGCACTTGCATTTTCTTGAAATGACCTGATTTTCTAGATGCCTTGATTTTCATGTCTTTTCATGGAGGGCTGTTGCTCAGGATTTTTTTTTTGTTGTTGTTTTAATTGACTTAGAAGGATGTTTTAGGTGAGGATGTAACCTGCGTGAAGGTGTAGGATGATGTTCAGTTCAGGAGCCCTGATGTTACGGGCTCTTTTAGCCTAGGTGTTGGTACAAGCATTTGTGTGTTCCCTGCCTAGTCTGCATCACCTCCTCTTGCCTTCAGTCAGTTCCTCTCAGAAAACCTCAACCTGATGTGGCTTTGTGCTTGCCTAATTTCTGCTCTGTTGGCAGGAAAAGTCGTCTGTCCCTCTCTCTTGGGAGGTGACTCTTGTGCCTGGTCCTTAAGCTGAACAAGATTGTTTATTGGCTTGAAAGCCTTGAGTGCCCTGTAGGATTACAAATGTGGATTGTTATTTCCATTCAGTGTCCTGTACCCTGGCACAAAGGGAGCTGTTTCTTGTCTGATGTTCCCTTCTGCTCCATGGTCTGTGTGAGACTGTCCTTGGTTACCCTGTCCTGGCTGGAGGCTGCAAACCCAGGTGTGGGCACACAGTTTGTGGTGATTGGGAATGGGGCTGCCTGAGCCTCATCCCTGATGGGCTCTGCCTGTGCAGGACAGGTGACCAGCATTGAGGGCTATGAACTAATGGGCCACAGCTGTGCAGGACAGGTGGCTGTTATTGAGGGCTGTGATCTAATGGGCCACAGCTGTGCAGGACAGGTGGCTGTTATTGAGGGCTGTAAAACAGGCGGTGCCGAGGTGTGCTGACCAATCACAGAAGGGGAGAGAGGGCACACAGGTGTAGTGCATGTAAGATGAATGGTATAAAAGGTTGTACTGAAGAAAAATAAAGTGCTGATGCTTGAAGCTGCTCATGGTGTCAGCCACATGTCCTCCTTCACCCAGGTAATTGTGGCTGTGCTGTGGAGTCTGCCTGATGTCTGGACACACTAACTGGACCGTCCTGGAGTGTGCTGCTGAACGGTCCCCATGAGGTTGGAAAATGGGGAGACAAGAAGTTGCCAGTTGTTATTATAACCTGCTTTAAATCCTGATGGGTGTTGGGATGGAAGTGTGCTGAAGTCAGGAGCAGGAAGATGCACATGTATGTTATGTGCTCTTAGTTGGAACTAAGCCTTTGCTTCTAGGCCTTGGTTCCAATCCTGCTGGGTCAGTTGATATTATGGATATTTTTGTGTGGAGGCTCCTTGAAAAGCTGTCCAAACTAACAGACGGGGTGTCTTGGCACAGTGTCCCCTCCCTTGTGCAAGCCCTGCTCTCACAGCAGGCTTCTTGTCCGACATTTGGAAAGAGGAATGAAAAGGCTGAATCCGGGAAAAAATTGCCTGTGCTAGGCAGGGGTGAGAGCTGGGCTGGGAAAATCCATGTGTAATTAACTGGAGATTGATGGCTGAATCTATCTATTTTTGTTGCTAGTAAATGGGAATTGAAAGTAAAGCCCTTATAACTTGCTGCTGAGGGAGTGGAGCTGGGAAGGCGCTGGGGCTATCTGTGTGCTTCCTGTGGAGCACAGCTTGTGAAGGCACTGCTGGTTGGGCTTTGCTCCTGTCAGCTTTTCCTGCCTGCAGTGCTCCCATGCTGTTACCCATTCAGACCCCAGGTGGTGGTGTTGGATCTGAAAGGAGGAAATAGGGAGCTGGAGGAGCTCCATTCACTGTGAACAAGGCCAGTGGTGTGTGGCAGTAAGGAGGTGCTCCATGCAATTCCTTTGCTTCTGTGTTGACAGGGCTGTAGTCCAGCTGTCTCCTCAGGGTTGCCATTCCTTTCCAAACACATGCAAACTGCCTGGCTGGCTGGTTAGTTGCCATGAGGTGATTTGAGGAGGTCTTTTCATCCAGAGGTTGCTTTGTGTTCAACTTAAAAGGCCTCCATCAAAGTTTAAACTGAGCTGTAGCTAATGTGGCACGTGCTGTGATGCTCAGGGCCAGCCTGTAAGGTCTGTGTTGGCTTTGTATTCAATGACTGCTTGAAGGCAGGTGTGCCTGCACCACAGAAGGCAGGACTTTTCTTCAGGGACTTAGTATTAAAATTATGTTGCTGAAATAAAAAAACCCAACAAACCAAAAACCTCTACTCTTTCAAAAAGTGTTAGCATTAATTGATGGCTTCTGTACATACATAATCTCTGAAATAATTTTACTTATTTATATTACAAAGGGTTGATTAATGTTACGTGACTGAACATGTGGAACAGGTACAAGAAATTTTTTTCTTAAGTGTCAGTCTTGGAGACTCAGCATTTTCTTTCAATTCAAAAAGAAATTTAATTTTAGCTTTTTGTGATACTCACTGGTAATTAACTGTTCCATGTACCACATCTTACTGTGCTACAGGCCTGAAGATTTTCTGTTGGAAATGAAAATCAATTTCAACAAATTCAGTTGTTGCTGTCTTATTAGGTTATGGTACTCAATGTAAATTAAAGTTTTGAATTTGTCATCGATCAATAGATGCAATTATTGATTTGGGATGTATGAGGTAAAAAGGGACTAAATAAGTTTTTGTTTTTATAACATGAAAACATGTCAAAGTTTATTGAGCTGCAAGTTACTTTGTAGTGAGCCTGAGACAGAATCAGAAACACAAGAGTAATGTTAGGCTATTTATTTCTTGGATGATGCAGGATTTTCTTGAAATGCTGGCTTTCAGGCATCCTGGTCTAAGAGTTTGTGTAGAAGCCTGGGGTGTAAGGATTGGTTGACTGTCTGATCCCAGGTCCCAGTGCCCATCTATGAATATTGTACTCAGGCAGACCCATCACCCTTCAGAAATCAATGTCTCTGCACAGAAAGCTTCTTGCAGTGTTCACTGTATCTGGAGGCAGGCAGAAAATCTTCCTCACTGGAGGAAACTAAAAGTAATGTGGTGCTAACAACACCCTATTGATACACCCCATGCAGACCAGTACTATCTTCTGGGTTGGAATGGAACCACTGATTGCACTCTGACTTGTTCCTGGAGTTTGAAGTGGGTCTGCCATCCTTGCTCAGAGCTTGATGTGCTGCTATGGCAGATGAAGCCATGTGGGAAGTTTGTCACCTTGAGCTGCTTGTGTGTGCAGGAGCTGAGAGAAGGCTTCTGAGGAATCAGTAGGTACCTCGGTTTTCTGAGTTACTTGTGGTTAAACAAAGGTGCCTACAACCTGAGATGAGCAGTGTTGCCAGTTTTTCTGCATTAATAAATTATTTTTAATTTAAAGGGCTTTGTTGGGTTGCTTTTCTCAGCAGGAATTAGCTATAGTAATAAAAGTTGAGAAAATGCAATATCTTTTTACTACTTTCATGGTCTTAGGCCGTCGCTTTTAAAAATAGAGAGGAAGAAAATCATGAAGAGTTGATTGAGGACATAGTTCACTTGATCAAATGGATACAAACCCCAGCTGGCAGGAAACTGATTAAAATAAAAGACAAAATAGGTAGTTAGTCAGAGGGAGACCACATTCCTGTGGGACATGAGAGGATTTATATCAATCACAGCAGCAGTTAACTGCAGGTTGTATGTAGCAGGGCCTGTGCAAACACTATGGTTTGTGTCTCTATCTTATACAGGTGGAAATAGATACCAGTATCTTGTCAGAGTTAGTGGTATCAGAAGAAGCAGTGTGTATGAACTGATGTACTAGAGCTTGGTAGATGTTTTAGTTGTTGAGGCAGATTTGAGGAGGTTTCTCTAAGGTTTGCTGTGTTTTCCAAATAGGAAAATGAAGATAATACACTCTTCCAGTTTCCTAGTCACCTGGTAGCCATTGATTTCATTAGAATGAAATAAAAATCAGCTTTTTTGAAATTGAAGTGACTCTTAAAACCCAAGACACCCTGGGAAAGACCTTGGCTGCTGTGTCAGATCTTTATTATCCAGCTGCTGTCAGAGGTGGTTGTGTGCAGTTTCCTGATGCTGGAGAGACTCTTTACTGGTGTGAGTGCTGAGCAGAACTTCACAGTAAACCCATGATTTTACTTTTAAATGTGGTGACAGAGTCCTGCCCACTTTGTCTGTGCTCACTGCTGGTGGACTACTGCCCAGGTTCCCTGTGACTGTGGCTACAGACAGATACCAAGACTGGCTTGGATTTTCTGTTCTTTCCAGTAGTTTCTTTGGTCAAATTCAGCAGGATTTCTCTGGTACGGCTGTAGAGAATTGAGCTGCTGGTGTCTGGATATTATATCAAGATTGACGTAGGACTGACAGCTCTTTTTCTAAATGTGAGGTCTCATGTTCCCCTGAGTTGGGTAAAACCACTGGGAAGCAGCAGAGAACATCTGTGCTTGTACACCAGGGACTTGTGCAGCCATGGCAAGGAGCTAGGTGAGAAGGGAATGGTGGAACTGCAGCTTGTGGGAGTCGCTGGTTGTGCCTGCAGGATTTGTGTCAGGCGGTGCAGGAGAGCTGCAGCCTGGGCCTCTGAGCTGGGACAATGCCACGCTGTCCTGTGTCTCCTCTGGGACAGCAGCAAGCTCCTTTCTCTGCAGACTCTGTTCTTTCCTCTGCTAAGGTCTGTTTATGCTGTATATTTCCTTTAGGGGGAGGATGGATATTTATCTCTGGGTCATGGTAGCACTAAGCGACGTGGGCTATGATCTTGGGTAGGGTCTCAAGGTGCTGCTGTAATATTAATAAGAGCCTTGTAATAAGATTCAGTGTCTACAGTGCTTTCCAATTCATGGCTCTTCTAAGTAGTTCACAGTATTAGGGCCTTAGCTATATATAAAAATAAGTAATTGATTTGCTTTCTATTGAATAAATGATGTGCTGGTGGAATGATTAATGAATAAGAAATCATAAGTGTCACTGGCACACAAATGGAAATCATCATTCCCTTAACAAATTTTTTTCTAGTTGAGTTTAAGTTTCCGTTGGGAATTACAGTTTCACTAATTCAACAAAACCACCTGATAAATAACTCATCATTTTTTATAGGTGTCCGTTAAATAAATCTATATTGAAGTACCAAGAAATGACACTTGTAGAAGAAACATTGCTGCAAATAATGAGAAAATTGCAGACGTATTTTATACCTCTTCTGAAAATCAAAAGGTCTCATAAATACGGTCTGTAAAAATGTCTGTGGAAGAGTTAACATAACTGTACAAGCAATAAGCCTGACCTTTCAGTGTAATTTATTTTAGATTTGCTCGATCCTTTTTTATTAAAACTAGCACATCTGAAGCAGAATTAAATCCTATTATACCAGCTCTGTGATTGTATCAATTTTTCTCTGCCATGGCACACTTTATTAAAAATTACTTTGTTTCATATTGGTTAATGCAATCAGCGAAGTAAATGAAGTTTTGTGGTCTTTGGTAAAGAAAGAAGCGTGTGGTTTCTATCCTTGAGAGCAGTGTAAATTGCTGTGAGGATCAGCTGAGTTCCAGCCCTGCAAAAATCAGTTCAGGTATTTCCTCTGTGGTGGTAAGACCCGGGTCCCCATCCTGTCCCAGAGTCTGCACTGCTCCAGGGACCAGGTTGCGCAGGACCAGCTGCAGTGGATGTTTTTGTCTTAGCAAAAATATTCCTGTAAACTACATACCACATCTGGTTTCTGCCTCCTCCACAGTTCTGTGTTCCAGTGCAAAATCACCATTTACCACCAGTGCAGCCTGTTCTTGTTTCTGTTGCCTGAGATGGCTCAGATGCACCTTTGATCTGAACAAGGATGTGTGCTCATAGGCATCCCCTGCCTGGGTTTCGTGCCTCTCTTTCAGAGGAATGTTTGTCATGCTGCTGTTGGTGTTTGCTCCAGCAGCCAGCAGCTGTGAAAGTGCTCCTGTATTTTCTGTCCTTGTGTGGGTTTTACCTGCTTGCTTTTTTTCCCCTCAATTTCCTGCAGTGCAGCATGGGTTGGATTGCAAGAAGGGGATTTAGCTGGAGCCAAGTATCTGTGTGTGGTTTAAAGTCTGTCTAGTGCTTTTTAACTGACCAAGATCTACAGCACTTTGGAGTATTTACTGCTCCTATTTAATGGGCTGTTTACAATTGCTGGACCAGCCTCAGTAGCCTTGTGGAGCATATTTCCATGCTGATGACATGTTTACAGTGAATAATCAGGACTGACACATTTTGTGTGCACAGGTTAATGCCCCCAAATCAGATGCTATAAATTGTTGTGGGTGGGTAGCTGGTGCAAGTACCTGTTTTTCTTTTATAGAGCGTCATATCAAGATCTGGAAAACACATTAGTTAATTTCTTGCTTCCTCCACTCATTGCAGACAAAGTGCAAGGTTGCCTTTTTCTTCCCCTCTCTTATCTCATGTGCATAGACTGGGGGAAGAGGTATGGCTAGAGCTATCCTGAAAGGATGCACTTTGTGGGAGAAGGTGAGCAGGACAGCCTCAGAGCAGCTCTTGTTCCTTTGGGGACCACATTGGTGTCTGCAGCATGGGTTTTAGGAGGCCCTGAGGCTGGGAGGATGCTGCAGCCTCTGCATTCCCTCTCCAGTGTCTCCCCAGCCAGCAGCTCAGCACAGCTGCTCCCAGGGACTGTCTGCAGTGCTCTTATTGCTGCCGGGGCTCTGCTGAGCTCGGCAGAGCAGCCTTCCTGGGAGCAGGGCTCTTCTCCCTATAACAAAATGTCTCAAGTTCTGGCCTTTAAAACTGTGTTTCAGTTTGGGAAATCTCAAGTAGCCTTTTGCTTTTAAAAGACACTGAGTGTGTTATGTCACAGGACTAAAAGTAACTCGGTATGCACATCAGGTAGGGAATGAGGCCTCTGGGCAGTGTTATTGGCGGTGTGGGATTACATAAAGGAAAAATGGCTTATTGCTTATTTCCATCTGCCCACAGCAGACCTCTCCAGGTGCAATGTGTTTCATCTGGTGCTTCTGGAAATGCTCCAAAACTGCAGTCTCCTAGGCTTTGGGACTGTATATATTTCTTTTAGAGAAAGCCACATATCTGCAGATAGGAAGAAAAGGAGAAACTTATAGAGGCGAGCAACCTATTCATCTGTGAATCAGATCTGAATTTTAACTGGTTCTTCTGGGCTATAAATGCTACTTTCAGCATTCACTTTTAACAATTTTAATTCTGGTGATAAGCAATGAGCTAATAGGCCCCAATGTCAAGAAATCCTTTGTTTTATTACTGAACAACTGCATTACAGCCAGCTTAAGAATGGACTTTCCTTTATGGAAAGGAAACTCAAGATGCAGGAGGGTTTGCTGCTCCCTGCACTTGCCCAATCCTTGGCCTCACCACTAAGACAGTCACTAGTGTTAACTTCAAGTGAAGGCATAGCAACAAAACTCATTTCACATAGACCACTGAACATTAGGCATTAACAAAATCTTCTGTCCCTACCTCTAGCTGGAACCTGAACCAATGACCTGGAGGTGAAATGCTCTCCTGTGATCCTCTGGAGCCTGCAGTGTTTGTGTTCGTCCCACAGAGCACTATTTCTGTATCAAAAAGCAAATTAATCTGTCACTGAGACTAATCCTACTTGTCTCAGAAGTAAACACAATTTTCAGATGTGGAGGGGCTATTTGAGATGATTTTTACATTCTGAGTCAGAATGTAAAAAAAAAAATAAAAATTTTACATTCTGTATGTCAGAAAAAATGTTTGCATCTATTTGGTTATGGTTTTTTTCTGTGCAATTTAAGTAAATTTTGACCTAGGTGATTTTTATATGAGGGAGAAAGGTGGACAACATAATAATATAAATAATAATGTAGAAGCCTTTTGCTTCCAACAGGCAATTTTTTTTTTCTGATTTGGAAGTGGGACAGATGGAGAACATGATTTTATGTCAGCAGGTGGATCCATCTATCATCCCAATCACTGCGGGCTTTGCTTCTCTTTCAGAACTGAGTAATCTCTTCCAGGCCAGGGAAGACTTGGAGAAGTGGACAACTAGAGAGGCAGCTGCAAAAGTGCCAAAGTCTTTATTTTATGCAAAAAAACCCCAACAGTTTTCAGCTTTTTTGAGCTCTTGACTCTCCAGTAATTTAAATGAGACACACTGGTTTAGTTTATCAGGTTATCTGGTCTTGTGCTGATAAGGCTCCACAAATGACCTCCTTGGACACCTTGTCTGGTGCAGGCTCTGTGACTGAGGAAGCTTTTGTCAACACAGCTCAGTTTCAGTGCAGTTTCTGAGCAGACTGTTAGACAGTGGCTCACTGCTGAGGGAGCCCATCTTCTAATGTCTCTGGACGACACAGGAGGGGGAAGCTGTTTGTGTTCCTGTAGTTTACATCAAATGCCAGTGATGTGCATAAAAATAATTAGTGAAATAAATACTCAGGTGGTGTCGATGCTCTGGCAGGAGGTAGCCGAGGGAATTATCTGTGTGCAAAAGGATGATTTAAGTTGAGAGCATCTACAGGGATAATTGATGCCAAATCTACCATTACCATTGATTTGGGCATAATTAGTTTGGATGAAAACAAAATACCGTCATCAAAAATAATAAATTGAAGCATAGCAGGTAATTCAAGAGTCAGAAGGCTTCATCAGAGTTGTTTGAGGAAGGTGTTTTGATCCTTCTACACTGATGATGTGACTTGATGCACTGGCTCTGTCTGGTTTGCACTACAGTTGGGCATGGACTCTGTACTACAAGAAAATTATCCTGACTCTCTCAGCATTAGCAAGCTTGTTTGTTGTACTGTATTTGGAGAGCTCTACAGTGAAATGACCTTTCTGACCTATTACTGTGTTGGGGATTTCATGTGTCTCCTTTACAACTCACTTTAAGATTGGTTTTTATTTCTGGATCTGCTACTAGTTTTTAAAGGCTCATGTAGCCACTCTTTGTTCTGAGCTTTTGTAACTGGCTCTGAACTAACCTCAATTTCTTGGTATTGCCCTTTCATTGGTACATTTGAACCTCTTTCCCTTTACCCAATAGACCAGGCTTTTCTTTGACTCTGTTCCCTGCTTGCCCTGCAGGTCTTTTTGCCTTCTGTAAAGGGAAGCCCAGTGCAGTCCTGTGGTCCCCAAATCCCCTGGAGTACATGTGATTCATAGAGGGTGTGTGTTACAGACTCACCTACAGTGAAATCACAGACTTTACTCTTTATCGTGTATTTAGTAACAAGATTTGTAACTAGAAATCTCCAGTTCATAGCTCCTGCATCAGCCACAGTGTTGGTTACCCCACCAACGTTTTGATTGTCTGGTGAGCATCCTGTGAAGGTACCCTGTGGCAGCTGGCTCTGTAGGATGCAAAGCAACCTTACAGCTGCTAAATTAATACCTACTCTTTTATTTTGCAGGGTGGAGGGGGATAAAATGACTGTGGTTAAAGTGTAGGAGAGTTGACAAGGGACTGATGTGGTGAGGAGGGTGCAGGCTTTGCAGCCCACTGCAGAATTGGCTGAGGTGAATTGATGCCAGCAGCATGGCATCCCCATCCATCTCCTTATGGCCACTGATGCAAACTGAGCAGTCCAGGGAAGAAATGGAAAGGAGTTGCACCTATATGAAAATTGTATGCAAGATGCTTGTACACAGGGGAGTAAGAAACTAACTATAAATATACTGGAAACTAACCAACTAAATATACTGGAAAACTGAGTGGGACAAAAAAGAATTTGAGAATTGGAAGGAAGAAGCAATTGAAAACAAATCTGTGCCTAGGTGTGATCTTCATTCTAACCATCTTCACTCTGCTTGAGGCTGTGTTTTCACCTCAGTTTATCAGCATTTTCTGTATTTTTTTCCACAATGAGTTGCTGACCTTTCACTTGATAGCAAACACACTGAGCTAATGGCCCAATGCCTTCTGCTGAGCTGTGCCAGCTCGTCCCGGTCCAAGAGCTGCCCGTGTGGTGGGTTCAGGGGACAGGCTGACTCCCTGCCAGCTGGCTGGCTTGGGAGGTTCAAGAGCCCTGTTCTAGGGGCAGATCCAGCATTTCAGCAACAATATGGGAATGAGATACACTGTGTGGGTGATCCTCACCATCACTATAAATACCTCGGGTGAGTAACAGCATATTGCAAAAGTGTGTCCTTACAGAGGCAGGATGACTTTCTGCTGGAGTCCTCCAGGAACAGGCTGAAAACACCACAGGTGTTGAGGGAAATGGTAAATGAGGATGGAAAGTGGTCAAAGGAGTGTCTATCCAACTGGATAGCCTCAGCTCTCCGAACAATCCAGCTCTGTGCATGAGTGGAAGCAAGTAGTTTCCACCCCTTCTGCTGAGGTTTCTTCTCGTATGAATTATTTCTGACGATTTATTTCTGACTGTTTATTTCAGAATTATTTCTGACTATGAATTATTTTGCCAATTATTTCTGACTGATCAGCAGAATTTCTTCCAGGCTGCATAAATTTAATGTGTCCTTTTGTTCTGTTGTGTGGCTACTTCTTCCGAGGGGCATCTCTTTATTGCTGGAGCGGATCATGGAGACAGCACTGCTGCAAGGAAAGGGGAGGAGGAGGATTTGCACAGATAGCCTGCCTGGGGTTTAGATAGCAAGAGGCCAAAAGAGATTGTTTATAGTCTGGCCTAGTAAATGAATTTAATCTATATAAACTCTCGATAAGGAGCTGGTTCCTCAGACATTTAGTGTCAGAGTAATTCGCTGGTACCAGGTTCGATTTATGTTGATAGAGGAGCTGGCTCATATATATTTCCCTTTTAATTTACATTTTGCTGTTTTCTATTTCTGGGAAATGAATTAAGCAGAACTAAGGCCACTTAGGGGAAGTGTCTGTGTGAGGCTGGAGGAAAATCTAGCTGGACAAATCTGCTAGTTCAAATTCATAGCTGTACTGAATTTGAATTAGGCCTTTCAAATATCTTGGTTTAAGCAAGCTGAAAAGGTAGGCTGGAGGAGCAGGATAGGGGAAAATGTTTGTGGGTTCTTTTTTTCTTCTCTGTTGACATCCCTTTTTGTGGTGTGCACATAGCAGGTGTGCACTGGATGACAGACTTGGATTTACTGTGAAATCATTGATCCTGAGAGAATAGGAAATTGGGAGTTAATGCTGTCCTCACTCACATGTGGGTCAAGGTTTTTTAGATCAGTATTAAAAGACCACCAGTGGTGGCTATGAGGGGGAGAGACAGCACATGTGTGCGAATTTGCTTCTCAAGGCCTGGAAGGCAATTTTCTCCTTGTTGAGAAGCAATTGTGAGTAGGGCTGGGCACAGTGCTGCTGCCTGGTCCTTATGTACTGCGGCCGGGCCCATAGTCCCACAAAGCCATGACTTCAGTGGGGGTACTAGGAGGGAAAGGTTTAAAATGAAAAGATTCTCTGAAATGCAAACAATGTGGTTTATAATAAAAAAGTATAAATTAACTAAGGAGAAGAAAATAGCTTCTGTTGAAAACAGATTAGTAAGGAGTGTGCCTGTGGATGCCTGGGTAGCTTTACCAAGTAGTCAATTAGAGTCAATTATCATCCTCAAACTCCTTGCCCTGTGTTTGGTATGCTTGCAGTGTGTCCAATTTAACTTGTGCTGTTTCATAGGTTCACCATTTTCTCTCTGTGTCTGAAACGATCCAGCTGGAGACACCAGGAAAGTGCCAAGCTTTAAGTATATGACAATTGTAATTCTTTTGACTGAAACCTGATTTGATTCAGTTGAAAATGACTTTAGTGTATTGGATTTACGGTTCATTTAACAAGTGCTGTAGATGTCAATACATTAGTGTAAACCTGATGCAGGTAGTAATTTGGTTTCTAATGAGGCTCCCCAGCAGTATCCAACTATGAAAAATAGGACATTCTTCATTGGAGCACAAAGGGCACCTGCCTGATGGCAGATGTTGTCTGAGGCCCTGCTACTTCACTTTCTGCGGAGAGTGTGGTGTTATATCTTGCTGTGGGCTTTAAAAGTGCCTTAAACTGATAAAATGTTAAAAGAACAGATTGGAAAGAATAAAAGATTGCTCTTTAGAAGTTTTGTTTTAATTGTAGGTTTAAATTACATCTTTATCTCTTGCAGTCTTAATTGTGCAGTTGTTGCAGATGCGAAATTTCAGCCAGGTTTAATGGAACTTAAAAGAGAAACCTTTTATTTTTATGGGCCTGTGTGATCAGATGTTCTCCTTACCTCCACACTGCCTTCAAACCATTTCACTGAATGATCCCCCTGGTGTAGTATGGAAACAGGTGTAGTACAGAGAAGGCAGTGATGTCTCCCTGTCCCCTGACCCTCCTCTTCACTCTCTGGACATGAGATAAGTTTCAGAAAAGCAGCTGTCAAAAATATTGGCCCCTTTCAAGGCAAAGTGTGGGGCCAAAAGCATGTCAGGTCTCACAGTAACTCTAAGTAGCCTTTTCCCTTTGGGAGAGATCCTCCTATGCTGGGCAGCCCACAAGCACCCCTTCCTTCAGCACTTGTACTCAAAAAATGCTTTTAAATTTTTTATGTGCTGCCAGGTAGCTTTTGTTTCAGCATGAAGCTGATTTCCACAGATTGAGACATTGCTGATCGATATGAGGGTATTTGAGAACCTGACCCCAGCAGACTGTGTAGGTGTGAGTAAGGGTACAGAAGATATGTTCAGTCCAAGACAAAGCAGCCTTTCACAGTCTCTCAATTCTCTCCACATCTCAGCTGGAAATACAACTCCTTTTGCTCCTCTATACTTCTTAATTTCCTTCCTTTGCTGTTATTTAGCTGCTAAGTGCTATGTGCTGCAGTAGATAATGGAAGAAGCTGTTCAGAATGAAATGGCGTGGCATTTTCTGCCCTTTTGTAAACTATATAGAATAAAGATGAACTTTTCTGCCCATTTCAGCCAAGGCACAGCTTGCTGTAGGGTGTTGGCTCTTTATTTTCCCCTGGATCATGGCTGACACCGGCCAGCTGTGTGTTAGGAGCACTGTTCACAGCCTCTGTGTAAAGACAGTGCCTGGGGGACTACTTGCCCATGGCCACAACTAAAAGTGTCTCTTTGGGGTCTGTCATCTCCAGAAGAACGAAAACCAGTAAACTGAATTCACTAGCTGCAGAGGGGCAGCTCTGGGGTGATGTGAGTGCTTACTGCTGCAGTGTCTGTAAAGTGTCTGAAAAGACACTGCAATCTGAAAATGCTGCTCTAGATGGGAGCCCCTAGGAAAATTATTCCCAAGTACCTTTTAAAATTATCAAATTCGTTGAAGACTTGTTCCTTCAAAATTTAAGTGAGAAAATCATAGTAAGCTTTGTTTTCCCTTGGGAATTAATAAGCCTTACTTGAATCAGGGGTACTTTTTAATTCTGAGTGAGAGTGTCCATACAAAGACTTAATGCAGTTTAACTAAGCCTTTCAATCTCTGTTTTTTAAATCTGCTTAGTTTCCTTAACAGTGCACTGGTCTAGGCAAATCTCAAGCTTTGTGTTCTTCTGTTTCAGAGAGAAATTCTCTTCTGAGGTACTGACTTGGAGGGTGGCAGACAACAGCCGCCAAGCAGAGTTTACAGGCAGGTCGTGTGTGTAGTTTTATTGTCTCATTTTGTATATTCATGTTTAATGAATCCATATATAATTAACAGTATACGAATATCCAACTGTTAATCTAAAATCAGAGAAACTTACCTGTTGGGGTCTCAAAAGCTGGAGTTCACAGCTCAGCACCTTCTCACCTCTCCTGCCTGGAATGAAGGAGCCCCAGCCCTGTGGCAGAAGAACACACTGCCTGCCTTGGTCATGTTTCCTGCAGGATTTGCAGCAAACAGCATCTTTCTACCACCACTGTGAGATATTTGTGTGGCCACCAGATAGCAGTAACACCTGCACAATGTTTGGCAGCAGCCAGGACCTCGGCCTTTGGTGATTTTGTGTCCTCCTATGTTTGTTCCTAGGTCTGATCTTGTAGCACTGTGAAGATACGAGAGGACAGGAGTACCAACACTGCCATTTCCTAATGGTCTAAAGTCAAGATCAAAACAGTCACAGAATTAAAATACATAAATTTATGTGAACTTATTTTTCTTGTCTTCCTCTTTCTGCTTTTACAATGCCTGTTTTCTAGGCTTTTAGGAAGCCACAAATAAGTTGGTAGATTTTTGGTCAGGCTGCATTAATAATGGCGTGAGTCTGACACAACATCAGGTTTCCAAGCTCTGGAAATTTAGGATAAAGAACCTTGTTTTTCATGTCTGAGATCTGGCAATGCTGCTTATTCCCTTCTGGTCCCTTTTATCATGCGACTTGACAGAAATATTTTGTTTGTTATTTAAAAAAATGTGTTTGTTAAAAGTTAATATTTTTTCTTGTAAAGGCTCATTCATCCTGGTATTACATTAGCAATTCTACTTTGTTCTTCTGTGAAGCAAGTTTCAGTTTACAGGTACATCTGCTTTCCATTCCACAGCTTAAAGAAAGTAGTCAAAAAAAATCTTAAAACCTACTTAATGAAGCCTTTTAAATGCTCATCCTGCACTTTTGAGTGAAGAGCAATTTATATTTCATAAAAGTAGAAGCTGAGCTGCAAGCTGTAAGTAATTATCATATAATTAAATGTCTACTATGAAAGAAATGAAAACTCGGGCTTCTTGGGAGGCTTCCGTGACTGGTTTATGCAATCACAAATTAAATTACATTTCTTTACCTTATGAATGTTCTGGAGGTACATTAATCTAGTTTGGAGGTACACCTTGGAGACTGCTAAGCTGTGTTAAAAGGGGAAGGGAGTTTATCAAACTGGTAAATTCCATGGGCCAAGAAGAAGAACGCATCAATATGTGATGGGTTCTGCAAATGTGATTGTGCTTTTCTTGTCTGGAAATATTTGCAGCTAATAATGAAGAAAACCCCTGTGTGAGTAGTGATTTAAGTGAACTGCTGTGGTGTTAGATTGCTGAGTTCCAGTGGACATGGTCTTTCTCTGTAGGCGAGAAAAATATTGTCCATTTGTTAAAAGTGAGTGGAGGGTGTTGAATATCAGGAAATTCAGACAGAGGATTAACTCTTCATGTGTTTAAACTTCCTGTATGCTTAGCTAGGAATCCCCTTCCACCACCCAAAGGGCAGTGAATTTGTGGGTGGTACATCTGCTGGAATGTTGAGGGAAGGAGCTGCAGTTCTGTATGTGAGCAGTTCCTGTCATTTCACGGGGGACCAGCTATATTCTGTCAATGCCTGTTGGAATGATGGCATTCCCTGAGGAAAATGTCGTGGTAAGAAAAGTGATGAAGTAGTGCCACATCAGCGGGTGCACTTTGTGTTCTCGTATGTTGTTGGCATTTCAGATGGTACATGGGTTCACTTTCACCTGAATGTGGGAAAAGCTGAATTATTTAAAGACAGGAAGCCCTGAGCTGGAGCTGTTCTAATTTAAGGAGCTGCTGCCAAAAGTCTGTCATGGCTTCATGCAGAAATGAGGGAAGTATTTTCCTGAACTGATGGAATTAAATAGCAGTTTCTGTACGACTTGGCTTAAAGAACTGGAAGAGTAAATGTTGCATCATATTTTTGCAATGTTTTTGGCTTGCTTGAAACCCTTTATGATAAAAAGGACTGTTCTAGTAATGGCTCTCCAAGAAACTCTGGTACTGTGCTGCTAAAGGGGCTTTTCCTAGATCAAATGTCTCTAGACCACAAGAATAAAATTTTTATCTCCTCAAATCAAGATAAATCTCATGGTGCCTTCAATGTATAGTACAGTGATGGTTAATAATCTCAGTTCACAACTGTATGCAGTAGGATGATGACAATGTAATGGTATTCTTTATGGTGTGTCAAGGGGACATATAATTGGTGTTGGCTTTTCTTTTCCCTCTTTTTCCTAAGGTTAACTACTTTAACCTTGATTTCAGGCTGTATTTTTTTCTCACTGCATTTCTCCATTATACATTATTTGGTTTGGTTACAGTCACTAGACTTTAACTGCTCTGACATATTAATTTTTAAGGGCACAAATGACTTCATTAAAATAATGTCCTTCAGATAAGTGCACTTGGCATTGTGATTGGAAGTGGACTAAAGGAAATATGAAGCATCAACACCTCTACATTGAGAATTTGTTATGGGAACCAAACCCAGTAGAACACGTATTTGAAATACCTCTTTGTTAAGTTTTAGAGGCTCAGTGTGTAGCCTACATCCATGAATTGGTTAGGAAATTCTTTTCTAATATGCATTTAGTCAAAGATTTGTTTGATGTTTACAGTCTCAATTATATAGAACACTGCTTTCTTAATATCACAGAGTTGTTTGGGTTGGAAGAGACCTTGAAGATCCCCTGGTTCCATCCTCTGCCATGGGCAAGGACACCTTCAACTACACCAGTTTGCTCCAAGCCCCATCCAGCCTGGCCTTGGACACTTCCAGGGATCCAGGGGCAGCTGCAGCTTCTCTGGACAGCCTGTGGCAGGGCCTTGCTACCCTCACAGTCCAGAATATCTTCCTAGTTTCTAATTTAAATCCACTCTCTTTCTGGTTTCCCTTCTGCCAGACGCTTCTTGTCTCTCTGTGCTGGCTGTGAGCGCTCCCAGAGCCCCGGTGTCACCTCTGGCTGGAGGGGGATCCTGCAGAGCTGCCTCAGGGACTGCAGCCTCGCCAGGGGCTCCCATGGGATCCTGTCAGCTGGTTGGAGGTGCCCTGAATTGAACAAGTTATCCCAGATGAGTACTAATGCAACTGAAAGCTTTTAGCGAAGTGATAATTTCTGCTTACCCTTCTCCAGGGCTGTCCTTAGCTCTTGGAAGGGCTTTTAGATGTTTTCATTAATCAGCAAGTTTGTAGAATGAAATGCTTTGAGGTAGTAATGGTGCAATGGGCCCACGAACACGTGCGTGCTGCAGAGCACGTCCTGACATCCAGCATCACCCAGCAGTGATTTTGCCCTGTGCTGGAGGCCAGGGAGGGCCTGAGCCAGAATTACAGCCTATCTTTCCTGTCTCCCCCAGAGCCTCACAGCACATTTGATGAACACAGTGCACTGCTTTGGGGTGATGAAGCCCTGGCCACCTCCTTCATTTCTTCCAGAGCAGCACTGTAAAATGAGGTATATAAATGCTGAGCTGCTGCAGATTAAAAAACATTTCCTAAAAAATAAAGTTAAAATTGAAGCTGACCCAAGTTAAAAAGCAATTTTCTGAGAATGCAAAGGCATAAAGGAAAGTGCCTTAGCATGATTTTAAGTGGGCCTCTGAATGTGGAAGATAGACGGCAGGAATAAAAGGACGCACGCCTTGGTGGGGTGCTACAGATGGAGAGAGCCCTAGAGTAACAGGCTAGGAGCAAATTTCAATTAAATGAGCATACTTCTTGAAACTATTAAATTCTGCCTAGATAAATGGATTTTAGAAGAATATATGTATTTTTTCAAAGCATGAAGTCACTTGATAAGGTAATAATAAATCTGTCAGAATTTCTGCTTTGACCAAAGCTTAGCTGTAATACAGGATTCATTTCAATACCTAAAGCCATTTTGGGGTGGGAAGAGACTTTCCCAGCTTTGGAATTAGATTTCTCTGCAATGGGTATTATGTTCTTGACCCCACATCATTGCCTTTGAGGAGCAGCAGTGTTTAAAATCCGCTGTAATGCAATAAGCTGAGCAGCTCTGTGTGTGCTGCGCTGTTGCGGAGCAGCACCGATGGTGGCCCTTGTTCAGGCACTGAACGTGTATGAGGTAAACACAGGGCTTTCTCCAGGATAATTAATAATTTAATCTCTGTGAGGAAGAGGTTTCTTTGGTTTATCCCAACTACTCTTTGATTTTTCTCTTCAGCTCATTTTAGCTGGCTCTCTCCCCTCCTCACCCACACAGGTTGCCTTTTATAATAAGCCTTTTCAGCAAAGACGAGATTTTATTTCTTTCAGATTGCAGTAAGCTTTTATTTCTTGTAAAAAATAATTGAAACTTACTGTGAATGTTCAATCAGAGAATGTCTGAGCATCTCTTAAGAAAATGGTCTGACGAAAGGCTGCGTGTGGCTGGGACAGAGTGGCACCTGCTTTGCTCCAACCATCGTGGCTGGGCCAGGCTCTGGAGCCCTGGACTAACGTGTCAGTCCTGGTGTGAATGTGCAAAGCTGCAGGAAATCCTGTGACAGAAATGCAGCATAACCTGGGGAGTCAGGGTAGGGAGATATTTCCCTAGTTTGTTTATCTTGTAACATGCAAGCGATTTAAAAGTTCTAGCAGGTGCTGATTGCGAAGCGACTGACAAATATTTTGAATATATATTTTCAAAGTATTTCCCTCGACAAATTTAAATTGAGCTAACAATTCTTTTAGCACACCAAACTAAATTGGCTATGTTAGTTGGCTTTAAGTATTGCCTTTACCACTCCTGGTAGCTGGAACAGTTGTGCTTTTGCTTTACAATTAGTATTTCAATGAAAACTTGTAAGGTACTGTAGGCATAAATATTTAATATCTTCCCTCCATGTTTCTTTATTGCTGAGCTTGATGATAAGTTAGTAATTCAAACTGAAATGCAGATAAAACAGTAATGTGAACAGTTTAAATCTGCATTTTTCCAAAGCTCCTGAGGTCAAGATGACTGCATTCTAGCAAGAATATTGCTATTTAAAATTGTTTACCTCTACATTTCAGCTGAATGCTGTTGTATATGATAAATGAGGTAAATAAAGGTGCCTTTCGGGTCCCAATAACTGCACAAGAAACCTAATCATTCTCACTAACATAAAAATAATTTAACAAATGGAGCAGTGGCCTAGCAGCCTAGAAAGAAATTTCTGAATATGGCACCACATATGGCCAAGGTCTCTTCAGGCATAATTCAAACCTTTTTTTTCACTTCCCTGTTTTTAGTAGGCTTGTTTCATATTTAATGTGGAATAGAACTTGTGTTTTCAGGGTTTACTGTTGCTTTCCCAGAGTTTATCTAATTTTTGGTCTGGACATGAAACATTATGATTTATTTTTCTCCCATGATAACTGGTACTACTTCACCTTGTGGGTAAAAGATGTTGAAATTCATGGTCTTGCTCAGGAAAAGGCAGACTGTTGATATTCGGCTCAGATTTTCTTCTCTTTAGAAACACAGCTATGACACTTTTACCAAATAGAACAATGTCTTTAAAGGCAGGGTTAACACCTCTGTCCCACTCTCATTTCTTCCTCCTCTGTTCCTTCCTTCTCTGTCTCCCCCAGATAATGGTAATTTCTGAGCAGATGAAGATATTGCTATTTAATAAGAGTAATTTTTGCACAAAACTGATGGGGTTTTTCTAGCCAGGACAGTGTCACTTGGCTTTGTGCTTTTAACGACATTACCATCTGAGGGAAAAGAAGTTAATCCATTGCTTTGTTAGCATAATCTGAGTTATCTGCTGTGGAAATGTGCTTTGGTTTGAGAGAATTTGTATGGAATTTAACTACCTTTACTGCTTGCTTAAGCAGGATAAAAGTCTTGGGTGTCTGAGTACACAGTCAGAGCACCAAACAGATTTGATAAAATTTAAAATTCCTCTTCAAAGCACAGTTTAGTTGCAGGTTTTGTATATTTATCTGAAGAGTCAACTTGTGCCCTAATCCACACTTTGATCCACTTTGTAAGCCTTTCTGTCTTGTCTTGCAGATGCCAAGGTACGTCCTATAGCAATATAAATAAAAATAGAGCTGATGGGAAATGCAGCTTTATTAGAGCCTTGGGATCCTGAAGACAGTGTTATCCCAAAGTCTACTGCTAAACCACAACAAAAGCAAACATAAGAACCATCTGTGACAGTGTGTCTTAATTCCAGCTGTTTGAGTCTAATCATTACTTGAAATCTATGGATGCTAAAATCTCCTTGGCCTCATTATGTCTGAAAGAGGCTGGATGTCACTGGTGGGTTTTTCACAGCCTTCTTCAGACAGCTCCTGGCAGCTGTGGGGATGAGCTTTTCCAGGTGGAAAGGTGGATGTGCCATTGCCACATGCTACTTACCGTCACAGCTGCAGCCTCTGGGTTCAGGCTCCCGCCTACCCGTGCATTTAAAATCACTTTTGTGCCCTAAAAGAACCACGAGCCAGGTTTCAATCACACATCGTGGTGGAAGCACAGATGGTGCATTTCAAAAACAAACCAGGAAACACTTTAAAATAAATGAGGAGCTGTTAATCTCTCCTTTGGCGGCACTTTTAACCAAAAGTTAATGGGGTTGGGCAGAGGCTGTATGTGGGCCAGATATTTCTATCTTTGCTGTGATGGGAGCAAGTGAAGACAAAGTTAATCTAACTATATCTATTTATCTCAAGCAACAATATCCCCATCTTTGCAGAGAAGGACTCTGAGCTTTCCTGATGAGCACCTCTGCTAGGAGGGCAGAGTGAGACAGCAGCTAAAAATCCTGATGAAGCAACACCGGGTCTGAGCAGGCTGTGGAAAAAAGCTCTGGGGAAATGCCTGGGTGATGGGGCACTCAGAGATGTTTTCAGATGGCCAGATTAGGAATATCCTCTCATATGGCCACACAATTCAGAATGGGGTGGTGGGTATGTTTCATGCTGACGTTTTTCTGTCAAAGCCAAGCCTGTTTATGGGACAATGGTTAGTTTTAGTGAATGTCCCATTTTGAAAAGGTTTTTTAAAAATATATTTTCAGTTCAAAGTGCATTTATAACTTGACATTTAAGTTAAAATACAAAACAAAGCTCCAGATTTACTGAAAGTAATAAGGCCAAAGCCACTCTTAGGTAGTTTAAAAACTACTGAAGCATTTTTTATCAATAAGACCATTTTGTTATAACCTTCATTGGTTCTGTCTTTTTTTTAACTCAGTAACATTTTCTAGGATTTGGCCTTCTTGTCTAATTGATGTGTATTTATTTTTATTTACTTTTTGAATCTCAAAATTTCTTTTAGGATGGGAGAGCAGTTCCTTTAAGTGCAGCTGTTCTCAACCTGTCAGGGCCTGAAGGATGTCATGCCTGCCCACTGGCACTGGGTGGATCAAGGACACTACTGAATTCTGGAGTAGTGACACTGTGCGGGAGGGGGACAGCACTGAAATCTGGCCTGGTCGCTCTGCCCTTAAAATGAGTTTCAGGATAGGCACCCTTCCTCTGCTGGGGGAGCACTGGTAAGCTTTCCTGCACTGAGAAAAACTCATCTGCACCTTGAGATCCTACCAACACTGCCTCACAGGAAGCCTCTTGTGGTTTCACTGGGCTGCGCATAGTAAAAATAACAAGTGTGCCTGTGGGAAGTTTTGGGTTTGTATTTTTTGCAATTAGCAGATAAAATGCTGCTTGGAAGCAGCATGAGCCTCAGTCTGGATCTGTGTGGATTTGTGAAGATGTGCTGTCTGTGTGAACATGGAACCAGCGTGGGTCCAGGAGGGTTTCTGCCATCTCACTTGGCAAATGCAGATGATTGGACATCCAGGATGATCTTGTGCCCTTCAGAGGGCTTGGGGAACAAGTCTGAGCTCAGGTGTCAGTGGAAGAGAGAAGGTGGAGAGCTTGGTTTGGGTGGTGGTCTGTGAGCACTGATTGCATGAAAACATCCTTCCCTCATCACACTCAGCCTGTGAGTGTTTGTCCTGGTTTAGGGCAAGTTTGGGAGGAAACTTCCAAAGGGGTCCTTGTAGAAAGCAGATTCAAGGGGCCCCTGCCCCAGCTGGTTTGGGAAAATATTTCCTTGGAGAAAAGTGGAAAAAACCTCTTTTTTAATAAGTAAAGTATTCAAAAGCATAAAAAATGAATAATATTAAGCAACAAAACCTCTTGCTGCCCTTGCTTACAGACGTGGCAGCATGCCTGTTAATGAGACATCATTGTCTCATGGCTACTTCTGTTGCTGTACTATTTTTTCTGGCCTCCTGCACAGGATCTTGGCTGAGAGGTGTTAGCTTTACATGTGGAATTTTTGCCGTTCGTGAGTGCATTGGCATCATGCCTTCTGTGTGCTTTCCCCTAGAAGTGCCACATAACCAGCTTGTATTAAACTGGTGGGATTTCCCCTGGTCTATAAACAGTTTCTTTTGCTCCTATTAGTTTGTTTGGAAAGTTGGAAAGCTGAAGTAATAACCATTGGTGTCAAACTATTATGAATTATTAAAAGGAGCACAGCAATGGGAGCTACAGATAATTCCTCATTCTGAAAATGAGCACGTCTTATGCTATTGCTGCAGTAATTACCTAAAAATACTTAATACTTAATTACTTCCAAGGTGTCAATCTTCATAACAGTTTATTAAAAGATTCTAATGGGTGTAGCAGCTGCTTCCACAAGCAAATCTATTTGTGGCTGAACCTGACATTCTGCTCTAAATATTATTCTACCTTGATCAACGCTATTTCTCCACGTATATCTTGTTACAGCTGTAACAGGTTGGGAAGGGAGGATTTATCCAACTGCAGTGGGAATTGCTCTGCTCACTCATGACTCCTAACCTCATACTGCTGGAGCCAGTAGAAATGTTTGCAAACAATTCATCACAAAAAAGAACTTGGAACTGTTCTTTATGACCCTGATATTGACTTATTGCTATTTCAGCTGTGCAAATGGCCGGTTGATTATTCAAATGCTCCTCTTTTGGGAATTGTCAACTGGATGAGAGAGTTGGCATGAGGGAACAATGTTTACATCACCATGGTGTGATGCAGAGAGGGAGGGAGCCTTAGGGAAAGGGCTCTGGACAGGGCTGTGTGCTGTGGTGTCACTGATGGCAGGACTGTATCCTGGGGCTCCTGGCCAGCAGGTTGAAAGTTGGGAGCCCGTAATGTCTGTTAGTTACCAGGGCAGAACTCCTGCTTGTGCATTTTCATTGGTCTTCATTGCCAAAATGCCTACTTGGCATTTTGAGCAGACAGCTTCACTCTGGAGCTCCGTGGATATACTGAAGTAGGACAGAGCATAGTTCAGAAATCTAAAATCAATTTCTCTTTTTTTTTCCCCAGAAAATGTGTAAAAATACACAAATTAACAAATATATGAACAGAAACAATTTGAAGCCAGTAGTCTATAATAATAAGCTTTACCTCACCTTGATTAATATCGAAATCTATTAATCTGTGCCTTTAAGTCCAATTGTGTTCCTGCATTGCTCTTTGCTTTTCTCTCTTTTTGAAAAAATTGCTAAATCAGGTATTGTAAGAACTGCGGGACTGTCCTTTCTCCATTTCAGCAGAGAAATTTCATGCCCTTGGAGCACAAGAGTATGAGTTCAATCTTCCTACTTATGCAATTTTTTTAGAGACCAAGACTGCATCGCAACTTACCTCTTTAGACCTTTTATTATGCTTACTATCACATCAGTGACTGGGATGCTTAATGTCCTTTATTGCCTTGTGATCTGTGCTTCAAACATCCCTACACTGAGTTAAGATTGGTTCCAGGCTTTGCTGCCTGCTTGGCTTTCTCCCACTGACTGAATTTGGGACAGCAATAGTTTTGGCCCAACCAGGGAGGTCTGGTTGGCTGACAGTGCAGAATAGAGTAGTAAATTATGAGCAGCCTAATGAGAATACCTATTCTGATTTCTGGTAGTTTTCCATTCATTCTCTGAGCAAGTAACACATGTCTTGAGACATAAAGTTTGTGTTTTGAAAATGTTATTTTTCATTTATCACTATGGATGCTTCTCTGTACAGCCTTACTAAATCTTCAGAGCTGCCACACTGCATTATGCATGTGTGGCACTGTAGTTTGCAGATACTAATTTAACCAAGTGTTCTTCTAAAAAATGCACTGCAAATCTTGTTAGGAGATGCCTGCTATGAGCAACAGCTGAGTGGTATCAGCAAACTGAGCTGACTTTGCACAGGTTTTTCTGTGTTAGTTGGCCCTTGTCCTTGCAGGATATGATTAACACAGCACAGTGGTATCTCACTGGAGGGGAGCTGGGTTTTTGTTAAATATGGGTATGGAGTTCAAGCTGGGTCACCTGAGGAGAGAGAAGCTGATATCAATGAGAAGCAGGAAATGAGCTTTAATTCAGCACTAGTGGGTGAACCTGAGGAGCTCTGCTGACTTCCATGACATCGTTGTATGTGCAAATACTCCGGCCATGGATAGATGTGTAAGGAAAATGAGAATAGTTGTCAACATTAATGTCCATGAAACTGGTAACCTAGGGGTGGGCCAAAGTTCTCTTTACCTATTGACCACTAAGTTGTTTAGGTTTTTTCTCCCTTGCCTTTGGCTGAACTGCTGAATTAAAACTGGTGTCGGGATTACATCTCTGACCTTCTCGTGAATTTTTCAGCACCTCAGATGTTACATAGACTGTGGCTGCTCTTCAGGGCAGTCCAGGCAGGAGGAAAAATATCTCACTATAAAATGCTCCCTCTTAGACTGTAAAAATGATTAAAAATGGAGCTATGACTTTTTAAATGTGTTCCTGTTCTCAGGGATAAATCTGCTACTGAATTATTTCCTGGCATCCTCATCTGCATGAAAAAGGTTTGACTGTGGTGGGATTTTTTTTTTTTAATTTAGAAAATATTAAAATAAGGCAGAAAATGAATTCAAAGCCAAGGAATAGAAACAGAGAAGCTTACAGCTTAGTTACAGCTTCCTAAAAGTTAAATAAAGAAAATGTGTTGTGATGGTTCACTGGCTTGTATCTCATCATGCAGAGGGTAGCTGCCATGAGCAGGATAGTACATTCTGCAGAAGATCCAGTTTATTCTCTCTGTTACTCTGAATAATGAATATTCTTCAGAAGAGAATGCAAATGTTTTTTCTTATTCCTGTCTCTAAAATTGGGACAGAGAGTTTGTTTAAAAGCTAACAGAAAGATTAAAATGGGATGGAAAGCCTGCAATTATCTGTGATAAACAATGCATTATGTTTTGCTTTGTGGGCTGCGAGGCTGTCACTGAAATGTTCCTCATCTCATGTAATATTTTGTGCTACTGCATCACTTTTCAATTATACAGCTCAAAAGAAAGTTTCCACTGACAAAAGCAGTGAAAGCACATTGCTTTTAGTATTGGGTTTTGGGTTTTTTTTCCCTTCTTTTATAGCTCTCAAGTGTCTCTTCAAATATAAGTCCAAATGACAGGAGTCCAGGAGTTTGAAAGTTATTAGAGAGATATGGATATATGCAACTAATGAAATATGCTTGCTTGCAATATATCAAGACATGCAGAACATTGAGAATTCGGTGATCTCAATATTTAATATAAGCTGGAGTTAAAGTATTTTTTTTTTTTTGCAAATGCAGCATATGTTAATCTATTGCTGAGCATTTGTCTAGCAGATTCAATTTCCACTCATAATTTTTCATTTATTAGTTTCTGTTTCGCATAAACACAGCTGTGTGTTCTGATCTATGCTGTTGAGATCTGATGTGCTGCAGTACATGGGGAGCCCAAGTGATTTATTGTGGAGAACTGGGGAGTAGATGGAATGGACTGAGGAATAACCTTGGAATAAATATTGGTTCTGACTTAAATTTATCTTTGCAGAGTTTTTATCCCAAACTTTTCAACAGTTGTTAATTTTGGAGATGGACCAATATATAGCGGAATGGTTAATGGACAGAGGTAAATGGTTAGAGGGATGGGTTTGAGCCATGTTACAGCTCAGGAATAATGAGCAGTTTCACTATATTTGGCCCCAAATATCTCTGGTACGCAAATTCATTTGTAGTGTGGCTCTGTTGCTGAGGATCATACAAAGCTGATAACAATCCTATCTGAGGTTTTCTGAGAAAGGTGTTTGCAATCAAGAAGCTTATAATTTTGATGGCACTGTGAGAAACAAATGAGTGTTTTATTTAAAATGTAATATTGAATCTACCACTTCATATGTGGCAGCTTGTTTTGAAGTGGTGTTATTGCAAAATGGTTTCAAAACAAAACCAAAAGCCCAAAAAACAAGTAAGGCTCTCCATAATCACCAGTGGTTTCCTTGCTGTAACATGTCTGAAAACCATTATGTATTTTATTAAAAATTTCACACCAGGCTGCCTTCTTCAGGTGCAACAGCTGACTTGCACACAGCTACTGCCCAGCTGAGTTGGAAGGACTTTTGAAGCTTACACCAAAACCTGTCTGAAGTTATTGAATAACTTTTCTGTGACTTGAGCACCCTGCAGTGTGATCCCTTGCGGATGGCTGTGTCTGTTCTATCAGGAATGTGAAACACACAATACAAGTGTCTGTGTAGGTCTGAGGGAAATGAGTTCAGCCATATCCCCTTGGGTTTTTTACCCATCTCCCTGGTGCTGGATTCTCATCTTACTGGTGATTCCACCTGATGTCATTACTCTGTTGCTTCCACTCTATTTTATGAAGTGTGGTGAGAAACACTCATTTAATAGATTCCACTGTAACTTGACCCTGTCTTTTCCTGCCAAGGGAATACTTTTCCCATTGCTGGTAAATGAACTTTAGTTCCCAGGTCTTGCTTGGCATGTGAGGCCCATCCTTTCTGTGGCTGCTGCAGGATGGGGAGCAGAGGCAGTGGCACTAAAATGACCTGCTCCCTCTGTTCCTGCACCGAGCACTGCTCTGGCAAGGCAGATCTCTGGGGAGAGATGATGCAGTTTAATAGGAGAGCTGATAGACCTGAGAAGAGCACTTGTGTCCTGATAAGCTTGTCTTGTTTTCATTTTTAATCTCTGCTGGTTGGTTTTAATGAAATCTAATGCTTATCTACAAACCTTCCCCTGAATGCATCCTTTGGGTTATCATGGCCAAATGCTGCAGTGAGAGTATTTTTTAAAGCTATGGGAAATCATTAGACTACAGTTGATGTATTACCTGCTGTTGTCCCACTTGTGAGCCCTTTTCTCAGCAAAGTAACACTCAGCACTTGGCTGAAGGAGTGTTCTAGTCCTATGATACCTTGAGCTCTTGCAGTGATGCTAAGAGAACTGTGTCTCAAATAAGGAATGAGATAGTGCTACATGCAGAACTTGCCTTTACCCTCAGGGGCTTGGCCTCTGAGGCACAGGCAGAGATGTTCTGCAGAGCAAAAGGGGTTTGTGGGTGCTGCTGGGTGTCAGCTGCTCAGATGCACAGCCCTGGCAGGAGTCTTTGGCTCAGGAAATTTCTTAGCTGTGAGCCGTTGCAGGTTGGGAGAATGTTCAGGGAAAGCTTTGCTTGGTGCCTACCTTGCCCTTGCAAATGTATTTCCAGGCATTTGCTGCTGACAGTTGTTGGAAACGGGACAGTGGGTGAGTTAAATCTTTGGGCTGATCCCAAACGTCTCTTCTGTATTCATAAATAATTGGCACGCTAACCACTGCTGTTAATTGCAATGGAACTTGCAATGATTAATTCAAATTACTATTCATTATTTCTCCAGCGTGTCAAATGTATTAGAAACAAAATCTGGTAGGTGCTGAGCATTAAGATCTGGCTGCAGTAAGAGGTAACTTCTGGTTTTTGTCTGTTCTCTGCTGTGCTGGGCAGCCTGGCCTATGTTTGTGCAATGTGGTGCAAGGCTTGCTGGGTGCAGAGGTTGTGTCCCCAACTGCTTGTAAATCACTATATTTTCTGACTGATGGAGTTTTGCTGGTTTAATATCAGTTTAAATCTGACCTCTGGGTTTTGGGTGGCTGCTCACAGCACTGTTATTACCAGGCTTGATGACAAGTTACCTTTGTTTTGTAGCAGCAGGTAAGGTAGGGATCTCAGAGATGGTTGGTACATGGAAGAAGTTCTCCAGTTACCTCTGTAGCTCAGAGGTGTTTTTGGCTAAATGGACAGATTCTTCACTCTGTTTTCAATTCTCCGGCAATCGTTTGCTGGGGAAACACAGGTGGCAGCCTCAAAATGAGAATTGTACATTGAGATGCTTGGTAAATTTTACCCATTACAGGAACCTTTTTTACAGTCGAGAGAGCCGGAAGGATGAGATGTGGGGTTTTGAACAAGCCATGGCAGGGAAAGCATGGCTGTATCAGCTGCTTACAGTAAACATGGGGTAAATTACTGCTTCATTGCTTGGAATTACTTGCAGTTTACTCCAGGATTAGCATATGCATGACAACTCCTGCAGAGAAGCTGATGTGCTGGGAGCGCCTGTTTTTTTGCAGTAGTGAACACTTACTCGTGTACCCGTCCTTGATTGCTTTCTGTTGTAAAGATAATTTTTAATGAGTCTCTGACGACCCATGTAGGGGGTCCTGAGTTGCTCCCAGGTTGTGCAGGAGTTGGAGAATGAAGTTTCCTGGGGCACTGCAGGTGGTTTCTAGGACAGCACCTGTATTTAGCCACAGGCTGAGGGTGGGTTGTTGCAGCAGAATAAACAGGAAAGCAGTTGATTAGGCAGAAACAGCTTTCAGGCAGCTTATTTCAGCTGATAATTTTAAGACCTTTAACAGGCAATCCATAAGGAAAATTTTAGTACTTACAGAGATGTTTCTCTTTTTGCTTCCTCTGGCACTCTTGTCTGAATTAATATGTAGCTGAATAGCTACTGACTTGGCCACATAGACATTGCTTACAATATCATACTTGGCCTTTGGTTAAACCTGCAGCAATTTTTAAACATTAATTTGGTGATGGGGTAGTGATACACACAGCTACAACTCCTCACTTACAGGAAACATGGAAACATCTGATCTAAGCAGAATTAAAAGGGTGGATGGGGTAAGGAATGTTTTCCAATCCAGTCTTGCTGAACAGACAATTAGCAAGATCATTAAACTGCCTCATTATAACCATGATAATTACAGGATTAACACACTTCACTTCAATATCTCTAATTTGTTTTGTAATATAAGCAAGATGGGGAGATGATTCCTCTATATGTGAGACTTTGGACAGCTAGTATCAGAAATTAGACATCCCTGGTAGTTAAAGAACAAGAAAGGGTGAGAGCTGGAGGAGGAGGATGTGGGAGGCAGCAAGAGCTGCCAACCCCCAAGTTATGCCAGAGGAAGTTCTTGGATTTTGGTTTAAAGCTAGCTACTGTACTAGGTGCTGTTTAGGGTCTGGGACAAAATTTCAGATGAGTTCCCTGTGGGCAAATAATTACCTCAAGGGAAAATGCTGTGCAGCAGATTTTGATAGCTCCAGTGACGAAGCTGAGGAACTGCACATCATGGAGTAACTTAGTGAAACTTTTTGTCTAGGTCAGGTCACTGAAAGCACTAGAAAATCAGTAGTTACAGCTCCTCCAGTGTCTGTGGGAGCAGCACCTTCTCCAGTGCCCTGCTTGCCCAGGCTGTTCCAGAGAGACAGGGGCTGCAGGGCTGGTGCCTTTTGACACTGCTGGATGTGCTCATTAAATAAACCAGGCAACATTTCCTTACATCTGCAGCAAAAATAATGGGAGATTGACAAAAACCCTTCTCTTTTATGTTCTGCACGATAGACAGAAAGTCTGTTTATCATGTGCAGTGGGATGCATGGCAGCTTGTCAGGGTGAGTACAGGCATCCCAGAGAGGGAAAGAGAGTTGTTATACCTGGGGCTACCAGTGGCACCTGCTAGAAGTGCTAACACCCGTGGGGCAAGGTTTGCTGCCAGTGTTTTTGTTGAAGAACTCCTTTCATGTACTCCATCAGAAAGCTGCTGCAGGCTGGTGCAGGCAGGTTCCCAGGCAGGTGTTTGCAGCTGGGGCAGCGCGTGCTTCAGTCACCACACTGCTGCATTCAGTGAGATTGTGGGGCAAACTGCAGGGAAGTTAATGTGGCTCACAGGGAGTCTGGGGTAAAAATCTCAAGGGTAGGAGCCTTTGGGGGTCTTTCAGGAGCCTCATGCTGCACGGGAGATGTGAACTGGGGATAAAATGCAGGGAGCTGTGTTTGGAAGAAGATTGTACCCCACCATAACCATGTTGGTATCCACTGGGAAACTATTTTTAAGAGAGAGAAGTCAGCCTGAGGCTTGTGAGAGAAAGGTATCCAAATATAACAGTTTGCCGTAGCGTGTGGGTGAACTGTAAATGAATTTGAAGGAAAATTTCCATGTTATATGTTCAATAGTTTATCTGTCAGAAAGGGAAAGGGAATATCGTCTGTGTGGCTGGCTAGTAGAAGTTACCTACTTCTTTGATAGACTGATGAGCTGTTCAGAGTAAGTGCTGTGACCCTGTACAGCTCAGAAAAGTATGATCCTTGAGGCCAGCCTAGTGGGAATTTGGCTGAAAATCCCTTTGGAATAGGTATAGCTGTGGATCCATATGCAGCTAAACAGAATAATACATACCAATCAGATATTAAAAAAAAAATACATATGCTAATACATGACATATACATGAGCTCCAAAGATCACTTACTCCAGACATAAAGCAGTAGGTGCCAAGTTTGATCAGGGTGTCAAAGGTACTCTAGGACCTGTCAAGTGTGGCTCCTCCATGTTCTTCTGAAAATTTTAACATGAAAAGACAAGGCAGAAAAGAGTCTGACATTATTAATGATGACAAGATCCTTCCCCAGCACTCCCTGCTTATTTCCCCCTAATGAGCTTTGGTGGGTCAGATGCTCTGACGAGGAGCTGTTGCTGCTGCAGCAGCAGCTCAGTGTGATGTTGAGATGTGAGGCTGGTCCCTGCCTGTTCCACACCCACTGGCCCGTGGGTGGTGGGACAGAACCTGGACAGCTGTTTGCCGGGGGCACAGAAGCCCCAGGGCAAGCTCCAGTTTGTCAGCAGACAAATAATGTGAGTGCATTGCCTGGCAGTGGGAGAGGAATTGAAGCCTATTAGCAGGAGTTCAGACAGTCTGGCAGAATTGGAAATGCTGGGAGAAATTTCAAGTGTTGGGAAGGAAGCAGGTGAAAATTTTAAAGCGTCTCTCTTTAAATGAAACTATTCACAAGGATAGATGCATAGCAGGACAGTAATCCTATTGGACATAACCCTGCCTTTATTTGGGTTGAAAGGTCACTGTTTTGTGCCATGTGCTAATGTCTCCATTGCAGCTCTCCTGCATCTCAGCCATATGATCTGAGCTGGGCTGCAGCATGAGGAGGTCAGAAAGCTCACACAAAACCTGTGTCCAAACACAGCACCAGGAGGATGGTCTGCTAGGGGCTGACTATGATAGACAGAGCCTCAGCTTGATGAAAAATACTGCGATCAGCTGTGGATGTGAAGGTTGATTTATTATATCTGTAGAAAATCCCTTTGGCTGGGCAGGGAGGCTGGGCAGGAAGGCACGGGTGTTTCTCAGGGCAGTTTGCAAGAATCACTGCTCTTTGGGAACTATCTCTTGCAAAAAAACATTATTCCTCTCACTAGGCAGATGAGGTGGTGACTGCACCTTCCTGGCAGCCTCCCTCTCTGATGCTGTTTGCTTTGCCTGCAGGCTGTACGAGCAGTAATGCTATCATTATAACTCAGGCTTGACAGCAGTGACAGCAACTAATGTGTCATTTGACTGGGAGAAGGGGCATCTCGCTTGTTTTCTTCAGACAAGGCAGGATTGGAAGTTCAGCTGCTTGATGGCACAGTGAAGAGCTTTTGTCCTGAGTGCCGTGTCAGTACGAAACTGCAGTGCATTTATTGAGCAATGAATAAAATATTCCCCCTCCCCTTCCCGTGTGTTGCCTGTTAAGGAGTGAAAAGCTATCAAAATCAGCAATTAGTAGTGAGAGAGACTGGTAGCAAACTCATGATTTTTCCCCTTCTTGCTTATTCTGAAATAATTTTAGTTATGAATTCTGTATTTTCTGAGTCGTTATGCCACTTTGTACTGCCAAAGGAAGGAGGAAGGCAAATCCCTGCTGCATCAACTTCCATCTTCCATTGTACATTGCAACTTTGGAGTTTGGCTGTTTTATTGTTCTCTTTGTGCTTACAGCTAAGGATTCCTGCATGATTATTAACTGGAGCTGCAATTGCAAAGTTTAGCTGCAAACAGAACAAAGCAGTCAATCATACCCTTTTGTTTCTTTGCAGCTGCCAGATCTTTTACCTCTATAGTTTATAAATCTAAAGCTTGACTTGAATCCCCATTTTCTTTTCTTGATATTATTTATTACAGTGATTTATTGTCTGGTATCCATTTATATGTAGCCTCATACAAGACTCTGTTATTTTTTGCCTGGTCAGAGGAGAATTTTTAGATGCATGGGTCCAGTTTTGTGGAGATATGCCCACAAATTTCAGTGTAAGTTGGATCAAGCCAGTGATGAATGAGAGTGTGACTAACTTTTTACTGCCTTTCTGCAGAAGAAGGATAAGTGTCCAAACCCACAAAAATTCATGTGTCCAAAAGAGCTAAAATTCATCTCTCTTCTGGGATCATGTTAAACAAAAAAGTGGTAAATGCACAGAGCTCCTTCTTTCTCTAAATACTAAAGGAATGTCCCTAAGATTTTCTCAAGAAAAAGAAAGTTGGCTTGCACAAACAACTTTGAACCAAAAGCCCAGTAATCAGTGGGTGCTGTGGTTGTATTCTGGAAAGGAAAACGCAAATATCTTCTGTCCTGTTTTGCTCCCATTTCGTTTCTTGAATCAACGAAGAAAATAAGTATGTCCAAACTAGAGGAAAAAATATCCTCATAAATGTAAATCTACAACATGTAGTCTAGCATAGAATTAAAGAATTTCTGGGAAACTCGAAGGTGGTAAAAGGAAATTTTAACTTTTTTGATTTTTTTTTTTTCTTTTCTTTGTCCAAATGTAAGTGAAGCTAAATCTCTAGTACCTGCAATCCCCTGTAAAGCATCTTGCTTTTATTTTGAATTGATAATGCAAGTGAAATGCAGTAGCATCATACCCTAAACAGCATTTCTGCTGTGGTCTAGGGGCTCTGCCTTCTTTCACATTTATTGTTTGAGCAGCAGATGGAGCAAAGGAACAGACAAATACTTTGTGGATCAATGTGCTTAGAGGAAGTGACAGGACAGGAGGGAGAGAGAAGAGCAGAACAGCTGCAGGGTGGTCCCTTGGAGCCAGGGGGATGATGATGATAACAAGGGCTGGGGGCCATGGGGGGCACGAGGCACCCAGAGGCACCTTCCCTTGGCCTCCAGCAAAGCCCAGATGAATGCTGTGCAAAGGGCAGCTTTCTGGGAGTTCTTGAGCCCTGGGAAGTTAAAGGACAATGGACCATTATTCTCTCCATCCTGGCTGCAAGAAATTAGATGAATACTGTCAGCACTTGGAAGAAGTATATATTTTTGCTTCCCAAGTTTCAGTGTCTAGACTCAGTTCATTATGAAAAGGTATCAATTTCTGGAAAAAAAAATCATATTTCGGAGAGGCTGGGTAATACAAACTTTAAAGGTTCAAAAACTAAGTTGGGAAGTATAAGAACTTGTATGAGAACAAGAAAAGTCATCCTCAAGCCTGACACAAGACTTCCAAGTGTTTGAATTGGGCAGCCTGGGGTGAAGTTGTTGGCGCATCATTGGAACAGATTTCCCGAGTAAGAAGTCTATGTGCTGAAGGATTTTTTAGGATAAAGTTTTGGCAGCGTTGAGTCAGGAATGATTATGTTCTAGTTGGCTCCATGATAAGGATGAGGGACTAGACATGGCTAATTTCATGTGTGTTCTAGCTTTGTTGCTTGTTGTGTCCCTCCTGATTTGAAGAAACTTCTCTGTGCCAAGATCTTCTGCAGAGGGGAAAAAATAATTTGATTTTGAGGTATGTTGTTAATGATTTAATATAATCATGTTATGATATGACATAATTCAGATGAAAACTTTTACTCAAACTGGAAGAGAGAAAACAATTGCTGATTTGTTGAAATGCAATCTAGTCTTTTATTTTACATGCACACTCTTCCTCATTAGATAAATAAACAGCATGAAATTTTTGATTTATTTAGGATAATGAGTCAGAAGCAAATGTGAATTTCTCTGAATCTACACAAAATACTGGCTGTCATGTGTATTAAAAAAAAAAAATACATTACATACTTCCAAACAACTGCAAAGCTCTTTATTTTTAAATTATCTCCTAAGCAGTGACAACTTAGGTGACTTATTGGTTCATATAACACTTATTTTGTTATCACAATAAGTAATTTTTTCCTAAGCACCTCAACATTTCAATTGTAGACCAGACCTGATTGCAATTCTTTTTCAACCCATTTATATTCCCATTAAGCTTGGCTGAAAGGTGTCACATTTTCTGTTTTGCTTGGGTTCAGCGCTGACACTTATACCAATGAATTGGAGCAGCTATTTCATCCACCATCAGACACCCATGAGATCATTCTCTGCTAGTCAATGAATTAAAAATGCTAAAATCTCTTGTTTTGCCAGCTGCTTGTATTTTGGAGATGTTTGTTGCCATCTCCTACCTTAAGTTTGTGTGGTGGTTTGCATTTGATAATAATGCATTGGAGAGGTAGAGAAGTAATTGTCTCCTTAATACTGCAGATGTAGAAGCAGATGAAAAAGATAAATGTTAATAGGAGGGTGGTTATGGAGGGTCCTTATTGATCTTGTCTTGTCAGAAAGCTTCTGTGTCTCATTCATGTCTATGCCAAGTCCTTGTCTTCAGGGCCTGATACATTGATTAAAATCTCAGCTTAACCCTTACTTCCATCTATCTTCTAATTTCTATCTTTCACATGTGACACTTTTCCCTTAAATCTTGTGCTGAATTGCAAGACAATTAAGCAAGCCCTTAATCTTTTCATGGCTGTTTTAATCATGTCAGGACTCCCATTTATGGATTTGATTTGATCTGGACAACAAAAGATCAAGTTAATTACGGAAAATGGAAGTATTATCAACATGAATTCTCTTGCCACATCATCTACTTTGACAGTTGCTGCTGGGTGAAAAACTGTCTGGATGGCCAATCCCAGAGAGTGATAGTGAAAAGAATTAAATCCAATTTGCAGCTGGTCACAAGTGGTCTTCTCCAGGACTCAGTTCTTGGGCCTTTTCTGTTTAATATCTGACTGGAGATCTGGATGAGGGGATTTGGGCCACCCTCAGTCACTCTGCAGCTAACACCAGGTTGTGTGGGAGTGTTGATCTGCTGGAGGGTAGGAAGGCTCTGCAGGGCACCTGGACAGGCTGGATCAGTGGCCTGAGCTGGACGAGGCTCAACAAGGACAAGGGCAGGGTCCTGTCCTTGGGTCACCCCAGCCCCTGCAGAGCTCCAGGCTGGGGCAGGGGAGCTGGAGAGGACCTGGGTGTGCTGGTTGGGCAGTGGCTGAACATGAGCCAGGTGTGTCCAGGGGCCAGTGGCACCTGGGCTGTTCCAGCCATGCTGTGGCAGCAGGACCAGGGCAGTGACAGTCCCCCCATGCTGGGCACTGCTGAGGCCACAGATTTACGCTTTTTAATTGTCGTTTTTGGCAAAGGACTTACTTCCTGAGGATCTGAAGAGTTGCTTTTATTTTTAGCATTAATTGCTGAATAATAGGACATATGTGCAGAATAGTAACACTAAATGAGAAAGGTAGAATTTGTTGAATAATTAAGAAAATTATTTAAGTTCAACTTTCTTCTAGTCTCGTTTGTGAGATTCATTGTTTTTCATTGAAGTATAAAGATTCAGGAAATACTAACTAGTAAGTAGCAAAATGATCTTGCAGAGGGAGGACTTGCTCACTTTGTTCTCAGAGACTTGGCACAAGGTAGTTCTGGGCTAGGCAGAAGATAAAAGAGAGGTTATCAACGTGATAGATTCCTTTTTAAAATTTGTTTACTGAAAATCATTGAAAAATGCCTGTAAACTCTTCCCTGTGGAAATAAAGAACCGATTTCTCTCAGTTGAAAGAATGGTTAGAAACTTTTTGTTTTCCTTCCAAATCTCATCTGTTTTTTGCACAGCCCTCTTGGCAGTTACATCTTCTTATTCACCTGTTAGCAAAACCTCTTATCTGTCCATTCCTTTTTGTGGCACGGCCAGCATGATGGTGTCACTCAGGTGTGTGGTGAGTCTCTCCAAGGGGAGTCTGCCCCGACTGGAAGTCAGTGGGACTCAGATTTCATCCAGTGTTCCCCACAAAACAGATACTCTAGCCTCTGGGTTTGAATAGGTACAGAGAAATCTTGTTCAGTTTTTATTCCAGGGTTCTAGACCTTGGGGGATTGATCCAAAGCTTCTCCTATTGGTTTCCACTGTGTGTTTGGTATGAAGGGGATGAGTTGGGAGATATGAGTAGGAAATTAGGATTGAGAAGTTCCATTTCATTTAATGGTTCAGGATGTTTCCGTTGAGTAGCTGAAATGTGTTAAAACTAGGACATTTAAGAAGTAGGCATTTAAATTAGATGTTAAGGTATTAGGAGATACTGAAACATCTAGGATTCATTGCTTTTTGGTAGAGTGGCTGTCAATCATTTAATCATTGAGGATCGTTATTTGATGTATTTTTCTGATGGATCACACAGGACTTTTAAACAAGGCCATAGTAATGCCAGGAACAAACTAATTTTCCACAGTCCCTTGTTGAAGTTTCTCAGAGCTGCCGAGAGGTGCTGTATTTACACTGGACCAAATACACATCAGCAGGGAGAGGAAAATGAAAAGGATTTACTGTATAGTAGTTTATCAAAGGTCAAATATATAAAACAAATTCCTTTTCATTTCAAGTAGACAGAAATAATCCAGGTATTAGGCTGAACTTTCTTGTACCAAAAGACAAGAAAGACTTTTTCTTCATGTAAAAGAAATAAAAATGTCAGTTGGAGGCAAGAGAGGAATTTTTTTTTCCTGAACAAAGCTCAAACCCTTTAAAAAACAGCCTGTTATTTAAATAAATTTGCTTATTAACTGTGTAGAAATTTTCTTTAGTATAATCTTATTTACTTCTCTCTTGTTCTGTAGACTAGGGAAAAGAATAAATTGTGCTACTCCTGTATTACTGCTCCACTGGAATGTTTCATTGACACAGAGCTGTGGCACTACATTTCCATTCCCTCGTGAAAATTCAGAGCAGGACTGAATGCCTCCTTTGGAATTACAAGCCAAACATTCAACATGGGAAGAGCCACTGGCTAATGGTGAAACCAATCTCCCAGGTTTGTTTTGGCCATGTAAGCCTGTGTGTCCTGGGCCCAGCTGATGAATTGCCCATGCCTTGGGCTCCACCATGAGCAGTCTGCTGTGTGGGCGCACATCAAACAGCCTGTGCTGATCATGGCTTGAGATCCAAGAAGGGTGCAAACTCTTCTTGGGCACTGGCACACAAATTTTGCCAGCCTGGAATAATAATTTAATTTTTGTTTTTAATGGCTGGATAATATTCTTATGGTAATCTTATGTTAGTAACAATGTTAGTTATCTTATGTTGATAACAGTGCTCAAGCTATGAGGATTCAAATTTACTGTTCTGAAGAGAAAACTAGTCAGATATCGGCAAGTAGATTATTCAGACTGAAGTGTTGGACTGTATCACTGCGTTAGTGCATTGGATATAGATAAAGGCAATAGAGCTTCAAATTCTCCTAAAAATCCACCAAAAATGCATTATGTTGATGAAAGGTTTACTTAACATTTATTCATGTACATGTTCATGATGTGCACAGTCCCTGAGTGGGTTACCCTGAACATTCATGTGGAAAATTATGTTTATTCCCCATGCTTTGATGCAAGAGTGAGTTGCTAAGGAAGCTGAAGACTTTATCCACCAGCTCTGCCACCTTGCCACATTGTGTATGAAGATCACCCAGATGTACACTCATGCCCATTTGTTTTCCTCAGCCCATAACACTGTACAGATAAATAATATTAACAGCACAAAAATATCCAAACTCTCAGCCTGACATTCCTTCACTTAGAGTAGGAGACAGCTTGGGATTTTATGGATGTGTCAAAGCTCCCATGGCCAAAAGTCTCTAAAACAATTAAAATGATGTGCCTGGATGCAAGAGGCCTCCTTCCCATAAAAGATTGTTGCTTGGTTTAGGGCTCAGTGTTTTTAATTTTTTTTTCTTTTGCTTCCACCTACTTTGCTGGTGTAGATTTATTTTCCTGTTATGTGTATGATATTCAGTGCCATCAGAGTGAAAACCTCAAAGGACACAATTTGGGCAAGGAACTAGGAACTTAAATCAAATAACAATCCCCAGGACTTTTCACAGGTAATAGTTTGGGGGAAGTGCTCGTTGGTTATTGAAGGCAACTTGACTTTCTGTTCCCTGATTATTTTTCTTCTTGGAGTACACATGTTAGAGCTGCTTAGGGTCAGTATTCTCAGTGTGACTTGGTTCGGTCTTTGAGCTCAGAAAGCAATTACTCCTTTCATTTTCTTTGGGATATAGCTGCTGCTGGCAAGGAATAAAGTTCAGACTGGCTGTATTGAATGACTTGAAGTACCAGACTTCAGCTGGAATCTCCTGACTGGTCCTGGGCAGAGGGAATTAGCAGTAGGGGTGGCATTTTGTGGCTGGTATTGAGCCAAGGTGTCCCACCTGCCTGGGATGCCTCCTCTGACGCACAGGTGGGTAAGGCAGCTGCTGGCAGGGAGACATGTGTGAGCATTTTCACGGAAACAGCTTTTGAAGTGACTTGTGGGAGGGGACAGAGCGTTTTGCAGCTTGGTGTTAGCCACAAGAAATGTGGGTGAATGTCTCTCCATCCACAAAGTTTTAATGCTGACTTGATCCACTGCAGGGGAATATGCGAAACCCCAGAATGGGTGGATTGACAGCTATTTATTTTAGGAGTTAAAATATGAATCTGGAATGTTTGTCAGATATTTTGCCCCATTCTTGGTGAAGAGATACTGTTTAATCTATAAAAATGAATAATTTAAATTCAATATTTTCCTGTCACTATCAATAATACTTTTGTGAGTGATGTATTACTATTGTAATTGCATTTGTCAGACACCACTAGTTTTACACGACAGTTTGTTAAAATTTTAAACTTAATTTACTATAGGCAGTTGACTCGGGCTGTTTGAATTACATTGATGTTTTCTCTTAAAAACATTGATTTTCTTAAAGGTATATTTTCTGCCTTTGTGTTTATTGCATTTTTAACCAAGGAGAGGAGAACTAGTGGGAAGGCATGATCAGAGCTGGAGCTGCATGCCCCACCATCCAAGCTGGTTTTGTCAAAGCAAGGAGGGTTTTGTGAATTAGTTTCCACAGAGATGTGTGGACCTGTGGCTTTCCACCATTTCTTCTCTCCCCATTTGCAGTATTTTACCTTTTTCTGGTGGCTGACTTTCAGCTGCTGCTCTTTTCTACCCTGCACCTCTGTATTCATCTATTACGGATTTGAGGAGGCTACACCTGCTCTGTAAATTGAGTTCATTGTGTATGGATCTTGTCTGTTTTGCAGAGGTGGTGGGATGAATACATGCCTTGGAAAAAAAAAATTGGTGATCACCAGATCTCAACTAGTGTTCAGGCACTTAGGGAAAACAGATTCTGTTTAAAGGCATTATGAATAATAAGTATTTCATGCAGATAGCCACCTTTTGAAAGCGAAATTTAACTTCCTAAAACATTTGGTTAAAGTGATTGATGTTTTTGTCCACTGCATAGAAAGGAATAATCAAATGATTATAGTAATCCTGATAAAAAGGTGGGAGGGACAGAAAACATAGCAGTCAGCAGCTGACTCCTCCTAAGAAAGGAAAAGGCACAGCAGGACTGATGAAGGTGTCTTTTGAAGACTTACAGCATGTGGTAGCTCTTGTTGCCTTCTTTCCCCCTTCACTTTCTTCTGGAGCATAATGTAATCTGTTTCCTGGAAAAGGAAAGTAGAGAGTAGCAATTTGGTGGCTGCAGTGATGCTCTGGGGCAGGCCCTTTGATAGCAACATGCTTTGTGTCTGTGTGGGATTGGGTATGCAGGGAGAAATTCAGGCCGTGTGGAGGGCCAGAACAAGGTCTGTGCACCACTTACATTCTTTGGGCTAATTTTTTCCCCCACGTAGGTGGTTCTTGCTCCCTCTCTGCTGGACTAAACTTCCTTGGCTGCGTTCTTGCAGAAATATCCTCCGTTGAAGTTGAATGTTTCAGCTCTAAACTAGAAACATTTTTGTGTATTAGTTTTACACCAGGAAAAATGACTGGATAGGGTCCAATAGATCTTATTTCACCATAAACAAAATTTCATTGTTTGGCTTGATGTTTAGGGATTAAAGGCCAGCCAAACAGTGGGAAATGGGTGAAATGAGCATATGCCTGTGCTTTCCATACTACATCCTTGCTTATAACTACATGCAAACCAGAGCGTTATCCATGCACCAGAATCGCAGTGGACAAACTGAAGGGGTTTGCCAAGAGAAGACACAGGCTGGAGCATGAACCAGCTGATGGATGCAGTCCTGACAGCACAGAGGAAGCACAGGCTGAGATCACCCAGGAGGTGGCTTGCTTGTGGTGAGGCTCTTTGTTGCCACTGAGGAATTAAAGAAATGGACCAGGAAGAGCAAGGGAGGCTCTGGGATGGTTTTCCAGGGGGTCTCTTCAGAGGGCAAGGGTCAGCAGGGGAAGAAGGTCTTTGGTAGCAGGTGGCCTGTGACACAGAGAGGAAAGGGGTGGGAATTGAGCACCAGTAACCTCTGCAGAGTGAAAGCAGGAAAATGCTTGCTGCTGTAGTCTGCTGAGTGGATCTGAGCAAAGACGCAAAAGACAAGGTGTTTGTTTCAGGGGCTGTCTCACACACCTGTGATGGTTCCTGCTTGTGCAGGACTTCGGAGGGGCATCTCCAGACACCTTGGTGGTGTGTGCTGTCCCTGGGAGGGAAGCAGAAGGGAAGAGGCAGAGATTATCTGGATCCAGGTTGTGCGGAGATGGACGTGCTGCATGCCTGCAGAAATTCCAGCCCCATTTACAGCTGTGAGGGCTGGCAGCCAGAGAACTGCTACTGAAGGTGGCAAAATTTTAGATGTTGGCATCTGCCCATTTCTGTTCTGTGCTGAGTACTGAGAGCAGCATTAGCCCCCAGCCTTCCTCCTGAGAACTCATCAGCAGCTACATTTTATTCTTTTTGCTGATACCACAGTCATTTTCACAGCATTCCACTCTAGCTACACAAAGAGTGGATTACAAGTTCAAGTGCAGGGAAAATAGAGCAGCAGCAGGAACAACTGAACTTTTTGAAAAAGAAAGATGCTATTTTTCATGCAAATGTTCTTAGTAATGAAGAGCAAGGGAAAGGAAAAACAGAACATACATCATGCAGAGGCAAAATTGTTTCAAAATAGGACATTTTTCATAGGTTGCCAGGAGGTGTTGGCTGCTGTTATAGTGGTTTTGTGATGTACTGGGAGTCACTGCATGGAGTGCAAGCCCAGGACTGAGCAATATCAGTGTCTAGCACAAGATGTCTGATTGCCACATCCTGAGGAGGACATGTAACCACTGCCAGGTGATCAAAACAAAAGAAAACCAAAAGGAATAATAAAGTCCACCACATGGGTAATGAAAGCCTGAGTTTAATTTCAGAGTATGATCTGCAGTAGATGCTTTATTCTGAAAAAGAATGAAAACTGTAGCAGTATATTAAGACCAGGATGACTAAGGGCTTGACTTGCCCTGTGAGTCAGGGATAATAATGAGTGTTTCACTGCTGTCATATTTTATATGAGTGAATTCATTTGTTTTGCTTCTTGTTTCAGCACTATCGAAAGATTCTGGCCTGGGGGCTTCTGGTGGTTGAGATTCTCTATTTGCAAGGCACAGTGGAAATAATAGGTCAGGCTCCACTCAGCCACTTCAACAATATTTGTACAGGAGCACTAAGGGCTGCACCTGTTTTGTTGTTTTGTTCTTTTTTTTTCCTTTGTGGTGTTTGTTGAATTGACCCTGGGTGGGACTGGGACATGGAAACTCAAGCTGTCATTAAGTAGTTTAAATAGTACTACTCAGTGTTCTACAAAAACTAAATTAGCTGTAGTTACCCATTTTGGTGTGTTCCTGTAGAATTCACTTTTCAAGTAAGATTATTTCAGTGGTATTAGGGATATAACCAAGAAAGGCACTTTTATGAAGCCTTAGGAAAAGTCTGTGGCACAGTTATATATCTAAAAGCCTTTGTATGTCTGGCCCTGCTGGAAAAAGCAGGGCTTCATGTTAGGAGTAGTTGAAGAAACACTGCAGAGGTTGCTTTGGATGCACTTGTAATTCAGAATTTTTCCTGATGTTATTAGTGAATTTGTAATGTAAATATCATACCGGTTTTAATTACTTTGCAATTTAATATGGGTAGGATTTATTGCTGTGTTTTGTGACCTGTGATTTATTTGGTTTACTGTAGCATGCCTAATAGATCTTATGGGGTAATGCAAGAAAGAGCACATGTTGCTATAGTAATTATATGCCCAAATCTCTAAATCTCCCTGTCTTATTCATTAACTTCTAAGGTTTCTACTGCAGGTCTTACTGGTACATACATGAAAGACACCAATTCAAATTCATTGCAAAATTAAAGCTGTTGAAGCCCCAAGGCATCCTCATCTCTGCAGAGTCCTGATGGAGCGCCAAACTGCCGTGTCTGAGAGATTTCTTGCTAGGGGCTCAAGTTAGTATTTGGAATAGGCCTTTCAAGCACCTCTTTAGATCAACAAACCTCTCTGGCAAATGTTGCATCTCAAAAGTGTCTTAACAGCACTTTAGCTTTTGCCCAAGGAGAACAAAATTTGGTCTTTATACATGACTGCAGCCAAGCCTCCCCCACACAAGTGTTAATGCCCAAAGATGCCCCACTGCAAGCCCTGTAACAAGCATTTGATTCCTCCACTGCTCTTCTGTGCCCCACCATAAAGTTCTGGAGCGCCAAGAATGTAGTGAAGGATGCTGCAGTTCACAGCAGCAAAGGTGGGTGCTGCCTGTGGGGGGTGTCCTTCCAGCAGCTGCCAGCCACCCTGCGGTCTGTGAGGGCAGGGTCCCAGACACTGCATCTAGTCTGGCCTGTGAGAAAGCCAAGATATGCCCAAAGGAGCTCAATTCCATAATTTGATCTAACACCAAACCAAGGACTTGGATTCCATTTTTCTATGACTTCTCTCATTGTGCATAGCATGTGTAGCAGGGACTCCCTCTCCATTAGGAAGGTGTTCTCTGCTGAAATGAATGCTTTTCAAGTGCATTGTCTTTGCTTTAGAAACCATGGATTAAGGACAAATATAGCGATCTACCTGTCTCCCCAGCTGCAGCAGGTGTGTGAGCAATGCTTTGCGGAGGAGGTAAGACAGAAAGCCTTTAAGAGCCACATAAACCTAAAACTGGCCTCTGCTTTATTGTGCTCCTTGTACTTTTATGTGGCCAATTCTAAAAAATTTTCCAACCTCTGCATCTGAAGTGATACAGTTAAAGCGTGTGTTTCGGGGAATCCAGATGGAAGTTTATTTGTCAGGCTGCAAAGGCCAAAGAGAATTAGGAATTAAATGCACCATAATTTTTCCCCCTCATTGGAACGTTTACAGGATGTAAAAGGTGCATTCAGTGCGTGAGACAGTGATGTGAGGGAAAGCTTTCTCTGACAACTTTCTTTAACTCCCATAGTGCCCCTCTTTTATTTGGAAGGAACAATGCCAACTGATAATGAACTGCTTTCTATTCAAGGCTTCAAGTCAAATATTCGCTCCTCATTAATAATTCAATGTGACAAATTTATTACCTTGAAGGTGCTGTGAGGCAATTAGACAATGGGAAATTGTCTTCCTTTCAGCCCACTTAATTGGCTTTCAAGTGTGACATTCATCAAAACTTTGACTTTTCATGTAAACTTTCTATTATGCAAGGCAGGGTTCTAGCACTGGAACTACAAGCATCTGGAAAAATTCACCTGGGGGGTAACTTCACAGGTTGTTTTTAATAGCAAAAAGAGTGAGAAGGACATTGTGAGAGAGTCCAAGTTTTACTTAAAATCAGCAGAGAAATTATCATCACTTGGTAATTTTTACGTGATAAAATGGCCTGTAGTTGCAATGTAATTTTAGGAGTTAGGGCTGTTTGCTGTCTCTCAAGTAGCATTACATAATTGCCAGTAAAATTAACATCTTTATAATTTTTTCCATTTTTATGTATTGTTTGGGATGTAATAGAATGAAGAGGTTTTAAATATAATCTTTTGTACTCCAGGTATTTTAAAACTGTTCACACAGTAATGATATGTTGTTAAACAGTGATAGAAAAGAGATTACCTTTCTAATAAGGACCCTGGGCAAAGAAATAATTTGAACACTGGATTTCGTATTCTTCAACTTCATTTCTAATGTGACTGCCTTCAGTGTTGACCTTTAAAAGACTGCCATATGAGCTCTTGAGTCTAAGGAGCAGCTTTGACTATAGTAATTTATTTTGCAGCAGTTGCATGTATGTTTTCCATTTCTGACATTCAACCCGAGTTTTTGTTATTTACGGGTGGTTTTTTTTTTTTTGTATCCTGTAACATATATATGGCTGCAGTGTTTCAAGGACACCCTTAAAAATGAACTTTTTGGTTTCAAAGGTCTGATTTGTCTGTGTAATCTTAAATGCAGTTAAAAGTATAACAAGTTGTTGTAAGGATGTGCAAAATTAATCAATTTTTGATTATTTCACGTGATGATAATGAATTTGCTTTACTGAAAATGCACATCACTAGCATCTTTTTCCATCTACAGTGTGCTTTTAAAAAATGAATGTGCTTTTAAAAAGCCAATTAAAAACTTACATTTGTCACTTAGCAGGTTTCTCTGTTAGCGTGTATTCATCCTTTCATGTTCTGTCCTTTCTCTCCTTGGAACACTGAAGGACTACAATGGACTTTCCAGCTCTGAGTTGAATGTTCATGCATGGAAGGATTGTGGCTCTGGTCACCATTCAGAAGGGGGGGGGAGTAGGACAGAGAACAGGAGACTCCAGCAGAGGCTGTGCCTTGTTGCTGCTGCCCTGGCCTTTGCACTGTTGAAGTTGCTGGTCCTTCTCACCCTCCACATTCCCATCAATAAACGTTTGGGGTTTTTTTAATATTGTTTCTTGCCAAGTGAATGCAGAGAAAGGAGCTGTGTCTGTGTTTGAGTGCTCCCAGTCAGCGCCCTGGCCTGCAGGGCACTAACAGCCTGGAGGAAGAACTGGTTAGATGAAGGTCCATTTTTATCTTAGGACAGTGGTGAACTCTGCCTTTCAGACAAAACAGAGAAGGAAAGGAACTGAAAACATTTGTGATGTTTGATCCAACACCCGATAGCATAAATGAAATTCTACTCCAGCTAAAGAGACATGCAAAAGAAAGTAGACACAGTCAATTGAAAAGATGAGCTTTTTATAATCTCTGGAGAAGTTAAGTCTATTGGGATGTCCTGTTTGCAACAGGGATACAGTTGAATACGGTCTCAATAAAATGAGGTTTATTTCTTTTTATAGACCTACAGTTCATGTTTTTTGGGCTTCTTTCTGCATGTGAATTGTCCAAATTTAGTATGACCTGTTACTTAGCCTTCTTGACATTTGCAGAGACCTCACCACTTGTACAAGTTTCTTTGTAAGCATCAAATATCAAGGGAATAAGCAGTCCTAGGATACATTTGTGCTTACTATGTACACATATTATTCATATGGGGAAAATTATTAGTAACATCTGCATAGAATAGAGATAATAGGAGTTCATGATTGAAAGCCACAAGGCTTAATCTTTTTTTTTTTCTTTTAAATATAAGTTGTTAATGACTAGAAGAGAGATTATATTGTGTTAAAACTAAAAAAATGCAAAGTCTGAAACAAAGTGGCCCATGAGGGTAGTGTTGACTTCAGGGGGATTTTAACATTCAAGGCATATGTTATTCTATTTAAAAATCTAATTTAGGCTCCAGTCCAGAACAGTTAGGCATGTCTTCAGCTTTTACTACTTCTATGGTGATATTTGCTATCAGAATAGTCATATTGATGGATCAGAATTTTACTGAGATATTGGCCTAATTTAATTTGTATTCTAAGAGAAGACCATTATACTCTTTAGCACATGGAGCTCGTACACCTGCATATCCGGCAGGTGTAACAATGCATTACCAGACCCCTGAATACTTACTGGTATTATCTTCTATTGGAGGGAAAATGAGGTAGTACATTTGCAAGAGAGAACCTAAATATTTATTACTTTCACATAATATTTTATTTATATGGATCCAGGTTTCTTTGTGAAAATCTGAGGCCAGAAAATCTGGAGAGTCTTTAATGAACTGCAGTGTCTTTAATGAAGGTAGTGCATATCCAAAGACATTAAACAATCACCAGAACAGAAAACATGCTAGAAATATTGACAGTTAAGTAAGTGTACAGCTCAGCATGGCTGGTAAGTTACTGCACAGCGTTTTGCTGTTTGGAAGGTGGATGGGGTCAGAGCTAGTAACATTTATACCTTGAGAACAACTTTCTGACTTTGCAAAGCTGAAGTTGTTGAAATTACTCTTTCAGGCTGAACGGAAACTTTTAAATATTCAGGTACTTTGGCAAATAGATTGAGGAGAGCAGGTGTTTGAAGTGCCTGTTTGTGTATTTTGCAGAAATGTTGTGGGTTTTAGTGACTCTGATATCCATGTCTCCTTGTGATCCTTGATAATCCCCCTCATGCCTCTGACAGCTGAATTAGGTAGAATGTTCCACCTAAATACCTGTTGGCTTAATGCCTGTCTGCATCTAAACCTATGTGATTTTTTTACCAGCTATTTGTGCTCTGTACTCTATGCAGTGTTGCCAAGTATCTAAGAAGTTCTCAGAAAAATATCTTGTGTTCCCATCAAGAGACCTCAAAACATTCCTTGATTAGGCAGATGTTATTTACCCTACTTCCTCTAACATAGCCTCAGAGAGGTAGGGACAGCATCTATTTTTGACTACACATGTTTTGAACTTGCCCATTAGTTAATATGTAGAGCCTGGATGAGGTCTTGTTTTACTTTGGAAGCAGGCTTAAGGCATTCCTGGTTTGGATTGGACTGGAGCTGGTGCTTTGCCTTGGCTGTGGTTCTCTGGGAGCCCAAGTCATTTGCCCACAATGATGTAAAAAAATCTCTACAAGAAATAGCATCTTTGTTTCCCAGTCTGTTTCAGACCATCCTTTCCTGCATTTGTCAGAGCTTTTCTACTTGTTTTTATTGCTTAGCAAACCTATTATGGAGTGAATGAAGAGGTATTCAGGCCATCAGAACATTTGTTAATAAAAAAAAAATATAGCTCAGTTTTTAAATAAGAGCATGAAATTTAGCCTGATAGAGAATGAAAATGACAAGGAAAATATTTATAATAATTCTCACAGCAACATAGTATAATAATATTTATATAATAATTCTCTTACAACAGCTTATTTTTCTTTTGTTAAAAACATCTTACTAAACACTCATTTTCTAAAGCTTTAGTTGAATTAAACCATGATTAACATGTCAAAATCAATCTCCTTCCTTTCTTTCCTTTCAAGTCAATCAAAAATGTTCTATTGTCAACAAGAGAAAGGGCAAAAATGAAGGTCAACATTGCATCAGTCTTTTCAAAAAGCTCTGCATTGTAAATTATTTAGGGGCTCAAATGAATCCGTTTTTTCTTTTCAGTGTTTGGACTGAAGCAAGATAAAATAATAAGCAAGATTTACTGCAGCAAGTGAATAATAAAAAAAGAATTAACAGAAAACAAACAAAAAACCGTTCACTTGGCAACCTTCTGCGTTAATCAAAACCTGAAGACTAAACTGAAAGATCAATATTTGGCTTCAAGATGAAACATAGCAAAGTTTCCATTAAAAAAAAAATTGGAATAAAAAGAAACATAGACTGTGTTAATCGAAAAGAGGCAAATACAAAAATCCATATAGTCTTTTGGTTATCTGTGATAAAATGGCCCCATTGGAGCTTGACAAATTACAGTATTTTTATGCACATATCAAAGTTCAACTTGATTGTCTCATATGGGGGAAAACACCATCTGTCTGTATTCTAGAAATAATCTGCATAATTGACTTCCAAACAAGCCTCAAAGAAACAGGCATTTATCACCTTAATTGTGACAGGCAGAATGTGTGTCCCTGCTATTTTATCAGGATAATAGTAATAGCACTGTGGATACCTGGTATCTTGTCTTTCCCTAATTTTTTTTTTCAATTTGTGTGGGTGGGAACTGGATCCTCTAAGCTACAACTACTCTGTCAAATTACAGAGGAGTCAGAATCACCTAGGACAAAAATAGCAGAGTGAGACGCCACCAAAGGTGGGGCTTAAGGTACTTAAGGACTTGCTAGAATTTGGAGAGGGGTGCAAAGACTGTTGCAGGGAATTTGAGAGGACAGCTTGAATGCCAGAGGCACACCCACAACGTGTGTGTATAAAATCTAGTTATGAGGGAATGTATTGGGGTTTTAAACTCAGAGGTGCAAACTCAAATTCAGTGCTGTGACATGCCAACAGCGAGCTTTGGCCTCCGAGCTGGAACACCCTGGAACGTCTTTCTTGGCTGTCTTTTTGGCTCAAGAATTTTGCTCTTATGAACCAGCAGCAGAGGCAACTCTCAAATTTGAAACCAGTGAATTCACAGTAACGGAAAATATTTAAAATTGACCAGCAGGTAGAAATCTTGACACCATTATCTGGAAACATGAGGGTGCAGTGGATGTTATAACCTCTCTACCGCATGAGTACCTAAGCGCCTCACTCCATAAAATTTTGTAATAACAACCCCTTTATGGCTTACACCTGGTTATAACATAAAGCATTGATTAGGTCTTGAATCTTACAAGGAGGGTAGACAGCATTTAAAATATATAGCCTAACAATATATTTTCACAAGATGAGCCAACACATTCTCCTGTCAAGTCAAGCTGGCAAACGCGGCCGAGGCTCAGGGCAGTAAATAAGGAGATCTGGCCACAGCTGGGCACGTTCATGTCCTCCAGGCCATGTGTCTCCTCTTTGTAGCCAGGGATGAATTACAACAATGCATAGTAACTCTCCCCACCATGCTTGATTTTATTTATTCTTTTGGTGTCCTGCTGAAGGATTGCAAGGAAAATAGCCCACTCTTTCCCCACCCTCCACTTGGCAAGTTTATGTTAATGTGGCCCAGTATTTACAAGAGGGGCATAAACAACTGACAATTTTATGTTGCTAATAAACAAAGTTTTTTTGAAAGCAAAATGTTCTTGCATTATTTTCAGAAATCCAATTTGGAGAAATACTCTTGCATGTAGGAAATAGCAGAGTTGTTATGTAAATCTGAGCTGAAATACTGGGTATCGTACACACACACAACATTAAAGAAATCACTGAGAGAAATAAAATCAGCACCTGTGAGCATGGCTGGAGGGGATGTTTCCAGTGGTGTGGACTAGTTAATACAGGCTGCTAGGGAGAGGATAACAGTGAGGTAGACAAAAGTATGATGGCACCATAAAAATCAGTTAGAAGACCTAGAAGCTGGTCTTCTCCAGATCAGTAAGGTTAGTCTGAGGGGTTTTTTTTTCCTTTCACTAAATTTTCAGTTTCATTTATTACATCACATCTATTTGGAAAAATTTAATGATTTAATTATTTTTTATGTATGGCACTTCTGCAAATGAAAATTATTTCTTTGTGCATTGTGTTTAAACATGAAGGAGGAAGGAAAAAATAGAAGAGGAATGCTTCAGTGTGTAATTTTTTGTTTTATGTATTTATACATGTGCGTGACCATTTGTGCTATATATGTATGTTACACAGATCTGAAAAGGCGTGCTGTGTCTGTAGCTCCTCCCAAGTCTCTCCCTAGCAGTCTATGCACCCTGTTTCTCGCAGTAAAATTGTAAACGCTTCCATCCATTCTGGATTTCCTTTATATCTTGCTGTGCCCTGAGACATCAGAAATTAGTTTTTATGTATTTTGGTAGAGTTTATGGTTCATCTGCATGCAAGAGAATCTACTTGCTACACAGACAAGAAGACTGGCTTTGTTGTGTCAGGCTCACTGAGCAAAGTCTGACCTGATGCTTGAGCAGTTAAGTGTCCTTGCATGTACTTACCTAGTTCGAACATGAGACACTTGTGGAGGCCTCCAGCTCTCCAAACCTGCTGTTGTCATCTGGTCCCTCTGTCTTGAAGGGGCTCTGTGCCCTGCTGTCATCCCCTTCAGGGTGAGGGCTCCTTAAGGGGTGATCCAGGGATGGCTCCCTTGGGGTCAGTGCTTCTGAGCTTCTGATGAGGAGTAGCCTCAAAATTTGTTTACAGACTCCCTGGAAGCAGGAGTGTGGCTGCTCTGTTACCAGCCCAGGGCCAAAGACAGGGGACATAGGCTCTTCCACAGGTGTGGGCCAGCCAACACCCTGAGAACAACCCAAACAGGATTTGGAACTTCCTGTAAAAATGCAGATGTGATTCATAAAATACTCTGTGTTAGTTAGTTTAATGACAGGGGATCATCTGAGGCTTGCCTTTCCTTGCCTTGCAACTCTGCCTCATTTTGTGTGAGCTCCTCTGAAATATATATAGTGCACTGCGGGCACCCAACAAATGAGATCTGAGCTTTCTCTTGTTTTATGGGGCTCCTTGTTGTTTTATGTTTGCTCGGTAGTATTAGAGATAGTCCTGTCTGTAGCTTCAGATGTGTTAGTGGAGGAGCCCATCTGAATGCAGACTCCTGCCTTTTCTGTGATAAAAAGAAAAAAACCCTTATATTAGCCTTTCACTTCACAGCCAAAAATTTTGAAACCTGTTTTTGTTGTGACATTTTTCCTCACTGCAAAACCTTAAAAGTTATTATGCTTTGATTTGCCTACTGCATGTTGTATGATTTTCTGGGAAGGGCTCTGTCAGTTTTTTATTTGTTTTTAGAGCACTCTGTACACCTTAAGTATAGTTTAAATAATGCTAATAATAAATAGAAATATGCCATTTGACCCAGATGACTTTTCTTTATTACAATTGCTACTTAAAGGGCTGTATATCCATTTCACACATTGAACATATGGGAAATGATGTTATGTTTTTCTCTATGTTTTGTGGTTTAATGTTGTTTTTGTTCTGCAATAAATCTGTAGACCCCTGTAGGCTGTTTTTCAGATTGCTTTAAAATAATTTCCAAGTATGTAGTCATTTGTTACAGAATAATGTTTGCTTAATTTGTAAATGTGGGTGCCTGAGGATTCCCATTTCTGCATATTGGTGTAAGAGTGAGACTGTGAGGCACAAATATCTACTTCAGTGCCCCTTCAGTGTTCAAATGGGGAGAGAATATCATAATTTATGTACTAGCATTTGGAAGACAACTTGCACGAGGCCAAATCTGTTCTAGCTCTTGTCTGGCAACACCACTATAATGGATGGCATGGTGAGGAATGTAAGTCAAATGATGTTTTATTTCCTTTGTACGATATAACTCTTATATAAGAGCCTGGATCCATAGCTCCATACTGCGCTTTCAGACTTCCATTTATTTTTCTAACCCATTTCAATCTGTTCACTAGATGTCACTACCTTAGTGATGCAGTACTCGGCTGCTGTCTCTCTTGGTTTAGCTTTACCTTTCCAACCCAGCTGGAGTTATCTCCCTTGCTTCTTCAGAAAACATAAATCCTCAGCTGGTTTCAAAATTCTGATGTACACAAGTAAGGTGCATACTCATTCTCCTCTGTAGGGAATCATATTCAGTGAAGTTTGTGGTTAAGATTCAGCAAGGCATGCAAGTAACACAGGACATGCCACTGCAGTGCTAAATGCTACAGGTCTTCTTAGGAAATTTATTTCAATGCTCCTTTTGCGGAGTTATCCTAATCCTGCCAGATGCTGAGTGGCTTTTGAAGCTTACACGTCTTGTTGATATTAGTACAGGCTTGGAGACATGTGCAGATTCTTCCTTAACCTGCTTTTTCAAAACGAAAGTAGTTTTCCAGTTTCTTTTCTGTGACAGGTGAATTGTGTTGCATTCTTATACTTCAGTAGCATAAAACAAAGCAATGTGACTCTGGGAATGTGGTATAACGATTTGGGAATGAGGTGTAATGATTCACCATGGTGAGGTGCCAGTGTGAATATTTAGAAACCAGCAAGCCTTGACAAGCATCATTATTGCCTCGGCAGTTAAGAAATTGTTAAACTTTATGCCTACAAAACAAGGTTCTATAAGCTATTGAGGAAAATAGAACTTGGACTGAATTATTAAGTTGTGAATGCAGTGTATTGAAGTCCATGAATTTTGATGAAATTAATCACTATAGTCTATCCAGAAATTTCCACAGGGTGTTTCATGTAGCATAGCAAGAATTGGATATTGAAATCAATGAAGGCAAATTTTAGACTAGTTCTGTTTCTCCTTAACAATATTAATTAAATAATTAAAAATATAATAAAAACAGAATGAATGTCTCAGTGTAAACCAGTAAAGTAATGTCTGTCTTCCTATGAAGCACTAAGAGAGTAGTATCAGACTTTCAAATGCAGTAAGACTTCTCTATTGACTAAATACCATGTGGCAATAATAGGAAGATATTAAAAGGTTACCTGTTGAAGCAAGGGCAAATTTCTTGGATAGTTTTACTCAGATTCTAAAGGCAGATGGGATGGTCCTTGTGCTGGTCAAATTTCCAGTACAGTTCTTCTCCCAGGCTCAGAGTCTCCAGGCTGCAACTGGACTTCTTAGTGGTTCAGGTTTACACAGTGACTTTGCCCCGACACCAGGTACGGCCAAGAGTCCAATCATGGCAACTGGTGCCTCCAGTCACAATATTCACTCATACTGCTGTGACTCTTGGCAGGAGATTTTATTGCAGGCCACAGGTGGTCACATGGCTGTAGGTTACTCTGGGAAGGTAGTGAGGAGAAAGCTGACCCTCAGGAATTTCTGCTGCCATTCCCTGGGGGATTCTCCCTTGTGTGTGTGTGTGTGTGCGCGTGTGTGTGATAGTTCATTTAACGGACTGTCATCAGCTACGTTACCATGAACTTCATGTGATGAAGTGATGATGGGACAAATTGCTTGACTTTAAGCAAGAGTTGGGGAGAATCATTCCTGCCTCTGTTCCTTGCTTAATTCCCAGACTAGGAAAGTGGAGCCCTGAGCAGCACATCTGCTCTTTCGCGTATATAGAAAATTTTTGCCATGCCAACCCAACTCTAGCTCAAGAAAAGGACAGCTGAAATGGCTCTGAAATGGTGAAGGTCATCCTCATTACTAACTCACCCTCCTCTGGCAAAAGCTGAGCCTAAATTGGAGGTAAAACTGGTGGATGTCCAGGTAAATACCCTCCAGCTGCAGGTGATGATTCGTGATGACCTTTGGACAGCATAAAGTTGTGTGAGCGGTGTCCCACACTTCACTTTATGCTGTCAAGTCCAGTATGTGCCACTTGGTCATTATTGCTGTTCTCTGCTTATGTTCTTGCAAATAAAATGTAGATATTGCAGTTCTGTGATCTGGCAATAGAACATTTTTTCCTTGGGTTCTCTGCAACTCTTAATGACATAGGTAAGGCAAATTAACATTTTTTCAATGGAAAATATATTTAACCTGATTCCATATACTTTTTGTAGCTATTGATATGAAGATTATATAGACCCTTTTCAGAATGGAGATAATTGCAGAACACATCTTTTTGGTCCAGCTGACAAGTAATTTGTGAAAATGATAAATTATTGCGTGATTGCTTAGAAAGCACAGGCACAGATCAAGCATTTCAAAGACTTCTCTTATTTAAACAGCTTATTAAATTGTTAATGACTCGGGAAGTTTTGCATATTTTTATTTAAAAAGATAAACCTGTATGTGTACAGTGTATTTAATGATTAATTAAAACTTTAAATCACTTACTGCAGGCAACTGTTACAATATTGCTTGGGATTATGTGAACATATTTGTTTTGTCCTAGATTGAAACTTGGATAAAATTGTTAAATACATTATGTTAGCTACAAACCATAAATTTTGCACACATTGAGCAATTGGTATATTTTTCTTTGTCTGTTCATATCAGTTAAGTAAATACGATCCTGATTAGCTGAGGAGAATTACTCAACTCGTGAGCCTATTGGCATGACACATGGGATGAGAGAGCTGTATTTTGTGGAATACCAAAAGCATTTGATCTAGAAAAAGTCTTGCCTATGGGTTTTGAATATAGATGTATTTAAAAATTGAGTCCAAGACTGGATAAATTCCAGGAGTCTGAATCTGCAGGAGATACCAAAAAGGCGAGGGCAAGGGTATGTGCTCTGAGTCAGGTGAGGCCATGGGTATGTGCAGAGTTCCCCCTGGGGCTCCAAGCTGAGCATGTGCTGCCAATGCCTGCTGGGAAGCGGGGCTGGAAGCCGAGGGAACGCTTGAGCACAGGTTTAGCACAGGCCATGCTGTGTCCAGCACCACGGAGACCTCACTGGGTCAGGAATTCTTCTCTGCCTCATTAGCACAGACACAGAGAGACGGCCGGGGATCACTCTTGACAAATACATTCACGTCCCCTTTGTGAAGCACTCAGCGTGTAGAAAATGATCTAAGGTAGTGAGTAATTACTTGGTCAAAGGTAATTTTGCCAACTAGAGTAAAAATAATGTCTTTCACTTCACAACAGAATGCATCTTACTTTCATTTACATCATCAGTAAATGGATTTCCTAATTTCCAGTCGATTATTTTGCAGTCATTAGGATAGGCTACTTGGCACTCTGCTGCTGTCACTCCACCCAAATGTAGGAGGTATGTGCACACCAAATGTAGGCTGAATAGCAATGAGGGGTATTTTAGAGCCTTGGTATTAATATTTCAAATGTTTTTGTTTCGTTGTCTTACTTAATATTTTATTATCAGATTTCTACTCATTATGCGTATGGCCCTATTCCCTGTGTGGATTGATAAAGTTATCTTGCAGTAAATTGAAAAAGAGAACTATACATACAGGATGATTTATTGTTAATATGAAATTCAGCATAAACCCGCAAACGCACTAGCAGAAATCCCTAGCTATTTCAAAATTCATATTATGAGACAGACAATCAGATGCCCAACAAACAGAACATCTTGTACTCTATTAATCCTGCAGTGACAGATCCCTTGCATGCATTTAGCTTTCCAAATAATACAAACATATGTCACCATTTTGCTTTTATTGATTTTGGACTTTCAAAGTACAGCTACAGCACAAGGCATTATGAAGACATTTATTGCGGAGTTTGCTTTGATTTGTTGTAGTCAATTGAAATTGTGTCAAAGTAAAGTCTTTAATATTAAATATGATGAATTCCCTTAGGCCTTAATCCTGCAGAATCATCCAGCTCAAGGTGACTCCTGCCAAGTGGAGCACAAGAGCTCTGGGCTGGGCAGCGCTTCCCAGAGCACTGTCCAGTAGCCTGCCAATGCAGGGAATTGTAAGTCCATTCACATCATACAGAATATTGCCATTCACAAATATATTAAACTCAAGTTACTTCCTTTTCTGCTGTTTCCATTATTTGAAGACTGTTGCTGAATGTTTTTCTTAGATAATCTTTTCCCCTGCTAGCTTTTATTTTCAGTCAGTTTTTGGTCAATACATACCCATTCATTTGGGAGCAGCAATACCATTTATCTTTTGAAGATTTTCTTTAATGACAGATGGAATGACAATAACCATCACTGTTCTCAGCCTTGAATTTCCTTCAGTGCTTGGAGAGTTGCAGTAGTACCTGTGTGTCCCTGCTGAAGCTGGCTGGTTGATGCACACTAGCACCGTGTTTGCCACTGTGTCAGCACTGTATTTTGTGTGTCTGTAGCCACACACCCAAGTCTTTCTCAATTCTCTCCACAGTTTCCACTTTACAGCAAAAAACGTTATAGTTCTTAAATGCTTGGTGTTCAGCTTTCACCTTGTAGTTCTTGTGCGATACTCAGTTCCTCCTTCGAGTATTGATCAGGTCTCGTAACCTGATATCAGCTAATGATTTTTCATTAGCACACTTACTGGTAGTCTTAAATATATTAAGTAAAGAAAAGCATACAGAGCTATTCTTGTGAAACTTTCTTCCCTTTTCTTCACCTTAGCTGTTCTATCCTCTTGTCCTCACATTAGTGTCTCACTCGTAACTAATATTTTCCATGTAACATCATGTCGTCAGAGTGCAAACTGCATTCTCTTCTACTAACAGAGTCCTGAATTTATATTCTTCTTTTTTTGAGATTTTTTGCAAGAGAGGTGGTTTTATCTTCACTGTATCTGCCAAGATGGAGGGGTGCTGATCTTTCTTAATTCTGTTCTACATCATGGGCTGAGGAACTATTTTAGAAAGGCAACTATTTGAGGCAGCTATTTTCAAAACATAATTGGTTTCTTCAGTTTTCAACTTGTCATTCAGCTTGGCAAGGGAAACCAGATAAATCAGTTTTGGGTTGATTTACAGTGATCTCATGTAGTAGCCCAACTGTTTGGTCACAAATGCTAAAACAGAATACTGTAATTGGTAAAATGTTATTTTTTATCTTAGAAGAAAGTTTCTAGTCCAAATAATACACATTTATACGAATGTCTGGTGGTGTTTCATTACACTGGGGTAATCTCACTGTTTGGAAACTGGAATAGATGCTAGTTTGGGGGCATGTCTTGCAATCCTGTTGTGCAAAGTCATGGTAGCACATCAGCAGCAACTTGTGGTGCTATTGTATGGAACAGGCTGTATGGAGCAATCCCTGCCAGTTTATCAGCAGGCAATAAAGGAAATATTCCGCTGCCTAGCTTTGGTTTTATGTAGCCTCCAGCACAGGTAGGAGCAGTAATGGAAAAAAAGAATTGGAGATCTTGGCGAGGGAAAAGTAGACAATAGAATGAGTTGAAATAACATTTTATCAGAAGAAAATTAATGGAGTTTATCCCTTTAACTTACAGAGTGCAGCCAGTGCCAAGCTAAATTTCACTGTGCTTTTGTTCATGAACAGGAGGAATAAAATGTGGGTTTCTCCTTTTTGAAATCCCTCTAAGAGCTATGTTAAATACCAATCATTTATCAATTGACCTGGGCTGTGGCAATATTCATTAAAGTTTATTTGTGTCCTCCAATGACTACAGCGAGAGCAACCTTTGCTGCTGCCTGTAAACATGTATTTAAATGGGGTGAGGTGAGAAAGACAACAGCTTTTGATGCTGATCCCACTCTCCTTGCCCTGGCAGCCTGGTGGGATATTTCAGTGGGAATGTGCTTAGAGTCAAGAATGCACCACTGAACCTCTCATTGCTGGCTAAAGAAAGCCAGTTTGATCCACACAGTGCCAACACAGTTTATATATAACAATAAATTGCTCATTATCCCTAGTCTGTGCTGGACCTGGTGAGGGAGGAAGAGGGGAAAGGGCCTGCACTGAAGGAAAGGACAGCAGGGCATCTTCTGTCTCAGGCTTACGATGCAATTGCAGATGTCCTCTTGCTGCCAACCCCTGCAGAGCTGCCGGCGGAGGGGAGCAGGCTGCCTTCCTGTCTCAGGCACTGGGACATTCCTGTCATTTCCCTGTGCTTCTCTGCAGCTCAGATTAGCTTTCCCAGTGTCACACTGCAGACCTCTCCCCCAGGAAGAGGCCTTGTGGGCACCCAGCAGGTCAGCTCATCCCTTCTCCTGGCAGCGTTGGGCAGATGCATACCCCTGCTCCTCCACGCTGTGACAGACAGTGAGTGATTTTGAAGTATGGAGTGACAGGAGAGGTTGTCTGTTCTGGTGCCTTCACTACTTTGCTTTCATGGAGGGCAACAGTGGGAAGCAGACACCTGGTCTGGCAGCTTGTCGACTTTCGTGCCTGTTTGTGTTTGTGGGTGTGAGCCTGTGCAAAGTGCAGGCATGGGGTTTTGTTTTGTTTGTCTTGGTTTGTTTTTGTTTTTTTTTTTTTTTCAAGTTGTCCCTGATTCCTGCCATCTGTAAACTAATGAATTTCAACATGTTCAGAACTGAATTCCTATATGTGTTGACAGAGGCGAAGGTCACCTGAACTGTCCTGAGCAGTAGAAGTCTGTTAATCAAGAAAAAAACCTTAGTTTTTTGTTGGCTTTTTGTTTGTTTGTTTGTTTTGCTTTTTGTTTTTTGAGATTAGCTCTAGTGGCACTTCCAAGCAATAAGCACAAGTGATATTTTGATGTTTGCATGGTGATTTGCTAGATTTCCTGGAATCTTGAAGGGAAACTTTTCCTGGTGGAGAACTTTCCTTCCCCCCTTCTATAAACACACATGGACACACACATTCATACCTTTTATAATTAGGGAATCACGCCTTGATCAGATAAAATAGAAATCTGTTTCAGGATACACCAATTCTGATTTCATCCATCTGAAAATAAGGGGCTTTTTTGACCAGCAGTTGGTGGCTTTTCCAAGAGCTCTCTATACTTCTATCAAATCACTCTCTAAAACACTAAAATCGGGAAAATACCATTACTGGTTGTTTTGTAAGAAGTGTATTTCTAGATCAGTTGGAAAAATATTTTCCAAAATATGATTTTTGTAATTACTAATCTCCTTTTCCATCCTTTTCAGAAGTGCATGAGGGAGATTACTGACAGGAGTGGCCCCCATTTCTATCTCAGATGCTTAGGTTGTGTGAGCCTTTTATTTTATGACAGATTCCGGGGTGCAGAAGCATTAATATTCACCTGGTTACTTTTAGCTCAGTGTTTGTTGATTTGCTATTTAATCTAGTTAGACTCAATTTTTCCACAGCTCCAAATAAGAAAATAATTAACCTCTCCATAATACTTATAATATGGGGTATAGTTAGAAAATCCTGCTGTCAGTTATCATTCACTTTGACAGAAGAATAAGGATGATGATATATTTCAATTACAATTACCTTCCTGACCTCAGCAACAGTTCTAAGTTAATTCATTTTTCTTTTGACTGAGATCCTACTCTATAAATATTAATGGAAGGTCTTTCTGAATTGTCCTGTTGGGATGCTGAAACTGTCATAATTTGATGATAGTTTTGAAAGATGTAAGTAAAAAGCCAGATTTGTTATTTTGATTATTGGAAACAACATCAAAAGAAATCAAAGGCACACCAACAGAAACTGAACTGAAAATAGAAATGAAAATTTGTCATGGATCACTGGAAAGGGCCAACATTATTTCCACCTTCCCAGCTGGGGAGACAGGACCGTAAGATTCTCAGCAGGTATAAAACATCCAGGTTGGTTTAGTGTGAGTGTCAGAAATATTTCTTTTGTCTAAAAGTGTCAGCAATCACAGAGAAAATCAGATGGCAATTCAGGACTGGCTGATGTATAGAGAGGAGAGTAGTGGGGCTTTTTTAAAATCCATTTTCTAATTTATTAACAGCAGTGAGAACTGAAGGGGAGTGAATCTATTCAAGTACATCCAGGGTAAAATCAATTAAATTAAGTAACCAGACAGGCAAAGGCTTTGTGGGGTGTCAGCAGGAGGTGCAGCACAGAATATCAGTGATCACAGAGCTTTGCCATGTGTGTTATGTGAATTGGGTGACCTTGTGTGGCTGCCAGACACCCCCCTCAGTTGCTTGCTCATAGGGAGTAGTTTTTTGAAAGTTATGTGTAGGTTTTTTTGTTTAGGTATGGTTTTGGGGAGGTGGGTGTAGATGGCAGATATCAACACAACCAAATTTTTTCTTTTGGAAAAAAGTATAGCTTTCACAATTTATTAAAAAGAGTGCATTTCCTTTCTGAGCACCAAATTATAACAGAGCAAAATGTCACTACAGATTTTAGTGATGCTTAGAAGAAAAGACTGAGGAAAAAAAAAAGGGGGAAAAGTCACAAAGTTTCTAATTTTAAATATTCTGAAGTAGAAATAACTTTTGAAAGTCACTTTTTATGAAGCCTCAGTTTTAGTTACAAGAATCATGACATGATACCAGTCTGGATCACATACCTGTGGGATGTTAGATGGCTAAGGTAGACAGTGAACTGCTGTAGTATTTTGGTGAAACTGCACCAGAGCAGGCTCCCCTGGCTTCGCAGCTTTCCTCCTCCTCATTTTGCCATTGTCTTCATGTTTTTTTTAAGAATAGAACTCTTACACCACCAGTTTGTTCCATCTGAACCAGAGAGGCAAGAAGTGCAGATGAGCCTCAGCTGGTGTGTTATGTCCCTCACTTGGTGTGTTACGTTTATCACCTTCAAAGTGGTGCTTGATTGTGATAGAATTAGAACAAAAGCAAGGTAGGAATTTAAAACTAAAAAAACTTTTTTGATTATCTTCAAATGAACAAAATGCAACAGAGTCTTAGACACATCAAGAGTGTGTTTCAGTGATGGAGCCCCATGGCTCGTTGCTTGAAATCAGCCAGCTGAAGCCTGAGGAAGCCCTTGTAAAAATTAGCACTGGAACAGAATCATGGAATCATAGCATGTCCTTAGCTGGAAGGGACCCACAAGAAACACCAAGTTCAGCTTGCGTAGGTCAGCGCTGAAAATATCTAAATGGGATATCCATATGAGTCTGTTATCCTCTAGAATTTCTTGTAACTGTGTTGCATGAGCCAGACTTTTTTTGGGGTATGTTAATCTTTTAAAGCTGCTTAGTTTATTCATGCCAGTTTCATGACAACAGATACAAACCTGCATGTTTACTAGACCTGCACAGAAGTCTAAGTGCTTGCACAAACACAACTCAGAGGGGTGAGTTCACCTCTGTTCATACACAGCTCTCGATATTAAAGCATTTTCATTGCTTTCAATGAGAGAAGAATAATTCATTTTTACCATTTGAGAGTTTGGTACTTCCTTTATTATTCTTTGAATCTGAATTACCTCTCCTTGAAAGATGTGAGTGCTTTTCTGCTGACACGTGTAGAAGGGCAGTGGATGATAGCCTGTTGTGACATTTATATTTCGTCTTTGACATGCAAGCTTTCAGAGCATATCTGCCTGGTGCTCTAATGCCCTGGGGAAGCGTGCAGATTTACAATTCTAAACCTCCGCTCATCCAAATTTTGGCATTCAGTCAAACAGAAATTTGTCATAGTTTATAATCCTTGTTAACGAGGAACATCAAAAATTAATGCTCATTAGAGTGCTCATTAATATGCATGGTAGTCTCAGTTTTGACTTAATTAAGTGAAGCACCACTTCATAGTGGTATTGTGACACTGCGGTAAAGGAAATTTCAAACCTGTGCTGCAGGAACAGGATGGAGCACTGCTCCCTTTGGACAGTGTTTCCCCAGGTTTTGTTGTGAGGTGCTGCTCATCTGCTGCTCTCCTGCTTCCTGACAGTCACTGAGAGCAGCTGCTCTCAAGCTCCTGTTGATACTTGTTATTCAATGTTGTTGCTACTCGCCGTCCTCAGAGTTTTTTGAATACAGTGCAGGACACAGAAGTAGTTATCAAACAGATTTGTTGATTTATGTGCCTGCCCGTACATTACTTTGATGAAGATTACTTCTGGGGAGGCCACGGGAGTTTTTCTTCTTTACAAAGGTCTTACAGGTCCCTGAAATCCATAACACAGTTTTAAAGCAGCATTGTCAAAAGCATAGTTGTGAATATTGATCTGATTGGCACATGGAAGGAAATGTGTTCTAAACGTGTCTGTGGCCCTCATGGCTACTGTGCTCTGAGCTCAGCTGGGTCCATCAGCTTGAAACAGCCTTGGTGATGTCCACTGGACTCTGCTGAGCTCTGCTGCCTCACTGGAGCGGGGTCAACAGGTACATGCAGTTCAGAGCATGGCAGGACTCCTGCTTCCTTGCAGTATTATATAATTAATTAATATTATAATTAATTAATTATACAATTAAACAACTGCCATTAATGCTTTGGCCCTCAAGTGATGGGCAATTCAAGAGTAATTGAGAAAAAGCAAGCGTCCACATAGGGATGTGAATTTGTGAAGCAGGATTTAGCACACAGGCAGCACATCAGCCCAGAGTTTCCTGGATCTGTGTCCCCTTCTCTGCCTGCCAGCCCTCTCATCCTCTGGGTCTCTCTCCTGCCAAGGACACACAGACTGGCCATGGCTCTTGCCACGCTCTCCTGGAGCAGCATTGCTGTTACTTCAGGAGAGGGAGGCCTGAGAGATACAAGCAAGATGTGAGGAACAGATAGAATTTGTACTGGGCAGAAATGAGGCTGCCACTCATGGGTAAATGATTCTGATGATGACATCCACAGCTAATTGATTAAGGGTAGGATAGAGCTCTGGGGTGGTGGAAAACATCCCACCAGACCAAGAGACAGACACGTGTTTTCAAACCAGGACATCCCCCTGTTCAGCTTTGTTGTCTCATGTTCCTCGAGTGGTCTGGTGGCTGAAGTTCCACATACAGAGAAGTAGCCTACTTGAGCATCAGACCTAAAGCTACAGAATGCAATTGAGTTCTACCATACAGTGGAAAAAGCCCCAAACACACTCAATATGCCTCAAATTTGACTGCCTGTGGTCAGTGTAGGAGCACAGGTGACCACAGACCGAATTGCTTTCCCATGTCACCCTGGCTTTTTCTTGGACATGGCTTCATTGCCTTTTTTAATTAGATGTACTTTTCATACCAGCCTACTTTAGGTGATAGACATGCAGAGCAAGGAGCAGAGCCTGTCTTTGCATTTCCAGAGCACATCAGCACAGTTATTTAGCACAAGGGATTGCATGATTTTGATTCACTGAGAGCTCATGAGATTCTCAAACTCTCATTCCACCATGGCGATCAACTGGCCCATTTTTAATAGTCAGGACTGTAATAAAACAACATGCATGCAGGCACACTAATTAACTCAGGTTTTGACATTGGGATATGCCCTTTGTTCATTCATCCAGGTATTTTCATTTGCTTCTAAATTCCCTTCCCCTGCATTTCAGGGGAGGATTAGACAGTGTTGGCATTAAAGGTGCTGGTGGAAATTACCTGCTTCTGCAGAAGTTATGGAAAGGCTGTCTAGAAAATACAGCTTAAAATGGCCCTGCAACCCCAGAGAACAAAACGTAGACTCTTTCAAACAGAGGTGATCAAATACCAGCTACTACCTGCTCAGGTGAAAATGTTATAGAGGATAGATTGCAATTTCAACACAGATAGCACACATCCTGTGAAGTTTTGGAATATATTTGATCTGTAGAATTCAGTGCTTTTTATTTGTACTATCCTTTAAACTAAAATCAGTCAATTTCAAAGGAAGAGCATGGTAGGGTTGGGGAAGGAATCAATGTCAGGTGTTCCTGCAAAAAAAGAATGTAGCTATGAGATGGATGAAAAGTCAGTTGATCTTCTGCACATATTGACCTTGATGAGCATGGCTTTTCCATGCCAGGATCCTTTCAGGGAGACATGGCTTCTGTCTAATCACAAGTGATAAAGTCTGAATCTACCTGGAAAATGCTGGCAAACAAATATTTGGTCACATTATTAGAACAAAATAGAATAAATGACCCTCTTTAGGCAACTTTTCTTACCTGTTTCTCCATTTCAAAGGAACTAATAGGAAAGATGGATGCAAAGACTCTGTGTAGGGCTGCAAAAAGATCTTTCCCACGTCTTGCTGCACCACTGGTGATGTGTATGGCCACTCTCCTTTGCTGGGATTCCACTTTCCTGGTTCAGCAGGTTTGTGCCCCACCAAGCAGCTCTCTGCTGGGAGAGGTAGAAGGAGAAGGGAGGGCACAGAACTGTGTAACAGCCTTGCAGCAGATGTTTTCAGCTAATCACCAGGATGCTGCTTTGAAACAGTGTTTTTAGCAGGTGGGATTTAGTCCATTGCAGGGGATGTGGTGCACGTGTGTACCCCCACAGGTGTGCCACAGGGCTCAGTGCATGAGACAGGCACATTAACAGGAAAAGGCTGAGACATATAAGAGGCAAGAACTGGAAATTTGGATATTTTTGCAGATTTCAGAAAAGACAGCTACCCTCAAACCAACATCACCTCAGTGGTATACGGTTGAGTAAAAGAAATTCCCGATCCACTTTTCCAAATTCATGCAGTCTAGACAGGTCAGAGAAGCAGTAAAATTGTCACATGTTTGTTTCAGCCTGCTAAGGTTTTTGTCAGAAGGATTTGTGTTTAAATAGGTACTTGTGATACTTTCCATTCTGACCCCTACTGCTGACGGCCCAGAGAGTCCATGTCTATCCATCCTGTGTCCCCATGCTGCAGGGCAGCCGGGCATCCCTTTCCAGGACCACTTACACTGGGCAGCACATCAGGAGCTGCATGTCAGTGGGCTGACACAATTTATGCAGGCAGTTGCAATCTGGAGATTTGCACTCACTGAAGAAACTGAGAGCTGTTTCACCTGACTTCCACTGAGATGTGGCCATTACCACCTCCTCCCAATCCACCCTGGCACAGAAGTGCTAAGAGCAGACATCCGAGTTCTTTGTTTTTCTGCCGATCTAAGGAAACTCTTATTAGTTTTTCTCCCAGTGAAGGCGTATACAGCAGCTTTGCATGCAAACAGCAATTACTGGCAGGATAAAGGACTTCACTTGGGTATTGATTTTAAGTCAGGGAATTTTCTCTGTCTGAGAACTTGTAGGATTTTCTGAATACAATTATATATAAGGAATGGCATCAACTCTTGACGTCTGATGCTGTCAGATTTCCTTTTCAGCCCCTTTTCATTAAATGTGATCCCTTTAACAGGGTTGTGTTTTGCTTGGGTTTTTTTCCACAAAAAGGAAGCAAAGGCACTCAAAGGCATAGAGTATAGAGGTGGTAAAGGAAGGGAAACTTGCATTTTCTTGAAAACATACCACCTACTTGCAGTATCTAAGTGAAGACATTTGCCTTTTTATAGTCCTGAACCATGAAAATAATTTTCAAAATGGTCTTGAATACTGGTCTGTCATTGCCTATGTCTGTGTGTTTCCCTGTTTGTTTTTAGGTATTTTAAAATACTGGTTTATGCTAGTTCTTTGTCTGCCTTCAGGGATCTTTACTCAGCTGAGCTTGTCAAAATGTCTCCTACAGATTTTCCAATTTCTGTCTCCATTTCTATTAGCACTTTTGGATGAGTGTCACTTGGAGTCGGTGCCTTGTCAATTGGAATGATCTCTGACCTTTTAATAACCACTTTGAACTGTTGGCTGCACTGGAGATATGCCAAATTGGAGAGTCAGTTGATACTTACTTTACATCAGCCTGCCACTTTTATTTAGGGATAGAGGTATTGATACAGCCCCTGGGAAATTTGGGGAAAGGAAATACTTCTGATAAAGTTAACAGACAATTTGATGTCAGTACTGATGTATACAGATGTAGCCGAAAGAGGAGATGTGTGGATGAATTAATTAGAAAATGGTACTCCTTGTGACTACCCAAGGGTATCCCTATGTGCTCAGCATATAGAAATATCAATTCAGAGGAGCCATGTTTCCTTAGTAGTAAACCGACACTTTTGGCACTAAAATTCTGCAATTGGAGAAACCTGTCTGAAGAGATCAGCAAGTTGAATGACACAATGCAGCATCTCTCCTGAGACTGAGCAGCAGGGACAGATAAGCAATTTATTCTCCACTCAGCACCTGCAGGCTGATGGGTTGCTGCCCAGTTTCTAAAGCCATTGCTGTTAAAAAGCCAACACTTGCCAACAATTATTATATAATGCCCTCTAAACTACTTCATGTCTTTCTCTCCCCATGTGTCTGCCTACATTAGCACATGGATGTGTTCCCTCCCTTACTGATGTGCTGCCTAAATGTAAAGTGCAGCCTCATTTTGTCGGTTTTCTAAGTGTTGATGGAGTATGCCAGGTGGTGATTACCATTTTTAAGATACAGACTTAGTGATGGAGAACTGTTTTGTAATGCCTAGCAAAAGCTGACTTTAAAAACTCTCTGTATAAATCATTGCAGTTCTTGATCTCTCACCCCTGATATCCCACACTCGTTTCCTAGTGAAGGCAATGTAATTTCTAAAATTACCAAATTGAGATAAATGCTACAGAGTTTCAGTGCTGCCCCAATGACATATATTTCTTTTTTATAAAATAGGAGAAATATAAAAAGTATTTTATAAAATTCCCTTTCGCTAATGTTCTACCTTCAGGCATTTAGCTTAAGTTAGCAGACCTGTGTTCCCACACTTGTCTAACACAGATGCATCAAGGAAAGCTAAAAAGCTGTCAGGTGGCATCTGATCATCCAAAATTGCAAATTACCCATCGAGTTAGAGTCTTTCAGCTGTATTCCTCACACGAAGAATCAGGTAGAAGTCCTTACTCAAATTCCGCCCTAACTTCAGGCAGGTCCTTTTGCACTTTAGTAGCCTTTTGTGCTGTGAAACCTCGGGGAAACCCCTAAGCAACAGGCAGGTAAGAGCATGGGCTGGGAATCTACAAATTCATTTCAGTGTGTTTTTGTGCAGCTGTGTGGGCTTTGCCACAACATGAAATATGGAGAACTATTTGCGGGAAGAGAACCTTGGAGGGAAGTTCATCCTTTGTGTTTTCCTTTGCCTCTCCTTTCCCAAGTGAGGGTTAAGACGTGTGTTTTAGTCTTACACTTTTCTCTGAGGTTTCTTCAGTCTCTTCTGACCTCTCTGTTAAGGGAAGAGATGTGCCACAACACAATATTGATCAGAGCCATTAACACCTGTCATGCTTTGAGATGCACTAAAAGCTTTAGGAAAACATGCATTTCTCGGGGCTGGAGATGGTCCCTAGGCAGTCACCTCGAGGAAGGGCTGGTCATTTGCATAACTGGTTTGAAACCTAAGGTGTTAAAAAATGTTTGATGTTCTTGGGGTGGGTAGCTCTTGTGTGGATTTCTTCTTGGATTTTTCAGTTGAAAAGGAGTTGGAGAAAGCACATAAGAATAGAAGATGCCAGCAAAAAGCTTGTTTTTCATTAGAAACTGAAAAAACGTTTTTATATGTCTTTGTTTTTAAGAAGTCTTATCTGATGTTAATATGGCTTCTAGTTTATCCAGATGTTCCTATCATCCACAGCAATGGGTGATAGTGACTGCCTGGTGCAGTGTGGCTGTGCTTTCCATTTGGGCAATGGAGTTGGTGTTTGTAGGAATTGTGTGAATGGGAGAGGGACATGGGTAATTTCTGTGCTCCAGTGGACTGGCATCCTTGCTTTGGCAGATTGTGTCCCTAGAGAGGCTCTTCTAACCTTACCTGGTTGAGAGGAGAGAAGAGATAGCAAGGCAGACTTTTGACTTCAGTGGAATAGTGGGTTTGGGTGTCTGAGAAATCACAGATCAGACGTTCCCTCCTAGACTTTTTTGGTGTGTGTATCTTTGCACTTGAAGTGGGTTTATTCCACATGGTTCTCTTGACTTCTGAAAGGTTATTCCTGGCTGATGTCAGAATGCTTGAGCAAAGTGCCTGGTTCACATTCCATATGTGGGGCAGGAGTGCTGAACAGTCAGTTGGTAGTATAGAGTTATTTATAGTTGAAATTTGACATTAGCCTGAGGTTTGTTATGGTTGTATTTCACAAAGCAAATAGACATAGCCACAGAGCACACTGTGCTGTGGCAGCTCTGCATAAAGGAGTAGGTAAAATATTACTGAGCCCCTGAATAGACAGAACTTGTATAGCTGAATTAAGTTCAGAGGAGCAAATGAGATTTCCATTCATTTTGATGCAATGTGTATCCAAATCCCTCTGAGTAGCTCAACCTCATTTCTGCAACCTGTGTCCTCCCACTGACTTGAAAGAAATATCATCTATGCGAGAAGATGAGGTTGGCTCTAGGTTAGTCTCAAAGAAACTGGGAAACTGAACAATGCAGCACAGAAAATATTGTAAACTACAGTAAATAATACATGATTTATATGATGGATGGCTATCTAGGCAAGATAAAAAGAGGCTTAGTGTATTTTTATGGACAAAAAGAAACTGTGTGCTGCTTCCTTCTTCCTTCCCCCCCCCTCCAGTTTTACAGTGCTCACTTTCTAAAGAAGAGAAGAAATTCTTTTAAAGCAATGCTCTTACTGTCCTAGATTGGTCATTTATTCTGAGTCTTCCACAGGATTCAATATTGCTCATGTTATTTTAACAAGGTATTTTAAAATACCTTTATTGAGGTAATAAATGTTTTTCAATTACTGTCTCAGGAGAATATTTTGATTTGTAATATTTTTTCCAACACTGATAATCAATAGATATCCCAAAAGGGTTTCATGCTATTTGGCCTGGACAGCCTGTGGTTTTAGAGAACTAGTTGTAATATTCATCAGTGAAAGAAAACATCATGAATATTAAACCCCAGATGAAGCATATGAGTCTAATTAAACAGGGAGGGGAGCTTTGGCATGTGCCTGCAGCTGAAGCTGTTTCTTAGAAAGTCTTATACTTCGAATCTATCTTTATTAAGGCCTTGTCCAAATGATAAATATATGCTGCCTGCTTGGTATCTGCCACTTGGAAATAAATCACTTTAGGATTGATTTGCTAACAGCTTTCTTCACTCCGTGTCCTGCTACCCAGGAGGACATGCTGGAGTTCTTCACAGAAGCACACAAATAAGTGGAGCTGCTGAGAGAAGAAAGCCAACAACAGCATGACAAAGCACTGCATGTTCACTGGCACAGATGTCATCATGACTGACATGATTTAAAACTTGTGGAAGTGCACACACACTTCAGGAATTTTGCATAGGGTCTTTTGATAACCTCGCTTTGAGCTTGTTCCGATTCAGCGCAGAGAGGGAATATGGATGTGTACAGCTCCACTTCCCACATTCCCCCTTCCTAAATTACAAAATGGCATCTGCAGGGCAGCCCAGTTTTGCAGCCTCAGTTGTGATCAACCACTGGGCTATAAAACAGGTAAAACTGAAACCTAGATTGCTTGCTGATTTTGGAGGTACCTCAAACAAAAGGTTTTACACCATGAGGCTATTCAAGACAGATACTGCTTTTGTGCAGGGATGAAGTAAAATCCAAAATATTAAAGCTTCCAAATATTATTTGCTCCTAAACCCTGATTAATTTCTATTGCTCTGGCTCTAATCTAATCTCTGTGCAGAGAGCTGCAGCTAGAGTGTGAGAACCTTGGTGGGGAAATGACTCGTGCAGCAGCCGAGGCTCGGACAGTGCTGGGCAGCAGCAGGGAACAGCCATTTCTTCTCCAGCCTGGCACAAAGGCACCCTCTCTGGCAGTTCTAGCCAGCTCTGAACTGGGACCTACAGCAGCCTCTGTGTTACAGTGTCTTCCACCCAATGAGGGTTTTCATTTTCTTTTGAGAGAGAGCAATAGGACTGCATTGCTGTGTCAGCATAAATATAGTCAAAGTGCTTTCAGAGGAAAGAAGGACCCATTGCTAGGAGCTCACAGCTCTTACTGGCATCAGCCTGAGTGAGACTAAATGTGCTTGAATTATCACAGGCTGAAGTGCTCTGTGGAACTGGGGTGATACAAGTCATATGTTGAAACCTGGTGCTTGAGTAAGTTTTTGGGTGACTCTGGGTCTAAAAATGGTTTTGTGGAAGTGATTCTGAGAACTGGTAGAATTGAATAGAGTGTGGGATGTCTTTGTAGCTTTTAAACAGTATAGTGCCAGTTGATAGAAACCTATTCTTTATCTAAAATATTGTTTTTAAGAAGCCTATTATGTTTTATAAAATTCCTTTGAGGTTTGCCATAATACTACATAAAATGGATTACAATGTCGGGCTTGATAGGTCTATGCTACAGCCTGATTTTCATGATAGTACCAGTTCTGTGTTTGTGACACTGTATTTTGGAGAATAAGAATTACACTAAAGTGCAGCAATTTTATATTACATACAAACAGAACTTCAGAAATCACCTCCTTAACCTAAAAATCCCCAGGAGCCTGATTTCAGAGAAAATCAAATAAAATGGTTTTGTGTTTTGATCTTCTATCTGGTACACAGAGCTAATCTGAAAAAGCTCTCACTGGTGTTTCTCTGGGAAGCTATGTTGTTTAACTGTGTAATAGCTGAAGTCAAAAACCTTGTTTTGAACAAAGTGTGAACTTTGAGAGAATTGTAGCTAAAAGCCTTTCTGAAAGAGTTCAGGTTGTACACTTTACCCTCTTTCTGAGTCGAGGTTGTGGCAGGTGATTTCCAGGTTTAAGAGTCCAGTAATGAGCTCCACTGATGTTACCTGGAAAGAAGCAACTTGTGCCCATGTTTCACATTAATTTGAAAACAAGAAAACAAAAATTCAAGTTTTCAAGATTGTTTTTTGCTGACACTTTTAAAATATGAGGAAAATAAGTTAAATTTCTTTTCCAGAAAAAAAAATTATGCCCTGTATACTCAATTCTGTGATTTGCAACTCTTTTTTTTAAAATACACTACAAACTTCTAGCTACAAGATACTGAATAGTAGATCCATGACTTTAAAACTGAGAAGCATTTGACTTTTAAGTACTTTATCAAATTAACCGTTTATGAGCAGGGCTATGATAAGTGAACATGAAGACTGAAATAATCTTTTATACATTGTGAGGTTCCAATTTTTCCACTAGGATATTGACTAGAGCATATAAGTATCTGTGCGAGTAATGCTTCTTGGTGGTAAAAGAATGTTTCTATTCAGTGATCCTAGTGAGAACTGATCTGTTTTGAGTAGGAATGGAATAAAGACAATTTTTTTTCCTACTTTTTGCTTAAGAGCAGCATCAATATTGAAATGATATTTCCAGATTGTGGTTGAATCCCGGAAGTTGTAACTAATGAGTGGTAATGGGCAATTGTCTTGGGCGTGTTTATGGGAAAGCATGTGTGTTTCTTTCTAATTTCATTAAGTATCGGTTCCTGTAATAGATGCCTCCCTTAAAGGCAGCAGCAAAATCAATAATAATGATTGTTACAATGGATCGTGGGTGTGGATGTCTTTTCCTAACTTTTCCATGTTCCTGTTTTCCTTTGCTGATTTTCATATCCTGAAGGCTGACTCCCAGCTGGGCCATGATCTCTGGGGGAGACCTGATGTGTTCTCAATTTGGCAGCATTTTCCATCAGATTGTCCCTCCAGTCCTGACTGCTGCCAGGAGCTCTGTGCCGTCTCTGTGCTTCTGTTCGCGGAGCTGCCTCTTCTGGAAGGCCGTTTACAAAGAACAGCTGACGTCTCACACCAAGATCTGGAAATGATTCTGCCCGGTGGCTGTTTTACCCAAGAATCTGATGGCTTTTTCCTGACTAATTCTCTTCTAACTGCTCTTAATTACACAGGGGAGGCTGAGGAAAAAAGAGAATGGGGAGTAAAAAAACTTGGTCATTAAAAAGAAAAAAAAAGTAAACCCCAGCCCTTTGATCTATTAGCTCAGGGCTTTTAACCTCCCGAGGCAGGAGCAGCTGCAGCCCCGGGGCTGAGCTGGGCTGTGCCAGGGCCCTGGAGCTGCTGCGGAGGGCAGAGCGCTGTCAGCAGCCCTGGCGGGCCGGAGGAGACCCTTCCTTTGCAAACCCGCTGCCCGAGAGAAAACACAGAAGCCGTAGTTGCTCTCACACAGCGGAAAGGCATGGCCAAAAGGCTCCCAGTTTGTTTTTTTTTTCCCCCGCGATCCTAGAAATTTATGCTTTCAAACAATCTGATGTTTTCTAACGGCGTGGTTGTGTGAGCTGCTCAGGTTCTTCCCGGGCTGGCCCCAGCCCTGCTCTGGCTGCCAACTATTTCCAGCACTGCTCAGCCAGCCTTTCCCAAACTGGTTCAATCTGCAGCTGGATCAATGAACTACACAGGCCACGTGTGATGTGCAGGGATAAATGGAAGGCACAGGGGGTCCATTCCTTCTGGCAATGGCAGAGTCTTGGCTTGAGAACTCACAGCCCGGACACCTCAAAGCAGCTACTGTCACCAGGAGGTTCTCTGCTCATTCCTTGGCCAGTCCCAACACATCTCTCATATTGAGATGGCTTTCTGGCTTCGTCCTGCCGAAATTGATGATAATTAGGTATCAGCATATATATTGTGCTCTCCTGTATGGCTTGAGTAATTCCCATATGGATTTAATTAATTAAGCCAAGTGCAAATGTGTAAATTCTGTATTTGTAAAAGTAAAGTGCTGGATTCCATTTTCAGAAAAGTTTTATTCTCTGAAACTGTTAATGTATTTTCTCTGCTATCGCACTTTAAATGAACTCATGAGTTAAGAAGAGTGACAGAGAATAAATTATCGTACAGCTGGTAGGAGTGAGATAAATAAAAGAATATACATAAAAAATAAATGGATTCTGTCCCTGTGTGTGTGTGCAGAAGAGCCAGTCCTTGATGATGAAAGGCTATTAACTAGCTTAGTATAATTAACTGTTTTAGTGCTGCTTCAGGAAGAGGGGTTTGTAGTTCTTTTTTTGAAGTCGAGTGTCACAAACACGTGCAGTGTGGAATAACAGCTCTTTTGCACTTGGGAGATACACAAAGGAAGAACGTGGGGACAGAAGGTTATTTCAGAAAGGAAACAGAAGGTTTCATCTGGGAGAGAAGGGTTATTTCAGTCCCTTAANTTTTTTTTTTTTTTTGCCCCCCTACCCCCCAAGAGATCTTTTAGCTGAAAAAAATTACCCATGAAACAGAGAATTTGAAACTGAATTTGGTGCTCTGAACATCATCTTGCAATAATCTCCAGGCCTGTGGGAAGGTGTGTGTGTCATCCTAGGGTCAGTCAGCTCCAATATAAAGAGCACATTTCATCCTGAGATGAAGGCAGAAGAAAAGGTAAGGCCAGCTCTTGATTCTCATCCCATTGATTCATGGCATACATTGAGTTTGTGAAGTCTGCTGCTTGAAGATTTTTTTTTGTTATAAAGCCTGTGAGTTGGTGTCACGAAGCTTCTTTGCTGTCTCCCCTGTCCTGCTGCTTGTGAGTGAAGACTGTAGGAGAGACACATGATGGGAGGTGCTCTGGAGGCTTTACACCCTGTACAGTGCCCTTGTTCAGACATCCCTCTTTTTCATCTTCTGGCAGTAGAGATTGGCTAAGAAAGGTGAAAGAATGGCCCATCTTGTTTCAGTGACCAGCTGGGTCTGCACCTAGAGATACACCAAGATTTGCAATTCAAGAAAGCATCTGTTTTACTGATGAATCAGCCCTGGTTTTTGCTTAAGAAAAGGAAGTGTATGGGATGGTAGTGAATGTTTGCCTGCATGCCTACATCTTATCTGTAACAAAAGCTGTCCCACACACAGGCTCCATGGTGACATATGGATAGCATTCCAGAGATAAGTAAGATCCTACAAGCTCCCTAAGCAGAGGAGGAGCAAACAAGTTGGTGTTCCAGTGTGAGAAAGCTCTTCAGCTGGGCCCTCTCCTCTGACTCCATCTGCACCCAGGCAGGTGGGGCGCAGCCAGGCCACTTGAGTCCTTGCTGGAGCCATTCCTGCCATCTCCCTAATTTACATTTCCTGTGAAATTGTGCCCTAAAACACACTGGTCTAGTGTATAAGATGATGCTTTGAGGCAATGATGTTTTGCTCCTTGTGCTTTTTCTGAGGATCCCTGTATGTTCTGTGATGAAGGTGTAGGAGGTTCCCTTTCCCTGCTGGTCACTGGTTGCTGTCTCTGAGGTGCTCTTTGCTGCTTCCCTCATCATGTGAAGGGATGGGGTCTGCAATGACTCCAGCTAAAATGAGCATCTAAACAACATAGGGTTGTTTTTTTATAATTATTATTGTCTTAACCTTTTATTCTTTTAAGTTCAGTGCTCCAGTTCCAGCAAAGGCTCCCATGACAAAGAGGCAGCTTTGCAGGGATCTGAACCCCTGCCTCCAGAAGAGGGCAAATCCTGCTCCCTCCCTCTGCTCTTCCTTGCCTGTCTCTGACTGAACAATGGCAGCAAGTGGGTCTCTTAAGTCATGGGGCTTTCTGTTTCTTTTAGAAGTCTGTGTCACTGTGGAATGCATCCTGTGCTCTTCTGGGCTTCCCAGACTGTGTGAGGTGGCAGGAGATGAGTTTGGCTTACCTGAGGAACCAAATCTGCCCCTCACCAAAGAAATGAGTGTGCCACTCCAGACTGTTTAAACCATGGTACAATGCAGGTGGAGATCTAAGGCTCTGGTTGCAGAAAAAGGGAAGAGGAGAAACATTCTTGTCAGAAAAACATGAAATTACTGTGTCCTTTTGCCCACCCACCCACATAGGAAACTAGCCCCAGATCTTTGTGCCTTTTCTTTTAATCCAGAAAATGTGCACATATATAATTTCAATACTGAAGTTTAACAAATGGATAGTTTAAAGTAGTTCCAGATTCTCTGCTAAAAAGCACTACAGAAATCAAAAGTATTATTGTTATTAGTCAGTGTCATTCTTGGTGAGGGCTCTAAGCCCTGCATTGTGCTGAGATTTTCTACTGAACAAAGCACTGATCTTTTCTCCTACCAGCTTCCTTGCACTGGAAATCCTTGTGTAAGGAAAGGATAGACTCAGGATTTAACAGGATTTAAATTTAAATGGTATTTAAGTTTAGCTTGAGACTTATTTCCTAACCAGCTCCTTGTGGTTAATTTCCAGGTTAACACGTTTCTGTGAATATATTTCTTGTATCATTTAAATTTCCTCTTGTTCTAGATCTTGAATTCTTTAAGAGCAAATGATTTATTTCACTGATATTTACTCCTGTCACTTTTCTTTCCAATGCTCTTAAAAAAAGGTTGTGCAGAAGGGCACAAAATCCATACATACAAGAAAAAAGTGCTGGTCTTTGCCTACAAGGTGATGCTGTTGTCAGTGAATGTGAATAATCCTTTTTTCTTTTCTGTAAAGGTCTGATCTTTCTTCCCCCATCTAAGATAAAACAGTCTGTCTGTCCTATAAATGCACAGTGAAGTGTAATTTCGCATCAAATCTTTGTCCTGTGGTCCGGTAATGTGATGTTCACCTAAAGGATAAGAGAGCTTGACAAGCTTCAGCTCACCAAAATGGTAATGTTCATCACTGCCTGAATCTAATTTGAGCTTCCTTTCTGGTTCGCTTTCTGGGGGAGCAGACCCGAGAGACTGAATATACAGAGGACAGGCTGCTGTGAGACGTTACTACGAAGAACTGGAGGAAGAAAGCTACCCTCTGAGGGATGGAGCATTTTCAGTCTCTTTCTCCTGTTTGCTATTAGAAAATCAGTTGAGCCCTGGAACGCTATAAAAACACTAAAGTAATGAGATTCTTGGGCTGTTTGGTTGAGATTTTTTTTTTGTTGGTTAGAGGGTCATTTTTAGGATTGAATGACCTTTGCTAGTGTATGTGATTTGTATTTTCTGTTGAGCTGTGGAGAACTGTGGTGGTGGTGTTAATTAGTTGTTTGTTCTAGTCTAGCAGGTTTGTTAGTATGCCTGCAACACTTTTTATACTTGCTTTTTCTATAGATCAAACACATTTTTTAAAAAAATTTCACTCTGAAAATTTGTATGAGTTGCTCTTATTGACCTGCTTACAGTTAGACAAACTTTTATTAGGTCTCCTACACAAAATATCTTACAAAAGGAGAAAATGTCAATATTATGGGTATTTTTGTTTATATCACTCTGGGTCAAGGACACTCAAATGTTTCCAAGAACTTACTGATAATTTATGAGTCATTTGTTCTAAGGTCAGGTCTGTCACAGATTGTGGATCTCTTTTCCTGGGGGCCTGCAAACACAGTAATTATCCATTTTCTGTTTAGATCAAGATGTGGCAGCACATTCTGACAATGGTAGTCCTAGAACGATGTGCTGCTCATTAAAGATGAAACTGGCTTGTAGAAGTCAGCAGGGTTCTGCTTATGATGGCTTCCAAAGGTAATGGGCTGAATCTTCCATACATTGGCAAAAGTTTATTAGCTTCAGTGGAGCTGCTGTATTGGCTGGGGATCTGATGTTTACCCCATGCCTCATTTATTGTATAACATTTACGTATCGTAAAAAAAACCCACCACCAAACCACCAAAAAAAAAGAGGGAAATAAAAATAGAATAAATACCCAGTAGGCAGCATGTTTGAAAGCTGTTTCATTGGACATCTGTGCAGTGCAGGTGTAAAACCTATGGTGAGCATGTTTTTTCAGAACGTTCAAATAAACTTATGTCACACACAGAGATGTTCACTCGCTAATTCTCCTTCCAGAGGGAAAAGCAGAATTTGACTCATTGCCTATAATTCCTGAAAATGCATGAAGGCTTGTGAGCAAAGCCCTGTCTATAAATTAAACAGTAATACTAATTCATGTGGAGCCCAGCAGGCAGGATGTGACTGAGGGATCTGTCTGATGTGCTCACAACACGTCAACCTTTGGTCCTTGCCAGTCAGATTAGGAGCAGCCTCTAAAACAATCACATGGCAGGGTTGCCACAATGGTTTATAATAATGATTAGGAAACACATAATTAAAGCCACTCCCAAACTGGAAAAGCGTTCTCAGCAGACTTCAGAAACTCTAAAATGCTTGTTTATTCAATAATTATGGAGCATAATTATGGTAATGAGGTTAGCTCAGATTTACATGTTAGCAATGCATTTTAATGATCTGATTATACAAAAGTGAGATACAATAGATTAAATTTTATATGGAAAATTTGTTGCCAGACTGGAATCATAGGACAACTCCCTTCCTATCCCCACATAGATTTATAAGAGCTCAGGGAATTTCCATGTAATAAATCCTGTGGTTGTAATGAAATAACTAGAGCAGAAAAAACTTTAAACCATTGTATGAACAGAAATCCCCAGCTGCAGAACTACTGCTGAGTGACATTAAAGAATGTAGTTTTCTTTTTCTTCAAACTATTTTTAAAAATATCACCAAATGGGCTACAGAGTCCTTGGAGACAATTTTGCAAAGAACAGTCGCTGCCTTTGTTTCTGAACACTGAAGTTAGCAACTCTACATAAAGGAATGACCTTCCTGTTTTCTCACCCAGCTCTCATCTTTTCTTTCATCTGTCTCATCCTTTCTTCCTTTCATCCAGTTTTTGCTTCTCTTGCTTTCATTCAGTGGTGTTCTCTCAAAAAGCCCTGTTATGTTTTCTACCAATAATATTTGTATTTCTATGTTTAGAATTATTGTATTTCCTTCATGTATGGCTTTTTTGTTCTGTTTGACTCTGTAAAGCTTTCAAATCTTATTTTAAATGAACAATATTTTTCTTTTAATCTTTTTTTTTTTTGGTAATGCAGTATTGTCTTTGACTCATTAAATGTCTTCCTTTTGTTGCTCTATGAAGTTAGTGATTTATTTTGTGCAGCATTGCAGCAAATTGGATGATCCTTAAGCCAGGGAAATCAAAGCAAGGCTGCATGTGATGCACTAACTGGCAAAGGGGAATAACTGAAACATTCTGGTTTTATTTGAGGAGCTTCATTGTTGTTTTTTGTGGTTTTTTTTTTTTTGGTGGTAAATAATTACAAGATTAGGAATAATTGAATAATAGTGGAATTGTGAGAATTAAGCAATACTGTGGATGCTTGGACTGAGACAGTGATGCTGTTTGTCCACAAGGCAGAGTGATTTGTGCTGGTTTTGTCCTTGGGATTCAGTCTAGGCACCAGTTTAGCTCTGCTGGAGATACCCTCTGCTCGGCTCATCACTTTGGGTCAGACGACTACCAAAGCACAGGGGTTCCTGCAGGGAACAGAAATTGCTGAGGGGACAGGGGTGGGAAAGTCTGGCACAGTAAGAAATGACACCTTTGGGAAGAGTACCACTGGTTTGCTGTCAGCTCCCAGTACCAGTGGACACCCAGCTCTTGTTCCAGCAGCTGTTATAAACTCTGGCTTGCATTCTCCAGCAGCAAATTCCAGCCTGAACCAGTGCATCTGAGACTGCTGGCCCTGAAGTTAAGTGCCCAACTCTGAAAACTTCAATCCTTAAGTACACTTTTGTATTTTACTCAAGGAAAATAACATTTTTCGGAAATTCAGGGCACCTTCAGTTAACATAGACTGACTGCTGGGATGAAGAACCAGCAAACACCTTGGATGAGGAATTTTGCCCAAGTTTGGGTTAATCTTATTTTTAAGTATCTAGATTGCCGATGTTCATTCTTTCAAGTAACAAATGGGTACAAAGAAAGCATTTTTTACTCTTGGTTGAATCCATACAATTCTAAGCACACAAACTAAACTGCTATTTTATGCACATCTTTAAAATTTCATGAAAAAGCAGATCCCCAGAGGTTGCATATCTAAGCTCGCCTTAGCCAAACCCTCTTTGCGTTGTTTTTCAGATACAGTCTTTGAGGCTGCATTGACAGGATCGTTATTTGTTCTTTTAGACACCAGCCTTTGAAAACCTAGTCTGAAATCTGTAGTCAAGAAAACTTAGGCTGCGGTATTAAACAGAAGATTTTTGTCATCTCTTTTTGCTTGTTTACATTTCCTTGCAGCTTGGGTCATTTCATCCTTGTGTATCAGGACATGAGGGACGGACTTTGCCAGATTTTGTGTTGTCTTTTTCCTGGAGAGGGAAATAGAAGCTTGCACTCTTTGTCTTCATTTATGTGCAGGTGTTTCTGAGCAAACCTAATCACGCTGCTTGGTGGGATTGTTTGTCCTTGCTTTAGGGTTTGCTTGCTGCTTGTAGTGAGCCAGAGAGGAAGACTGAATTGTGCTGTTTACACTGTTGTCTGACGGTGCTAGACAAGGGCAGCTCTCAGTGCAAGGCACAGTATTTGACTGGCATATTTTTGTAGGGGACTCTATTAAATGAAGGAGTATCTGCTTTAACTCTTGGAAGCAGCACTTGTGAGACCTAAACCAGCCCTGTCCCAAGGACCTCTTATCTTTCATGTGTTATAACAGCCCTGTAAGTTTACACATGAACATCTCTTCCTTTTCTCAGTATTAAAGTTTGACTAACTAGTATTTAAATATTGACTAAGTATGGATTTAACATTGGATGTTGTCTTTGATAAAAATGGATGAGAAATATAATTTGCATTTAAAGTTTTCTGCTTACTACTAAAATCAGTAGGAGATGAGTCACAAAAGTGCAAAGATAGCAATGTTTGTGAAGAATGAGCTCTTTATCATCCTTCTCCACAGTTCCTTGCAGTAACATCTCTGGTGGTTGTCCTGGAAGCAGGTTCATTGTCACACATTCAATACAGCCTGTCCTTTTAACAAAAGAAGATATGCTTCTTTAATTCTCTAATTAAAGCTGAGACTTCAAAACTCTGTATATTGTCTGGCTTCAACCACCTTCTAAAAGAAGAAGAATAACCCTTTATTTAGGGAAAAAAGGTCTCAGTGCCATCTGTAGCTCATGGATTTTGAAGTCAGCACATGAGCATTGTGAGTTGCCTTAATCTGATGGATGTTCAGTGCTTCCACACAGACACATGTCACCCAGGACATTATTGCCTGAGGCTTGGAATAGAGAAGCTGCAAGTCCCTGCCAGCCACATTATAGACATACTGATACATCTCTGAAATGTATTCTTACTGTCCAAATACTAGCTTTAAAGGTTCATATAAAAGTCAAGCAATAAAAATATCTCCACACCAGGCTTAGGATAGTCATATCCTCTCTTTTCGAAGTCAAATAAAAATGATCCTGCTCATTTAAAAATTTCCCTGCTGTGTTGCCCTAGCCAGTCTTTCTTATTCTATGACTCTAACTGTGCTCATTGTTCTGTCTATCGTTGCCATATTGAGAGAGGAGAGCTTGCATATTTTTTTTTTCTTTTTCCCCTCCCACCACTGCCCGCATGATATGCCTGGGAATGCTCTGTTACATGGATTTGCAGAGCCAGCCTGCCTCAGAGATTTCCTTTCAAGCCATTTTTGTTGAGCTTTTCAGCTTTCAGATCCTTTTTCCTGAGGATATGGTTAGGAGGAGGATGTTTAGGATTCTGTCCATGAAAAGTAACTGAGCTTTGAGATCTTTCATCTGTCCATGAACTTCTGAGTTTGTGTGAGTTCAGTGTTGGCTCTGCTGCCTTTGAGTGAGGCTGGTTAACTGTAATTGGCAGTGAAACATTTTTGTAATCTTTTTGGTGCGAAAGATGCCAGACAAGCAATAAATTACACCATGTTCTGCTTTATGAAACATGGAAAAAACATGAAATAAAAATGAAATAAAACATGAAAATAAAACAACTCTATAAATCCACGTTTTTTATATACAAAGCATGTGATTTCTTGCAAGGTGACTGGTGAAACCCCTGTGCCTCGTAGAGTTATTTTTAGGGGGAATAGTCTCACAACAGCTCAAGTATGTATGACAAATCTATCTATATACATATATGTATGCATATCTAATATGTACAACTATAATTTATTACTTCTCAGCACTTCCCAGAAAATGTTATACTTTTCTCCCTGAAGCTTTAGGTACTGCTCAAAGGGTGTGTCAGAGGAGAGGACAATTTCTTGAGGTGAAAATGCACTCAAGGGACTCTGAGCCATGAGAGGAACAAGTGTCAGGCCGTGTCTCAGGCTGCAGTCTGGGTCCCCAGGGGAGATGTATCCCTGTCTGTGGGCTCCCCCCAGAGCTGAGCTGCTCTCATGAGGCTGCTCAGCTTCCTAAGAAGTTTCTCTTCTTATAAATCCAGACTGAAGTATTTTTCTTTCACTCTGTGTAGCCAACCCAAATTTAGTCAAAACTACAGTCAATTTTGCACTCATAGCTCTGGTGACTTCGGCAGTACTGAGGACTGGCTCCAGCAGGTTGGTTGGGCCAGGAAGGAGGATGTCTTGAAGCTTCCTTGGTGAAAAGCAATGAAATTGATAACACTGGACAATGATGGTTAGTAACTCTTTGCACTCTGAAGTCTCACACAGATGAGGTTTAAATTAACCCTAGTGTTAGCAGATTATCACACTGCACACTGGTATCTCTGCTTGCTGCAGAGGTGCAGGAGAGAAACAAAAATTCTTGCAGTATATCTGGGGAGTGAATCCAGACCCCAGCCCTCTTTTCCACTGCTATATTTAAGCCATTTCTGCATTCAAATCCTGTCTTTTTTCTCACTTGCTATAGGAAAGGTACAGAGTAGTAAACAACTGCTGGGAATAAATGAGTTTGTCGTGCTAAGTGTATTCCTAGAGGAGTGCTGTGCTGCCTCTTTTTTCTTGATAAAGAACAGCTGGCCCACGGTGGTTGCAGTATCTAATCCTATGATAAAAGCAGGATTTAAGTCCCCCAGTCCTAGCAGAGCATCTCATGCTGCCTCGTGTCCTGCTGTTGATGGAGAGCACCTATGGCTCTGCTGAGCACAGCACACGAGATCTCTTCCAGTAGCAGCTTTTGCTCCATAGGCAGGAGGTTTCTCTTCCATCAGTGCCTCAGAGCCTGCTTTACTTTCCCTTCTGTTGAATGAGATACAGCATAGGCAAAATAATGCCAGGAGCACAGCCTGGAAGGCCAGGTAGGGCAAGCTGATTTGGGTAATAACAGAATGATCCTTAAGGTAAAAACTCAGAGGAAGACATTTTAATTCGGATTAGCTGTTTATTTTTTTTTTTTTTTCCTTTCTGCAGAGGATATCTGTGAAGAAAGAGGCAGTGGTAGTAAGTGATTTCATGAAGGGCAAAATAATGAAAGCCACTGCCCAGTGAGAAAAGAATGTTTGTTTGCTAAGTGGTTTGTGGCTTTTGAATGTTGGACTTTTGAATATTGTTACAGTAATAATGGGTAATTAGAGTAATAATAGTTGTATTACATCTGGAAGCAAACAGTCATTAAAAATAATTAGTCTTAAAATTTATATGCTGCTGCACAGAGAGATTTTAACACTGTAAAACAGAAATAATTTTAACCAGCAGGATACTCTATATCTAAGCCAAGACAACTTTTTCCTGCACTAATGTTCGATTTGTTGAACATTTGTTGTTCAGGATTTCACAGGTACTTATGACTGATGTTCTTTCAATATTATACCCCCATCCCTACAGCAAATTCTGTTCACCATCTTTTGCAGACAAAGAATTGAGATCAGAGCCCAAGTTGGGAATAGGTGCTTAGTGAGGGGTTGGGTGACCCATCCAAGCTTATGATCCTGAAACTCTGCTTAGATGCCACTTAACCCTGAAGATGGTTGAAGTTTTATGGTTGATTGACTCTTTGTTTTAAATTTGTTTTCCAGCATAAAGAGTTCTGCTGTGGTTCAGCACAGAACTGAGATAGTGTATCCAGTTTGCTTCTGTGTGAAATGTGTTACCAAGCTAGGTGTCCTTCTATTTGTGACTTCTTATGAGCTCGTGGAACATGACAAGTCCACAGTGAATGAAAACTTTATGTGGCAAAATCCATGTTGGCCTGGTCTTTCTTTCTGAGTATTGCACAAGCAATGTGGCAAAAAGTGAAGCATCTTGAGTCTGGCACCAAGACCTCAGGGATGTGGTTGCAGTACCTGATTTTATCTACAAGTTCACTTGTGGCTGTATTTGTAAGGTACTGCTTAGAGTCAAAAGGAAAGCTTTCAGAATTGTAATGAGCTCCCTGGGTCACTAACAGGGTGAGTTAAACAGCAGATCCATTCGTTTTCTACTTCTACATTGTGGTGCTTTGCTTCTTGTGAATTCTGGCTCCACAGATTTTGCTAGAACCCTGAAGGTAGGAGTGTCTGTGGATAAAGTGTTTCAAGAGAGACTTGATTTTTTTTAAAGCCTCACTTTTAAAAAGAGTAGTGGTTTCTTATCTGTCATGGTCTCTTCCACAATATGTCACAAAGGAAGACTTCATTCTTGCAGTTCCTGCAGGCCTTCAGCTGCACTGTGTTACCCCATAAAACTGAGGGATTGTCCAGAGGAGAGTGAAAAAGTGGTGCCTCAGCAGGACTTGAGGTGTGTGTGTCCTGCCCAGCAGCCTGGGAGCCCAAGGACCTGGGGTCCCATAGCTGCAGAACCAGGTCCCTGCCCGATGCCCAAATGCTGTCACTGTGAAAAAACCTGCAATGCCTCTTCCCATCAGGTGAGCTACTGCTGGGTACACATGTGGATACCCCTTACTGCACTTGCTGTCCTTCACTGCATCTCTTTGATGGATGATTTTTAGAGCATTTTCCATCTGCCTGAAGTTTAGTTAGACCTTTAATCAGCTGCTGCATTTACCATTTAAGAAGTTGGAAAATGCATATTTCTGCCAGTAGAATAAAGTATTCTGCTAGACAGAATGTGATATTATGTGCTTTGACATGTTGTGCTTCCTCATATACCTGAAAATATGCAAAATTCTGTTATTCTCAACAGAAAAGTTGGTAATGCAGATTGCAAGCAGAATGTGGGAAAGATAGCTCCAAGGCATTCAGTTCTTCTGTCTCCCATCTTTCAGCTCTATTCTGCCATGACTTTGGTATTTTCACTTCTGTTCTGATGTCTACCTGTAGAAATGATTTGAAGTGCTGACTCCTGTGCTTATCTACATGAAATGTTGGGGATCAAGGTTTGGAGCTAAGTGGCTGTGCAGGAATACAAGAGAAAGCATTCCGTGTCTCTGAGAACCTCTACTTGTCTCTGTCATTCCTGCCCGGAGATGGCAAGGGCAGTGTCACAAGCAGAGCTGCATGCCTGTGCTGCCTGGGAAAGGGTCTGGAGGAGGTGACATCCCACCAGTGTCATCTCAGCTTTTTCCCAGCCAGACTTGCCCAGGAGGGCTGATTGCTTTGTTCTGGGAGCAAAGCAGAACAAAGCAGTTCCCTCTGATTCTGTTCCTGTGGCTTTTCCTGCAATTGGTTGGAAATGGGGATTTGACACTTCCAAATGAAAAAGCAATTGCAAATTGGGTGGAACAAGACACTTAAAGCATTTCAGCCTTCATGCTCTACCTTCTCACAAATATTTGCGTGAGGCAAGGGGTATGCATGCCTAGTGAGCTATGGGGAGAAAGAAATTTGAGACTTGAACATGTTTCATTCCTTGTTTTGTTTAGACCCAGCTTAACTCCAAATTTAATTCTCTGTGGGATTTTTCCAAGCTGAAATTCTTTCCATGTATGTGACTTTTGCTCAGACACAAACTCCATGACATTTGAAATATTTGAATTTGGATACCAATAGTTCCATCGTTCTGGACGACCTCAGTTAGGAGGCTTAAAGCTTTGTTGAACAAAGAAATATGCCCAGGGAGGAATAGTGAGCCACAGGTGCACATTGTGCTGCTTCTGTTTGTTGTAGGCATTAGGATGCACAGTGACATTTCCAACATAAATGCAAAAGCTCATTTTGGGGTAGAAAAAATGTATTGCTTGAGATACTGCTCACATTATCAATTAAGATGACTTGTGTAGACATGGACTCAAGTGCACACCATGCTCTAAATCTGAGTGTTCTGCTCACTCTTCACCAGGAGTTGTATTATGTCATTACATTTTTGCTGATGTTTAATTTAGCTGCATGACAACTTATATTGCGTTGCTTTGTTCTAACTCTGCTCCCATAAGGTCCATGATTGCATGAAATTGTTCCCGTTCTCAGTTAAAAAGTTCATTTCTGTTCTTCCTGCATGTGTTTGTAGGCTTCTTCTTCCTCCCCACTCCTTTGGGGCTAATGTTTGCTCCATTTGTATGCCACTGAAATACTTGAGTTTTTTTACTCTGATCTGAAAATGCAGAAGAAACAGTGAAGGAGATTTGCTGCAAAAGCTGTGCAAATATTCAAATAAATCAGTCAGCTTCCTTGGCAAATATACTCTTGGTATTATGCATTCCTTTTCACTATAAGATAACGGCTGAAATGTTAAAGAATACTCCTTTCTGTGACATTCTAAAAGACTTCAGAGAAAGAGCCTAGTGGTGTTGAAATGCATAGAGTAGTTATTTGAGAATGCAGCCTAAAGAAAGGGCACATCCAGGCTCTGCAACACGTCTGAGATAAGAAGGAGCCCCATGTCTTTAGCAAACAGAGCCTGTGCTTAGTTTGAAGCAATGCCATGTGCATCTCCTTTAAGAAACCGCTAATTACCATTAGAAAATAAAGACGGGACCGCTAATCAGCTGCTGCTCCACGTTCCACAGCGGGTCTTGTTTGCAACTCTTGGCGTTATTCTCTCAGCTATTTTCAGTGTGTTTCATTAACAAGATTGTCTACTCTTCCAGTTTGTTTACTCGAATAAAAAATAGTTTTGACTTCCATTTTCTTTCATGAAGCCCTTGGGAAAACAGTTTATTTTGCAGTGATTTAAATAGTCACAATTAAATTGGGATTTGCATCTCCCTGTGTTTTTGCTGTCAATACAGATTGGTGTGCCTCTTCTCCAGGGCAGAACTTGGCTCAAGTCTCATGAACAGAGAAGGGAAATGGTCTCAATGAATGGCTTATCTTTTGTCACCTCCACAGACTGAATTAAACTGTAAACCTATATAGCTCCTGGAAATAAATAGTTTGGGTGAAAAAGACCCGAGGGAACGGCACAGTACCCTTGATTACAGACTATTTAACAACGGGGTGGCTTGTTTCTAATTTGCAAAAGATTTCATTTCTTTCTTTTTCATTTTTTCCCTTGCTTTAATGTTCTCCTCAATAGTTCTGTTCTTATAAATATTGAGTTGCTTAATCTCAAGGGGCAGTGCAATGTCAAGAACAGACTGGTGGAACAGAGGGGAGAGACACCAGGCCACTGACTGCTGTTTGAACCCGGGTGGCAGCCACAAAGTATCTTCATTTTTTTGGCTTCAGTTTCCCAGTTGATAAATCGGAGAGAATTAATTTCTTCACACGGCATCTCTTATAGTTTTCATTAAAAATGGTAGTCTATGGCAGGTCTGGTTCATCCTGCTTGATTTGTGGGTTTTAGAAGAGATTTACCAGAAAAATTACAGTAATTTTTTTGTGCAGCAGCATCAATGTTACAGGGGCCTGAATTAATGTCACTAGATGCTCTAACATCTAGTTAGAGCATAACATATTTATGAAATACATGACCTTAAGCAGGCTGATCTTTGCAATCTCTGTTATTTTTCTCAAACATTGTTTGGATTAGGCATAACTTCTTGGAAATGTGGAAAAGAAATGGAGAAATGTAACAGTGATTTTTATCGTCTTTGCACATACAACTGAGAATTGCATTGCCAGTTACCACCTCATTTTTTAAAGCTTTTGGTCTGTAGTCCAATTCTTTCTGAACAGATCAAGAGAATGAGTTTAACTCTTCAGCTGTGCTTTTCACTGCTGTAGGCCTGTGGAAGGGTTGCTTACACAGCCCCAAGCCTTGTTCATCTTGCTCTCCATCTCCCCCACCGCTGGCTCACTCTCCGGATTTGGGGGCACCTTGTACAGCTGCTGCTGCTGGCCTCACCCCTCTGCCTGATGTGACTTCTGTCTGACATTCTCTCTGCAGCTTGCCTGACCGCCTTGAGGATTAGCTGACCTGAGCAGAAAGTAAAGGGCAGCTAATTCCCTTTTTTCGGCTTGTTAGAGAGCACAATTACACTAACTATCCGTGCTCCTTTGGAGGGGCAGGATGGCCAACAGAAATGCCATGCAGAGACTCTTATGCAGGAATAAGGTGGCAGAAGGCCAAGCAAGCTTGCCACAATTATTCTCTTTAGGGAAGATGCCAGCCTGAATGCTCATGTACTGTCTTCTGTTTGCTGATTCATAGCTGGAATAAATATCAGCCTTTTTCTTCCCTGCTCCCCCTCCCTCTCCTGGCTGAAGGTAATAATGAGGAGGAGAATGGCACAGTCAAGAAAATAAAATAACAGTATAGAACCCCACGTGGGTTAGCCCTGATGCTTGCAAGATAAAATATTTGGCTCCAATTTCCAGTTGTTGCTTCTTCTGCTTGGAAAAAAAATAAAAATATATATATAACTAGATAAAGATTATCTGTAATTTATTTTTGGAGACTGATTACACATCTGTAAATTAGGATGTAAAAGTTCATGCTTGAGGAGAGGACAGCTTGCTTCACCAAAACTGTGGGCAGTGGGAGCCACTGACTGCAGTGGAAGAGCAGAGGTGCTATAGGCTCTTGTTTCAGAGAGAGGAGATGGAGACCAAGAATCTGTAGCCAAGTCTTTAAAACACTTTTTCACCTTTAGTCCATTTCTCTAAGGTGTAAATAAAGAATTAAGACCTAATTTCTCTCTTCAAAAGGTCAATAAGCAAGGTAAAGTGTCTTGGCTTCCCATGATCTGCAGGAGGACCAGAGCCTGCTTTCTCCTGCCGCCTCTGCTCCCTTCCTCCGCAGGATGAAGCAGTTTATTTGATTTCCAGCCACTGCGCCACCCAAAGGTACTTCACACCTGCTCAGGTACCTTTTTGATTTTATTAGCCTATACTGAATAATGATTAAAGCAAAGAAAAAGAAGCTCCATTTGACTTTTGCTCTTAAGGGTTCAGAAGAATATTTAGTAAAATTAATACTAATACATTGCCAATCACTTCTGAGACAGCTGGATAAAGACAGCCGCAATGGTTTCAGTCAACGTAACAGATTAAGATGATAAATCCAGCAAGGTCTTCCTAGAAAAGCTAGCACTGAACTAACACATTCTTTTCTCTCCCTCATGAATTGCCTCCATTGATGGATAATCTCTGCATAACAGGAAGCTTTTAAATCTCCAGACAGTGTATAATAGATGCAAATTTGTGACTGTCATATGCAGTGAACTAATAAGCTCGGCTGATCAGGGAACACGATAAGTGTGACACTTTATCAGGCAGCAGTAAAAGCTGATTAGTTTGTGCATGTTTAGCTGTCCATATGCCTCGTTATTGGAAAGGTTTTAGATAGTGCTAATAATTGGAATGGATGTGGCTTCATTTCCTTCAATATAGGAAAGGAAAAAGAAAGTGAATGCGAAGCATTCTTCTTCACACCTGGAGTGAAACAGATTGAGCAAAGTAATCGCGGAGGATTTCAGAGTAACTGGATCTCTGGCTGAACCTGTAAGTTGAGTGACAGAGCTATTTTCCCATGTTGCAGTTTGGTGGAGTCTAGGAGGAAAAGGCAGAGAAGTTGGGGTCACTACAGAAGTTCCTGCAGAGGTCAGCTGGGGTAGGTGAATGGGTCAAGTGAGTGTCATAGCGTCACAAGGCAACAGGAAAAATGACCCCATGAATGGCATTGATATTATTTATAGATAACTACTTACAGAGACAGAAAGGAGTCATTTTATAGCAAGCAGCTCAGCCAAGTTATGCAGCTTATCATTATGCTTCTCCATTTCCTGTACTGTGTCATAAGGCATCACCTGAGCACAGTCAAGGCTGTGCTGTCCTTGTCCAGCCTGGGCTGATTGAGGTTGTTGCTTTTTGTTTGTTTTCAATCCTGTCCTGTGGTGGAAGACTCTTGGAGCACAAGACAGTAAATAAGATCATGTTCACCCACTGAACAATGTGTATGGTCTCACAAGATTTTAATGATAAAGCAGACTCAAAGTTCTGAAAATCCAGTGGAGGTATTGGGAAAGGATGCTTGGGGGCAGCAGGTCCAGTGTATCTGGTGGTACATGGGACAGTCCTGGAGGATCTCCCAGCAACAGCTATAGTTGTCAGCACAGTGAAAAGCAGCCCTGTTGATCATACAATAATTTGGATTAGGAAATATCAGGTGAGGCTCTGAAGGTCAGTGAAAGCTCACAACCAGTTCCCCGTAGGAATTTAGAGTGATGATCTTGTCTGGCTTCTTTGTTGTATTTCCATTTTCTGCCTGATCTGTTATTTATCAGTATGAGTCTTATGGCAGGTGTTGTGGACTAAAATATAAAGCAATTATGAACTCTTACAGAAGTTTCAGCCAGCAACCTTTGGATAAAGCTGGAGTGTGAGGCTTTCCTTTAGCTGAAACAGAACAAGAAGCTGAAGAATGGTGGTTTGCTGTAATTCAGGCATCAGCCCTTGCATTTTACCTGCAGAAAATTTTTAATTTTAGTGTCCCTTTTTATGGACTTTATCTTGGAACTACCAAATCCAGCTCTAGATGTAGAAGGGAAATTACAGCATAGTTCAGAGAGAGGAGCTGGTGTCATGGTGTGAGCCTTAAGCAGCATGTCAGAGGGGGTGGGAAGAACCTGGATTCCAACACAGGTTAGTCCACTCTGCCTCCAGAAAACAAAGCTGAAAGCAATTTTATGCTTGGTGAATTTTGTCATCAGAGTTTGCTTACTGCACTGATAGGATCCGGTTTGCTCTATGAAAATTCATAAATCCCTTGGTTAAGACCCATCCTGAGTAAAACTTAAAACCTGCTCTGTAATAATAGAACATTCTTAAGTGTTTACCTTTCTGAAATCAGCTTTGTTTGATTTGGTGAGCTCTTCCTCTGAGACCTCTGAAGCCAAAGACGCATTCTGCCCAGAGTATATTTCTTCACTTGTAAGCTCTTTAGGCATCTTTTGCTAGTAACACTAGGCATGACTTGAAGGTGAGAACATCCTTTTCCTTCTGAAGCAAACTGAGAAGTGATGCATCATGGATGATCAGGCTGGCTACCCCTTGGCACAGATAGCAAATGTTCTCCATCCCCTCATGGCCCTACAGTGAATTGGGACAAATTGTTTGTCCAGTAATGCTTTTACTTGTCTTCAAAGCAGTGGAGAATTCAGGAGAATACACCAAGGGCTTGGGGTTATGCCCTGATCATACCTTTCATACCTTGTACATATTCCTGATTCTGTTGGATCTTCTTCCTGAAGCTTTGACTGTGTGGCTGTGGCAGTGCAGGAGAGCTGGGCAGCATCTAGTACAGAGGAATAAATTCCCTGGGATGTTTCTCAGAAAACAACAGCTTTTTAATTCAGTGATTGAAACACGATGAGTTCACAGCTCTGGCTAGTTAATGTTTCCTTTATGCCCAGCAGGAAGGGAGGACAGGCAGCTGTTGCCTTCCAACCACATGTCTTGTCTTTGTCTCTCATTGTGAGTTTTCAGCACTTCTCATCATTCTTATGAAACACTGTCAACAAGGACATCAGAAAGCCACTTGGTTTGCTAGAGGGGCTTTGTGGTTTTTTTGGATCTTATTGCTTGTTCAATATGCAGCACTCTAAAGCAGATCAATTGACAGTACAGGTATCAGATGAAAAATCTTGCACATTCTACCAGCACATATGAGATTTGACCAGAATTCAGATTTATGTTTAGTTTAGAAATATACTGCTATGGTTTGCAAACTCTGCTACATCTTTCATATCAGTGTTTTCTTTCAGTGGAAAGTATCTTTCTGGTTATTTCCATTTTATCTCCATAATGTTAGGGTTGTTTTGTTGAAACAAATTAATTTTTTTTTAGTTAAACTTTTTTTTTTTTCATTATATACATATGAAAAAAAAAAAGGAAGTAAAGCTTTTTATGAATAGTTTGAGTACTGCAGTTTAAGGCCAGGATGGGTCTTTTCTGGTTTGTCACACCTAGTGTTTCACTCAACTTCTTCTGAGCCCTTCACAGTCATGAAATGATCATATCACATATTCTAGGAAGACAAGTGAGTGTAAAAATGCACTGAGATGTAGCAGCAAAATTTTTAGAGTAGATGCATAAGTTACTATTATACAATAGGACCCAAAAGCACCGATGGTTTCTCGTTTTTTATTCACCAAACATTATCATGTTCCATTTGGAAATGTATATTATTTGTGCTGTTATTCTCTAAAACATTGATACTTCACTTTATGGAATATTGAAATATGGTGTTATAATTAAAAGGTTTGAAAGATGTATGACTGGATAGCAGCTGAAATTTCAGGGGAGAAAAAAACCACACAATCAGACGTGTGAAACAAAGCCAAGTGGCTCAATGGTGAAAAAATGTTATGTTTTGCCTGGGTCTGGTGTTGTGATCATGCATAGTAGGGGATTTGATGGATGGCATCCATGTGAAAGATCTCCAAGCCAAAAGCCTCACAGTCATGCTCCAGTGTTACCTTTATTTTTACCTTTGATCAGATGCAGGTTTTCTGTACACCTGTGAGCTGCCATTACCCAGTCAGTGGGTTTTGTACTGCCTGTGACATGTAGTCATTTGTCAGGGATAATTCAAGCCTTGTGGCACGTAGCTTTTTCAAACCACACAGCTCCTCAATTTCTCAAAACCCCTTGGATTGTTTAAAATATGGGTTTCTTTGCAACTTTGTGTTTGCCTCAAAATTAGCAGGTAGACTTTCTTCAGTGTTTGTTCACAGAATTTTTCCCTTGTTGCTAGGCATCGCCTCAGTTTTGGGTGGCAAGTTGTGACAATCTGTGTCTTTTCCTTAGGTGTCTGGGTTGGGAAGGAAATGATGCTTTTCTGCCTCACCACCTGTGAGTCAGTGGTGACAGGGGTGCAAGTCTGATCTAGAGTTCTAGGTGGGCTTGGACTTTAGAGCTCGGCCTTGGTGTGCAAGACAAGTGAACAGCAAGAAATGGTGTATGGTGAACCTGGCATTTCTTGGTGTTGCTTCCCTTTAGGTCTCTTCAGGAGGTTCCCCTTGGCTTTGTGTTATTCATGCTTAACTACACAAGACTGTACACCCTGCTGAGACTCTGTGCTTCCCAGTGCATTGATTTGTTCATGAAGTTTTGGGAACAACACAGAATACTCTAGAGATGAAGCAAAATGAGAAGTTATGTTCAGAGTAAGAAAAAACCACAGGTAGTTATGAATGTGAGGTTAATTATGAAAAAGGACTGGTCACAGATTGATGCCTTAAAAAGCAAGGTCTGAAAATAGAAAGGACATACAAGGATAGAAAGGAGTAATAAAATGAAGTATTTTAAAAAAGCAAGGCGTAGTTTAGGACATACAGCTTTTTATTTTAGATGGCTGAGGTGAACTTAACTCAGGAATGGAAAGTGACGAAGAATTGTGTGGCAGCTTAAGTGAATCATGCTGGGGATTTTCTCTTTTTGGCAATGTCTTGTTGAATTTCTTTTTGTGGGAGAGTTTTGGGGTAATTAAAAGAATGAAAATGAAGAGTGAATAAGTAGTTGGAAGTGAACTTCACTCCTGACTTCACCTAGATGTACGAAGAGAGAGTTTGGAAAGTTAGCTAGAGGAGCTTTTTATGCTACCTAATATTTTTGCTTTCTGGGAAATGAAATGAAAGGAAGTCTTAGGGTTATTCAATGGCAATTCTCCTTTCAAAATAGAACTTAAGCCACCAAGTACCTAAAAATCTATTGTATTGTTAAAAGCTTCTGGTAATAACATGCACGAGAGACCTGGCAGTCCCTCACTCCTGCAGAAGTGCATAGGCTGGTGCTAATCTAGCTGTTGCTAATAATGTGTCCTTCTTCTTCTGAGAGATCCTTCAGTTCAGGGGTGTGCAAGGGAATGAAGGACTGTAGTCACTCTCCGTGCAGGTTCTCTGAAATCCATGAACTGCAGAAAACATCACAATATTGCAGGTCTCTGGTGCAAGTGTGAAAGCGTTGTCTTACAGAATAAAGCGAGTCCCAAAGCCCACCCAGGGCTTGCAGACTGCAGGGAGTGCCAAGTGATGGCTTTCGTGAGTATGTTTCTCATTTGAACCTGATTTTCCAAAATGTCCCTTGTTTCAGCTGAAAAAAATTTTTAGTCTCCAAATTGTCCTTGACTCAATAGTGACATTTTCAAATCAGATAAAATTCAAATGTAAAGGAGGACATTCACTGTTTCCCGAATATTTAACCTCCCTTTTCAGATTTGATATTCTCGGTTTAGGCCATTTGTCGCTGATCATTTATTTTATCCTTATTTCTGTATCATAAAGTTCAAGGCATGTGTGGGGAAAAAAGGGAGTCCCAGAATGGTAGTGAACGGTGTGTTTATTACAGACCATCAGCGCAGTTGTTTAAGTCATTGTATTTTAGGGAGCAATGATCAGGCACTTTTATCACCTTCCTTCCTTATACATAAACGTGCCCTGTGGGGATAGCATCTGTCAGAGGCTATTGGATTGCCCGTAAAGATTCCCTCTGCCTGCCTTCCCCGGGGAGCTGCACCGGCTGCCCTTGGCTCTCAGCGGAGCAGGGCTCTGCTGTGCCGCTGCTGCCGGTCGGTGCCGGGTGCTGGAGCCTAAAGCCAGCTGCCTTCAGAGGACAAAGCTGGTTGCTAGGACTGACTCCGTGATTTGGGAATGTGTGCTCCCTCCTCTGGGCCCAAGCTTTGATAAAAGGTCAGTGTCTGAAGGGGGAAAGGAAAGCAGATGGATAGCCTCAGCCACCCAGTTCCCTGATGATGGCAGTGCAGTGCAGAGGGAAACCTAGATTTCTGGATGAGAACACTGTGAGATTACTAGCCAGCCTCTGTCCCCATGTAAACTGAAAAGGAAAGTTTGCTGCTGCTCAGCAGCTTTCCTCTGAGGATTTGAAAGCATTTAACAAGAGTGGGCACTGCAAATATTGTCCCACTCTTCTCCTTGGGGGAAATGCAAACCCTGCGAGCGTTACAGTTGCTTGCTCAAGGTCAGTATGGAATAAAAATCTGAAATCCCAATTCCTTTATCATTGTTGCGTGTCTGGGAATTTGCTGCATGCACTAAGAGCTCGCTTTTACGAGTCCGTCATGGTAATGGAATGGATACTCAATGGGAAGAAAATAATTAGCATTTGCAGGCAATCATGTCACTCTGATTTATACATGAGAATCTGACTGCAAAAATGTGTAAAAAGAAAGCCCTAACCTTTTGTCAAATGACACAGTGTGATTTATAATTAGATAATAGCTGTTGTCTCCTAGGCATACTGACAACCTGGAATGATTTTCACCAGATTATTGTGGGATCAATACCAGCTGAATAATTAAAATTCAATATTGCTATGTCTCTATCAGTAACATTGTAGGAATGATGTATGACATATTTAATTGAATTTGTCAGACACTACACTACATGCATAGATCAGAGGGATATTTTTAGAGTTCTGTATTTCATTTTCTCGTTATACTTGCCTTGTACCTTTTAACATTCATGGTTACTTCCAAGCAATAAGACTGCTTGCTCAGAGAGCACTGTAAACAGTGACCCTGAGTTTATACTGACCTTTCACTCTAAATGTTAAGAGTCTTAATGGAGACTTCCAGTAATTAATTCATGGTAAATGTTAAATTGCAAAGCAGTGACAAAGTGGAGGGAAAAAAAAGGGTTTTGTTTCTTTTTCTTGGTGACTGGGTTGTTAACACCTTCATTACTAGTGTTGGGCAGTTTGTATTTCATTCATCAACACCAGAAAGGTGAGGTGTAAAACGATAAAGGCTGGTGGAATGTTCTATGGATTCATTGGGCATGCAGGGTTCATGCTTTCAGAGCAGTGGGTTGCATTTTGTCTTGAGAACTCTACAAAGGATGAATTGGCAGTGTTTTGGTCCTGACCATCCAATATAAATGTTGCATTCTTCATGAGTGTTTGAATATTAGCATCTAGTTATTCATCTCTGTTATCAGGATGAAAGGGCAAGGCACCTTCCCATGTCACACTGCTGAAATACCCCAGAAAATGAGAGAATAACATTTCCACTGATTGTTCATCATGTCCTAGGATCAAGGCATGTCTCTTGTTGCTTGCCTTAGACTGATAAACTGTGCTGTGCCCTGAATTCTAACCTCGGGTTTTAAGTAATAAGCAAGCATGATGGCCCAGAGCAGCTGCTGTAAAGGAGCTGCCTGCCTCTTCTTCAGCCTCACACACTGGTCACTTTGTGACACTGTGATTAAAATTAATTTAAAGATTTGTTATGTTTCACCTTAGAAAAGAAGGAAAAAAATTAAGCTTAGGTGCAGTTTATTAGTTTTCCCACTGATTATTATCAGTTACAATTTTAGATTTTGCCACTGATCTTGTTAATATTCATGCTGTTAATTAACTAATTTCTATTCACCTGTTCTGCCTGGTTTCATACATGTGAGTGTGACTTGTTTCTTGCTGTATCCCCCCATGCTCTACTCCTGCTCCACTGTCTGGCACAGTGCTACCCAAGCCAAGATTTGAGTCTGCTCTGCATAATCAAACATACGCTTTCCTATTTCTTTTAAAGAGAGTTTATTCACACTTATTTTCTACATCTAGGTCCTTTTAGTTGCAGTTGTCTCAATCTTTCTCTTGCTAACTCAAGGACAGAATATTTATTTTATAGATTCAAGTTGATGATTTCATGAAATACTAAATGCTGAGACACTAGGGAAAGTCTCTGCTGCACCTTTCAGGTACTGAACTGTCTTAAAGATGACAGACAATGGCAAATGGTTCTGTGAAACAGTTTTGTTGGTCCACAAGGAGATGGGTTGAAGATACAAGATTCAGGATTGATTGCTGCTTCTTTCACAGCTATTGTAGACAGGATTTTATTCCTCTGAACTTCTAATAAAAGAAAAAACCAAACCCAACTCAAACACCAAAGATAAATGGAGTAAGTTGTGATGCATAGTTATAACTATTTACAGACTTTCTGAGGTTCTATACAGGACAGTGATGCCATGTTAGGGCATTAGGACCTGGTTTCAGCATTTGTGCTTCTGCCATGCCCATCTTTTGCTGTTCCTCCTTCACTGCCTCTTGCTATGATTTCTAGGTTGAATCTTGTCCCCTGGAAGTTAATGGGAGTTTGATTATTTGAGTTCAGTGGGATCAAGATTTTTTGCTCTTAGCCTTTGGTCATTTTTCAGGATCCTTTGTGAAGTAGTGCAGCTGAGAGTATGTGGTTTTTTTGGTTTTCCTTTTGAATACAGATAGACTGAGAATTCACTTTATGCAGGGCTTTCCTACAAGAGAGGTACTGAAGCAAGGACTTTTGAGCCATATTTCTCACTTTTTTGCTTATCCTAAGTTTCCTAGCTGCACTGATGAAACAGCAGTGCTGAAGGACTAGCATGAAACCTGTCGCAGCTTAGTCAGAACCTGTGGGAAATAGTTTGTGTTTGCAGAAGTGGCACATTCTTGTTGGGCATGCCTCTCAAAGGTAGCCTTATTTGTGGTAGAGCGAAACCATGTCCTATTCCTGCCCCTCAGAACTGGCTGCTCAACTGTGCCAGAGCTGGAGTGCTCAGAAACTCATCTAGCACACTGGGAATAACAACTCCCTCTCTCTTGCTCTTTCTCTTGTTTTCTTCTGAAAGTAGTCAGCGTTTATTTCCCCCTGAGCAGAAGGCTATCATCCTTACAAATATAGGCTTTTATCTTTCTTGAACTATGTTTTCTTGCAAATACTCCTCACCAAACAGGATAATCTTTTTTGTCTATACAAGCCCCATTTTTACACTGAACACCTTTCCCTCATATAAACACTGGGTAAGGATCTTCTTGATCACCATGTCCATGTCAAATCTCCTGCTCTTATAAGGGTGTATGATATATTTTCTTCTTTAAGATAATCAAGCTTCAGTTTTAAAAGGAAATAATTAGAAAAGATTTTTTTGTATCCTTACTGCTCCCATGTTTCTCTGGTGATGAACAATCTTCTAATAACTTTTAACAAGAATGCTTTTGCTTCTCAGTTCGTGTCTTTAATGTAGATGATGTTGCTTCTGTTCTGATGTGTGTCCCAATGATATACTGATCAATTTTTTGCCTTAATGAGGTAAACAAGTCAAGTTCTTTTGCTTTTATTGTTAAATCCCCCTCTTTCCTTGTTAAACATAACCCCCAAAACTGTAGGCAGGTGTCTTTAAATCCTCTCGCTCAGAGCTGGAAATAGCATTTCTGATATGTGAAAGGTTTTTGTGGTACTGGTGGTTCATGGTCAGATCTTTTTTTTCATATTTTGTTTTCAGCTGATGAACATGTTACTTCAGGTGATCACTCAAAAGAGGACATTTCTGGTTTTAATGAAGCAATCAGGAAGTGATTGACAGGAGAGGCAAGGTTGGATCAGAAAAGGGAAAGAAATTTTAAATAGCTGTAAAGCTATTTTTGAGAAGCAAATAGATACTTCTGTAACCTTGGTGAAGAAATGAGTTTTAAAACACAGCAGTAAATACGGATAAAGAGAGAGACAAAATGTTAATATACCTGATATGATGATATAAGAATTGTTTGTTTGAGGAGAAACACCTCAAGTGACATTTAGTCGACAGAAAAACCCCAGTCCCAAAACTGACATTCAAATTTACTCAAATATCTCTTTCATTATAAGGAATGTAGATAAACCGTGCTAATGAGATTGCATTTAAACCCTCCGAACCTCTTCTTTTCAAATAAAACAAAGTTTTTTCCATTGGGTGTTCATTTTTGTTTTCTGCTGTTACTCATTCTTATGTGTGATACAGTCTTACCAAGACCTCACCAATGCCATGGTGTGCCATGTGCTACTCATGCATGGCAAATCCTTTGTTGTTCATTATACAAAATCCAGAAAATAAGCCTAAGGAATAGAACAGCAAGCATCAGATTTTAGTTTGATCCCTTAGCTCAGTGAACTACTGAATAATGTGCTATTCACACTGGTATAATAGGAGCAAGAACACAAAAATCACCTGGTCATCCCTTTTGGTGAAGGCTAACCAACATAAACATATTCAAGTGCCCACTTCACAGGTCTTTATCACATAAATAACTCCTCATCCTAATACTTCAGAGTAATTGCTGGGGAACAGTCACTACATTCTTGGCATTGTGTGAAATGTAAGTGAAAATATTGCCATGATGTGCATGAACAAAGCTGCTGTCGTGCAATCTCTCAGATGCCAAAGGTGCCCTCTTAAATGTTATATAAAAAGTCAAAAGCAAGTGGAACAACTAATACATTATGTGAGATGGTGACTAGCTCAGAACCTGAGGTCAAGCATCAGCTTTGAAGACATTCAGATATGGACTTTTCATAATTGTTTTTGTTATGGATGTGCTTGAAATGTAAGACGTGGCATTTACTTTTGGATATGTAGAGATAAAGTTGATAATCAGATTTAAAGAGGAAAAAAAGGATTAAAAGGATGGGAATATGCTTGATTTGTGTTTCCAAGGCTTATAAACACAGATTTTGATGGGCCATATGGTCTCTTGCCTCTGATACTGCACTTTATGCTCCTACTATACTAATATCCCTAATCTTTATTTTAATTGTTTTTAAATGTTCTTGTTTATAGAAGAGAGAAAATATCCAGTACACACAGGACTGGAAAAGGCCTGTGTGCCATGCAGAGCACTTTGTTTGAAGATGGGAGCTTTATGGCAGGCAGTCTGGCTTGCCCATAGGGTGGCTTGTGTGCCAAAACTCTCTTGTGTAGACAGGGTGCTGGAGTCTGTTTCCTTTTTCTGTCTGTATAGTCAATGCTTTTCATTTTGAAGTTCAGCACAGCTTAATTTTCTTCATTTTATATCCAATCCTGTGCTGTATGTTTCAATATAAAGTAGATTTTCAATTCTGTGACCAATTTTCTCTTTATAGCATTATTGCTGGAGACTGACATTTAAATGCAGTCTTGTTCCATAAAGGCTACAATACAGGAGGGGAATGATTTAAAAATTTTGCCACGAGTCCTTGAGGATGCAAGGTTGAATACTGTTTGCTGAAGTCAATAGGGTTGTTGTACACAGGCTTTGTGTGTGTGAGCACAGGAGGCTGAAACAAATCAATTTCCATTGACTTGTATAGCAAAGGAGCCATTATTTAGAACTGAATAGCCATTGCTCCTGTAATATAATGTGAAAACTTACTATAGTTTTACTAAGAAGTAGGTTATGATGAAATTATTTGTTTAAAAGCAAAGTGAAGATGTCTTCTGAATATAAATTCTGGATGTATTGATTGAAACTTTTTGATGAATAAATCGTGTTTGTTTTTTAAAGCTGTTATCAAGAGTAATATCAATCTTACATTGACAATGGAGTTTATTGGTATAGAGAATTTTCTGGCAGTTATTCAAATAGAAGAAGCAATTACAATCCTATTGAAAGCAGTGCTGTTTAAAGAAATGCAATAGTAATGTTTGAAGCACCAGACCCTTTGTAAGAGTCTCTCTTTGCATTAGTTTTCCTGCTTGGTATTTTGCCAGCTGAAATTCCCTGTACTAGTAACATTTAAGGTCTGAATTGCTGAAGAAGTTTTTATGCCTCCCTTTGCGCACAGTTTATGTTAACATAGTGAGATGTTTGAGGTCTGAAAGGGATTTATGCAGTAAAACTTGCTGATCACATCTTTTTAGTATTCTCTGTGCCTCTTTGTGCATCTTTTCCCAACCCATGCCACAGGTCAGGGGGATAAGCAGTAACTCACTGGAGTCCACTTAAGGGAACTCCTGTGAAAAGAGTAACTGTCAGCAAAACCAGTTTCTGCACAGCAAATGATTNAAAAAAAAAAAAAGAATTTAGCAAAGATTCCATGAAGTCCATAGAAATGAACACTTACAATAGGAGAACTCGATTAAAAGGAGCAAATGCCACTCTTAGAGGCACATTGTAAATATAATGTAAATGACTGTGAAAGGGCAGTGACCTGCCTGCTATGGTACTGCTCATTATTCACCCTTTGGAGGGAAAACCCACAAACAAACCCAAACAAACCCACCCTCCCCAATTCTCTCCCCCTCAACCTGAATGTATTAGCTTTGCAGTGAATTTATAAATTTAAATTAATTCTGCTGTTAGATGGCACTGAATGTGCCTACCTTCAACAGAACAAGATTTCCCCATGGCATTTGTATAAAATGCTATTCCATCCATTTTCATTTACTCCCAGAATGAATGTGCAGGAGAGGGAATTGCCTCTGACAGGTGTCTGTCTGTGGCTGGAGCACTGCATGTGCCACCACGTCTGTGGCTTGGTGCTGTACACTGCTATCAGTGGGAATCACACTGGTGACATACATCTCTGCTGCTGCACGGGAATGGCATCTACAAATTCTCATTTGGGTCTAAGCCTCTATTAATCTGAGATTTCTTTTTTTAGTGAAAAAAGTGAACAAATGAAAAACCAACCATAGACCCAACAAATGAATGATTGTAAATTGAAAATAGAGGTAGCTATGAATATTATTTATAGCTGTTGGGATTTTTCTAAAGAGTAAAGCATTTGAAACCTAGGAAAAGCTTTCTTGTGTTTCCACTTTATAAAACAAAACTATTCTTCAGTGATCAAACACCTTTAACTGCAGGTAAGCGATGACCCGAGTATTAGAAATGTGGCAAGGGAAATGCAAACCTAGGACCTGCTTCTTGCTTGAATGAGAGAAACTGAATTCAAATTAGAAACAAAACTCTACAATTTCAGTTGCTGTAGGTGAAGTAAACTCTTTTGAATTATTTCAAGAATCCAGTCCTTAGAAACCAATATGTGTTTTAATTCCTATTGTTTCCTGCCAAAGCAACAGAGGAGAGGGATAAGGTATGAACTGTCATTAATGAAAGGTATTTTGAAGACTGCTCTGGATGTGTTTTGGTGAGGTCTGTATGGAGCCATAGCTCATGATCAGTTTGTTTCCTCTTTGCTCTCATAACTTGGGGTTACAGTTTGAATGCCCTAGTTCTGGAAATACCCTACAGTGAAATAGAATTGAAAAGGCTTACATTATTTTCTGAATTATCAGCATGAATCCACCAGAATAGGAGAAGTGCCTGATTTTGAAGGGTAGGTGTATATGTGTTCTTTAATGTTTTTGGATAAATCCTCTGTGGTTACAAGGAGCCAAAGCAACTCTTCTATTGGCAACTTCCCCAGCTTTACACCATCACAGAGAAGAGCTGATCAAGCTGGCTTACTTGTACTTGATTAACGTATTCTTTTGACATTCTGTGTGTGCAGCATGTGTTTTAAATTTTAATAATACATAGACCTTATGCTGCTTGTTTGTCAGCATTCTCCTTAGGAATTCTCTGCGCAGAATAAAAATTGAGTGAAATCTATTGCAAATCAAACAATGCCATTTGTAAGCCTCTGCTTTCCGAAGTTAATTATTATTTATACACTGGAGCCTCTGTAACAGCCTCAAAAGTTATACCAGGAAAGCAGGTGAACTTCATGCTGGGAAGAGGCCATAGAAACATGCAGTCAAAGCAGTGTGGGTAGAAATGAGCTGCAGGTGCTCTTGTCTCTCAGGTTGCTGTTAGTACAGTGGATCTATGCTTGAAAGCCCTATGCTGGGCCTGATTTTGGTCTAAATTTAAAGTAGTTTTGCCCTTGATTTTTTGTCAATCAGTTTGGCAATGAACCTAAATTACTGTTATGATCAGCTGTCTTGCTCTTCCCCGTGTATTTCCTTGTTCTTCCATGAGTCAGTCTGATACCTCGAACTAAGTTGTGGGAAAATAATGAATCTTGGAGGGGAAGGGTAAAACAGTGAATTAGCTCATGTTAATTCAGCTTCACAAATACAACCTCTGTGGGATCAGAGAATGAACAGGGGAGGGGACAGAATGGGGGCAGAATTAAGTCTTCTTGAAGCTGGCTATTAAATATGTCTAACTATAGGCTAGAAGATCCCCTTGCAAGAATTAAAGTTTGGATTCATAGTACATCCTTAGAGGGCAGTTAAAATTAGACTTCGAAGTATTTTGTCACTTTATGCGAACAAATCTGATTACAATTGAACATTTAATTGCCTAGTACTTATATACCCTTTGACAGACCACACATATGAAAGAGCATAAAAACAGCTCAGGTGAAATTGTACTGGAGTTCTAAAAGCCAGATCTGAAAATGTTTATGGATGAGATAGGGAAGGGAAAGGCACTGTTTAGTGCAGAAAATCAACAGGAATGGGGAGGACAGGAACTTATCTGTGTGATTTACTTTAATGAAAGCACATGCTCTTAAGCTGGCTGTGCCATTTTCAATTACTAATAGATTAATGAGACAGCTTTCAGTCTGCTTACTGAGTCAGAGTTTGAAAGGACTGTTGTAGACTGCAGCTCTGGGCTTAGGCTTGGCTCAAACTCTGTTGAGGTCCCAATGTCTGAGGGGACATGATCTCCTCCAATAAGAAAAGGCATTATTTCCAACCCTCCTATTCCTAGCTGTCTGTCTCTGTAATGCAGAAATGCCAGGATGCAGCCCACCAGCCCAGTGCCTGCCATGGGCTCTGTAGTCTTATCAGTGCCTGGACTCTTGACAAGAGGGATGAGAGCAGAGGGAGTGTCCAGGGCTCTGCAGGGCCTGGGGAGCTGAGCTCTCTTGTTTCTGTGCCTGAACCTGTACAACACAGAAGGGTGAGATGGTGCCATGCACTGCTCACCACGCACATCAAAATCTAAACACCAAAACTGAGCAATCCTGCTTTTACTTCTGCCAGAAATGAATATGACATCTTGACCAGTTACAGAGAATTGAAGAGGAAAGTATTTTATATTTTTGCTCTTTGTGACTTTTTCCATCTATTAGCTCGTGTATTTTATCCAGTGGACAAAAACAGGTTTTCCTTTCTTATGTGTCAAGTGTCATCTTAACGACAAGAGGAGGAGATAAAACAGGGGTTTAAGTGCTTAAAGGATGGCAGTAAGTTCCTGCAATGCAAGGGGAATTAGGTGGGCTCTGTGGAAGCTGAGAAATGGCTCTCCATGTGTACAGTCAATGGAGACACATGAACACAGCTCCAAATCTAGCCCTAAGTTCATATGCATCTGTCCAGCTTGAGGGAAATTGGAACATGAAGATAGTTTTCATTGGCTGGTAGGGTTGCCAAGTTACCTACCACGTAGATTCTGTGAAATTGCTATCTTGGTGGTAGTAAGCAAACTGGAGTACAAAGCGCACAACAGCAAAGGCAAGCAGAGCATAGAGCCATGGCCCAGAGGAAGCATAAAAGCTTTTTTTTCCCTGGATCATATAATCAGATCTGTGTTAGTTCATCATTGAAGCAGTATCACAGTGACTTTCTATGGTTATTTAATATAAAACCTAGGACACCACAGAGTGTGCCGAACCCATTAAAAGCAGCATTTGGAAAAATGAGTGTGGCACTGTACAGCCTTTGAAATTGTTTTTTATAAGGAATCTCTCTCTAATCAAATGGAACATGTGAGAGAATTAAAAGAACCAAGCAGGATGTGAGAGGTACTTAAGAAAAAAGTGGACGTCTGTGTTATTGTTTTCTATGACTATAAGAATCAGAGTAATCATAAAAGGTATTTTTCTGTACCTTACATTCAAGTAGGCAAGCTTTAATTTATCATATTAAACCTTTCCACACCTTTCCCTCTCCCCAAGTTACCATCAGGAGCATCTGCCTCTGTTATCTTTTATCTACTGACAATTACATGTTGGTATGTTTGTGGATTTTTGTTTTGTAGGGATGATGCTTTGCTTTATGCCCAGTGAGAGATTTGAGGCTGCTTGTACAGGGATACATGAAAAGGTGTCAGTAGCTTTTGTGACAGTTTCTCTAGGTGCAGACACAGCATTCAGTCAATATGCCTGGCAGTTTTCTGCTTTCTCACAGCACTACAGAATCCTCCTGAGAGGTTTGCAGGGAGGTAGTGGGATGGGAAAAGGTGCATCTGCAGTGCTGAGCAGCCAGGAGGACAGATTGCATCTTCCTCTAGGGATGGCTTCTGCTGTGAAGGCACGGAGTCTGGAGTCACCCAGTTCTAAACCTGCCTCGAGAAGGAGGCACAACTGTAATGCTAAGGCTGCTGGAGACTTCAGCTCTCATCTGTTTCGTAGGAACAAGTTATCTGGCCAGTGAAATCTTTGTCCAGTCTCTGTGTGCCTGCGTTGGGAGATGGAGCAGACAGGTGGGCAGGTGGCCATGTCCCCTGTGATCAGTGTCCCTTGTGAGCCATGTCCCCTGTGAGCCACACAGACCCTGAGGTTTACCTGCCAGAGAGGACTGTGCAGAGCTCAGCTGCAATTGACTTCATTGCAAGCATTGAAATCCAGTTTAGTGATCTTGTGGTCACTCTTTGTCCTCAGATGGAAGATGTTATATCTCAAATATGAGCAGTGTGATGCTTAGGGCATGCCTCATNATATATAATATATATATATATATAGTCTAAACAAAACTTTATAGATGACATATTGGCAAAATACTGCCAGAATAACTTTTTATGTGGGTATAAAAATATGCTCAGTGGGTGTAAATTTTATATGCATTTCAAAATCTAAACTTGACGAATTGATGGGTTTGCAGGGCATGTCTATATTCTTTTTTTTTAGGTGATAAAATATTCAAGAGGTGTAGGCTCAGATAAAAATAAGTGTGATCACATAATGTATTTGATTTAATTTATGGAGCACTACCTGTCCTCTTTTAACAGGCTACTCAAGACATGTTAAAGTACTCTAATTCTATGAGTGTACGAGCTTATCACCTGAGAATGTTAATGCATTTGTTAACTTTAAGTGCTGTCCTTGGTTATAAGTGTAGATGGCACTTTTGTACCACTATTTACCTGTGCTTTCTCTTATTCTCTGTTCTTTTGCTTCCTCCTCAGCTTTGATGCTGTTCACTTACATTTTCTATACCCTGACAGTTCCTATTAGCAGCTGCTCTTGTACACCTGTGGTGGGACTGTAATGAGGGCACCTTCTTGCACTCTTTGTCTGATCTTTCCACCCCTTTTTGCATTGCACTTTGCTTTTCTTTCATTTAAAATCTTGAATCTACAAAAATACATGTTAGACTAATTATCATCATTAATGCCTAGTGAACTTTCTACACTTTGTGCTTCTCTGACTTGGATAAAACATCTCTAAGCATTATATTTTGTCTAGGACCATTTTCACTGAGAGCCAAAAGCTTCCCAAGGCTTGCTCAGATTCACAAATTTTCTGATGTCAAAAGTACATGAAATCTGCATTCCCCACATGGTGGCCTCGGCATCAGGTATATTATATTAGCAGGCTCACCAGTTGCTATATCAGAACCTTGTCTCCCTGGCACAGCAGAGCTCCAATGCAGGAGAAGCAGACACAAGATTTCTTTTTTTCTGTCATCAGATGAAGCACTAGTACTGGGTTAAGTAACCATCTCAATAAGCAAAATGCTTTTGGATTCTGCTAGGGTCTTGTGACCAATGTCAGTGTCTATTGCACGGTCTGTAAAGTGTCCTGGAAAATGATACCAAGTGCTTCCTTTGGCTGTACACACCTCTTTTCTTATCTGACACTAAAAAATAGAAGAGGAGACTATATTAATGGGAGCATGTACTTCACCAGCAGAACTGCAGACTCTTTTCCCCTCTAAGGCTTTGACTTGCTCCTTCATAGAACTAAGCCTTCCACATCAGAAATGCAGTGATCATGCAGCTGTTACACTGTACCTGTTTCAGGAAATAAGTATGATTGCTTGCATGGAAATTGACTGATGGCTGAGCAGACTTCAGACTGCACACCTTCAGACTGACAAGGCTTATCCCTGACCTGGGGAGGCCACAAAAACATGCCTTGAATAGCAAAGGGATTTTGGAAGATGCAATTATGTTTGCAGAAAGCCCCCAGAATACTCAGGCTGCATGGCTGTAAGCAAGTCCCCCTGTTGAAAAGACTGCTAGTGAGAAATTGCAAACAGGGTAAACATATAGTCTATCCCCTCCAGCCAGTACATATCTTGGGACAGAGGTTGGATGGAAAGAGTTTGCTTTTTCCATTTCCCCCCCCTTTTTGTATTTGCATTATTTGGAAGGTGATGATGAGAATGATAAGAGTGTTGGAGGAGGCAAGGGTCAGTAAAAGTTAATTTGAGAAATGTATCTTTGCCAAAATAAAACAATTAGATGCCTGGAGAAAGGATGGCTATGTTGGAACAAGGAAATTCTCCTGCCAGACTCATGATCATGTTCTGTGCACTTCTATTTGTGACCAGAATCTTGTTCTTGACCTGTTGTGATGCTGAATTATTGAATCATCTTAGTTAATTGTTAAAAGCAATCTATGGAGTCTAAAAAAAGTGACTGGATAGAGTTGAATTTTGCATGGAGTCTGTTTTAAGCTGTTTAGTTCCTTATCTCTAAAGTATGACTTTTTAAAAATATATTTGCTCTATGATCCCCATCTTGAGCTATTGATGTCAGTGGGAATCATGTAACTGATTTAAGGGAATTAGATCAGGTTTTATATATTTCTTTTCAAGTCATATCTATAGACTTTGATGATAAATTACTCTGCACCTGGGTGATCTTAACGCTGCAAACTCAATATAGCTTTTGGAGAGGGAGGTGAATTCTGTTCTGCTTTGTGTACAAATGGAACCATGAGTTAAGTACTAATTCTTTATTATTGACTAAATTCTTGTTGATAGTGATTTTTGTGAAATAGGGTAGAAGTACCACTTCATTTTCAGTTCCCGGGTTGCATTTCTAATTTATAGTTAAAGCAATATGCCAGTATTTTAAGAAAGGGATTTAGTTAGTTTGAAGAACCCAGATTTGGTACAAGAAGGTTATCATACTTGTTCTTCAATGAATCATCAAATGCATAATTCTTTCACGTACATCAGTGCAGTCTCTAAGGAGATCGCTGAAGTTTGGCACCTGCTGGTTTTTATGCGTGTAGAAAACAAAGGTGTCCTAACTGGCTTATTGGAGCAATTGGATGGTTTCATGGTATCCTTTGCAATCATGAGCTACATATATTGATAGCTGCTGTTTTAACATTTGGTCTGTGCATTCTGGACTGTGAGCTGTTCTGGAGAATGCCTTAGGATATGAAAATCTGAAAATATTGGCAAAACTTATTACAGGCTAGAAAGACAAAAGAAAATATCCTATTATTTCCCTTTATTTTGATCTGGGTTTCCCTTTATTTTTCTTTTTTTTTTTTTTGAGAGAGAGAGGGAGGGAGAAAAGGATTTGGTTAGGCTAAAATATCAAGGTCAATAAGTCATCAATGACAGATTAGATCAATATATGCTAAATTTGGAGTTTTAGTGGAAGTGGAAAAGAATCAGCAGAAAGATTTCTATTTTGTCTGTGTCCGCAAAAGGCAAGAAGTGTTGGAACCTACAGGTTAAACTTGCTTATAGGCATCTGCTGAGAGGTATATTGAATTTTTGAATTCTGGAGTATTTAATGGGAATATGAATAACATGACCAGTCTGTTCCTTGGATTTATGATATATTGTAGGCTGTTAAAAAAGGAGGAGGAAACATATCAAGAGTGGAGGAAATGAGTGCTGCTTTCAAGACTTCACAATAAGTTATTTTTGACATCAGGCTGTAGAAAAGTGAAATTTTCAGAAATGTAAAACTTTGAGCTTGGCTGAGAAAACTAACGAAAGGATATGGACACATATTTGAAACTTGGACATGGAAATTATTAGTCAGAAGGGCAGGAATGTGTTTTCCCTCCTTTTGACCCTTTATCACAGAAGAAAGCCCCCTGTAATATGCAGAGGTGGCTTGTCTACCATGCCTCCTAAGAGAGCAGGATTTCAAAAGACTGCTTGCTTGGGCTTAAAGTGCATTTTGCTTTGTGCATTGAGTTCAAAGCAAGTCTGAAATTGCAAGTAGAACTCAAAACCATTGTGGTTTCACCTCATTTTTACACTGAGCCTATTGAGGTTTGACTGATTTAATCCTAAAGCTGTAAATCTGGGTAGGTTCACACAGAACTTAGTAAAAGGTTATTTGAAAGAATTGCAAACTCAAGAGATGTCAGAGAACTTTGGCTGAGTTTGTTACTTGAAAGTAATGGAGCACGAGGTCAGGGGACTTTTCCAGGATTTTCAAAGTTGCTGGCAAAATTTTTCAGGGCTCTGCTGTTATTAAGTCTGTGTCCAGCTGCGTTGTAGGTGCTGTCTGGGGTCAAAACACTTGTGCTGAATTTATAGTAGGGAACATTCATGAATCTCGTTATCTAAAATGCCCTTGATTTCAAAGAGGAGAATGAAAACAAGGCAAAAATGTTAAATGTAGAGTTGTGCTTATAAGGCTGTTTGCAAACTGAAAAAAGGTGGACAGAGCAAGGGGAATGGAGTGAGTGCACACCAAGCGGAGTGTAAGTTTTGCAAGAGTCAGGATCCTTGGTTTCTGGCTAAGGTTACAGTGTCACTACCTTGACACATTTCCTTGAGCTCTTTTTCTGCTATCACTGCCCACCTTATACTGCAGCTGCTTGTTTCCCAGTTTAAATGGCCCAGGAACTATTTTTAAATGGCTGCCTTGCAATGCTTGTGTTTAGCTTATATCATAATTAAGTGAAACTTTTTGTCATGCTCGGTGGTAGCCATGACAATTCCGAGTACTCCTCTAGCACAAATGAAACTGTTGGATGATTAAATCCCTCCTGGGGTTCAATAACTTTCTCCTCTTCTCTTTCTCCTCCCTCCTAGTCCTTAGTCTTCACATCAGCAGCAAGTCCTGAGTTGTGCTAATAGTTTTGGGAAACTGCTGTTCCAAGTCTCCTGTTGAGAAATGTGGAGAACATCAGCTCAAGCAAGTGTGGATAGTGTCATTCCCTGCTTCCATGGCACAGGACTCTGTGTTGTCTCTATTAACTGCTTGCTCATTTGAGGTTATGGAGTATTTTAAAATTGAAATAGATGTTTCCTTACAGATTAGGTGTATTCCTGTACTGAGACTGTGTGGAGAAATGCTTACTTTGATCAGTGATTGAATTTTCCTTCCTCCTCCATTTAAATTAAGCAGAAAATAACTTCAAAAAATTATTTTTTCCTAGAATTACTTTTTTCTTCTTTTGAATAAGAGCAATAGTGTTAGATACAGGTTTAATATTCTGCGTCTTGGTGGAAGTAATTAGTATAGATTACTCAATTTTAATAAATATATTTACCTCTTAGAGTAATAATATTATTGTGGCTTTAAGTAAGCTGTATAAAGCGCCTTTAAATGGGTGTATCTGTTGAAAAACCAGGCTAAATCTTGCTGAAATACGCACAAAGTTGAATTATCAGAATCACTTGTTTTTTAAAATCTTGGTCAAACCTGTCTCTAAATATAGAAATGAAACTGAGGCACAAAGTGTACGTTTCTTGGGGATAATTTTTGCCTTTAATGAGTAAAATAGCTGTTCCAGAAATAGACATAAATTTTGGATTACTCTCTAGTGATCAAGCTTGTGTGCTACATGTCTAGAAAATTACCACCTACAGAAGTAGAACTATGGAAATATCTGAGTGTCTTATTAAGTTCTTTCAGCCTTTAAAAACAAAAGCTTTTAAAATATTGAGATTTTGCTCCCATTCATGCTGGTATCAATCTTGGATAACAATACCGATGTCAATATAATCACAGCAACTTGACACATGTGTCAATGATGTCAAAATCTGGCTTGTTATGCAAGACTTTGTACCTCAAAAACAAAATAGATTGTTTCAAAATCTCAATTGTAACTCTACCAAATTTTACTTTCTACAGAAAATCTTTCATTAATTTTTCAAATCTATAGGACCTAGTTATAGTAATGGCAAGAGCCTTTTCTTTACACTCATAATCATATTGATTATTATGTGAGATGAAGAGTCCTCTGATAGAATAACATTACCATCTGATTTAATAAGATAATTGCTATCTTTATTCATAAATATTGTGTTTTATTACTTTCTGTTAGTGTGGCACATGTGGGATTCATAATTTATTTCAATTAAACCAGCCATCAGAGAAGGGAGTGAAATGTGATATTAGTAATGCTGCTTTTACTGTACCACCATAGATTTTCTGGAAATGGACAGGGCAATTCTCTATGGGACAAGAGCTCTTTTCCTGCCTTTCAAAAGCACCTGATATACCTGCTGATCAGGTCTAAATAGGAAAGGAAAATTAATCTTGATAGCTTGAAAGACTTTCAACCCGAGTACCAGGAATTTGAGCTAAAAGGAAGAAGTGGAGGATGAAGGAGGGACAGGGAAATGATACATGGAAAGAGAGTGGGCAGGAGAGAAGAAACATGAGAGGAGGTCAGAAAGAGAACAAAGGCTAAGAAAGAGAGACTGTGTAAAGTGCTGCAAAAGAGGTAAGAAAAGTACAAATGCATTTTCTATGCACAAAATACTTTTGGCCAGACAAAAGGAATGGAAGGCAATAATAAAGAGAAAAGAATAAAAAGCGGTTTTCCCTCTGATGCCTGCATTTGTCAGCTAACAACAAATTTCCCCTAATTTACACTTCTCAGGAAATGTAACACTCCCAAGCTTTCTGCAGTTTTACTTCACACCCTGGTATTGCAGCCCATTGTCTCTGAGTCATGCTCTCCCTTTCAGCAGAGCTTGGAGCTCGTGCAGCTCAGGCGGAATAGGAAATGCACTTGCTGGTGCCTGTCAGGTCACTTTTTGAGCCCTCTGGATTCTGTACCTGAATTCAGCTGGCACACAGACTGAAGTCCCTTCCTCTGACTTGGTTTGGTGGCAGGGTCAAAGGTGGCAGTCACGGGCCTGAGGTTCACTGGCAGTGACTGTGGGCAGCAGACTCCCTTAGAGGCTCCCTGGAAAAAGAGTGAGAAAAATTGGGGTGATTTTGAGCTTGGAAAGAGAAATGTTGTTAGAAATGTGGTTCCCAACGTGTGTTTAGGGTCCTGCAGAAAATCAGCTGCTCCAGTGCTCTCCTCCCTGTCCTCTCCCCAAGGGCAAAGCCTCTTGGAGACTGTGTCTGGCTTTTGGGTGAATATCTGGTGAGACTCTTCCGTCTTTTCCGCATTCAGCTTGGCACATTCTTCGTCTTGGCATACAGTTTTTTCAATGGCAATTATAACACTGATAGCAATTTACATGGAAATTAACACTGGAAATAAGTGTTTCTGTTCTGTGCTTACATCATTTTACAATCTTGGAAGTTCTCAGGTGGCCAGCCAGCTCGTCAGAGCTCCTATGGACAGTGCCTCAGAGCACCAGCAGGGGGAACTTGTAGAAACTGTAGTAAATTTCTGTGATGCTGTAGCAGATCATACTGACCAAAATATGCTTTTCAAGTTGAGTGTGATGCACTCATGGCATTATACAGCTTTCATGCAGCCTCATTTAGTGCCTACTATTTTTTACTATTTACAAAAGAGGGGTTTTTTTGTCATGCTAGAAAAGACTGCTTTGTTACTCTCTGAAGTTCAGGGAGGTCAGGAGAGAATATTGGAAATTGAACTTTTCAACCTGGTGGCCCCTGCTGTCTTGGCAGGCAGCAGTCTGACAGGAACACAAGTTCAGCAAGAGAGACAAGTAATGAAAAATGTGGCTTTGCAACGTTTCTCTGTCAATAACAAAGCTCATCTTTTTGTGTCAGCAAGACATTGCATGCAGCACACATTTCAAATTCAGTTAATCTCAAAATAATTCAAAAATCAAAGAGCTTATTCAACCAACAAGACTTAGCAGATTGACTCACTGTGTATTCATGGAGGGGATAGTGGAGAGAAAGAGAATTCGATATCAGAATCAGAAAAGCAGCCCTAGTTTTTGCTCGGTCTGAATTGTTTTTAGACTGTGCAAGCACACTGTGAATGCTAAAAGAGTTACCAAAAGAATATTTTATGATTGCATTGTTTGCATTACTCATCTAGGAATAAAATTGACAAAGGTGGCAGTTGTACATGTGAGCACATGCTCTTTCTGCCTCACTGCAAGATCTTGCATATTTTTAATGCTATTTCAGGGCTGCGTCTGCTGTCACTACACACCTGACATTCAAATCTGGTGTCAAAGAGCATGTGCACACAGTGATAGAGTAGGGGAGTTTGTTGTGATATTAGTGTTTGCTTACTCTGGTTCAGTGCTTCCTGTTTGGGATGTTACATGGAGAACAATTGAGACACTGCTAGAAATACATTTTTTATGACAGGACACCTGCTAGACAATGCCTATAGTGGATGAAGGTATACAAATGTTGTTTCTTGTTAATTAGAAGAATGTATTTACCTGTGAATGTAAAGGTCAGGATGTAGGGCTGCCCCTCAGACTAAGAGCAGGGTCCCATGGACATCTGTGCCACTCAGCAGGGAGTTAGGGGTGTCAGCATGTGCTTTGGGGTCACTGGGATTGGGACCAGGAGCTGTGGGAATTGGCACTGGAGTCTTTCCTTGCAGCTGAGCACACAGAACACGGGGAGTCCATGGGCACTATTGGTTGTGCTACTTCCTCAGTGCTCAGCTTGGACTGAGCTGTGGGATTTATAAACCAAAGGCTCCCCTCACTGCTCCAACTAACAGTTCTTCTGAGCAAAAACAAATTATTTGGCAATAAATTGCTCTCATCTCTTAGGTTCTGAATTTATGTAATCCACATTTTATCCTTTATACGTATCTTAGAAATTTTCCAGACAATGAGCACTGAATTGCTGCAGACATGCAGCATAGTTCCACTGTTCTCCCACATGGAGTGTGAAGGGCTTTTATTCTTGAAGCTTGTAGTTGGCTGAATAAACTACTTCTTTTCACCTGTTATCAAGGCTTTGTTTGCTTTTGCAGAGTGTAATCCAGTATAAGTCAATTACAGACCCCTCTTTTAATTGTCAGTCAAGCAGTGAAGACAGGGACAGTTATGAAACACCTTTATTCAGTAGGGAAGGGAAAAGGCAGGATGTGCCATGACTTCAATTTCCATGGAGATTTCAACAGAAGGATGCTGGCAGCCTTGGGGTCACATGATAAGCAGCTAACAGACTAGTAATGAAACAAACCCCATATGATTTCTACGTAACCTGGAAAGATAAAAGCTTTTTTTTCTTTCACATATTTTATACAGTATTTCATTACTAATTAGTGGAGCTGCTGCAGGACAGAGATTCTAACCTTCTACTTGGAGCAGGAGCTCTTGGATGGTGCAACTGGAAAAAAGTGTTTCACCAGCTCCTAGCCTACTCAGTGTAAGAGAAGGAAAAAAAGTTTGGGATTACCCCTGAACTGTTCTTTTAAAGAGGAGCAGTGTTTTCAGAACAAGTAGTTTGGATCATATGTGGAGGCATCCACTTCTCTGTTCTGTTGTGTCAGTGACCAAACATCAAGACTTACAGGGAAAATATGATTGTTTCCCTTGGTCTCCAAAAGCCATTTTCTCTAGTCTGCAGAGATCTGCAAACTGCTTTAGGAATAGAGCATTCTTAGCATGTCTTGGTATTATTTCCAGTACTTGTGAGATCTTTAGTTTGCTGAATTGAGGTCAGCAATGGTGTGTCATGGCAGAGGGAGCCTGGTAAGGCTAGTATGCCAGTTTGCTGGGATAACTGTCCCATAAACCCATCTTTGGTGCATTTTGATAAAATTTATTAAATTTCTCCTGATGAAAGGCTTTTTCTTACCTTACAGTACACAAAACTACCTAAAACTTCATCAGTCTTGTGCATCAGGCTTCCCAGGCAGCTCTGTGGCAGACCTCTCAACTCACTCCAGTCCATGGAGTCGTTATAAACTGGGTCATGTCCATGAGGGAGAACAAAAGATAAGAGGAGATTACAAAAGCATATTTGCTGTTGAACACTTGCTTTAGTTGTTCCCTGTTGACATGAGTGCTGCTATATGTTCGTTATGTAAACATCAATTATTTATCTTCCTTTGGCAGCATTCTGCCCTTGCTCCTGCTTTCAGGTGATTGAATGGAGTGGTGAGAGAGGGCACAGTGTGTACTAGCAGTCCCCAGCTTAACTAGAGGAGCAGGAGTGGAGTGGGTGCTCACCTTTTGCACAGACATTTTGTGTTTTAACAGTGTGGATGGGGTCACTTTGTTTGTTCACAGGGCTTGTCCCACAGAGCCGTGTGTACCCTGTGCAGGCTGCACGTGGAGAAATGAACCAAGAAAAAGCTGATGTCTTCAGTCGCTCCATTTTCTGTCTTTTCACTTTTTGAAAAGGGCTCCTCAGCAAAGTAGGACTAGTCTGGTTTCTAGACTTTTGTCAGCCAGTACCAAGAGCTGCAGGAAGTATGGCCAGGTCCCTGTCCCCTGCCTGCCAATAAAACAAAAGCCAGTGAAGCTCTTTGTGCTCTATCTGGGCATTGATTCTGGAGGGTTACGGTTGTTGCTATTGACAAACTGAATCAAATTAAAAACTGCTGCTGACTGTTCTAGCTCTTTGGTGAGTGAGGGAGACAAAGTTTCCAAAAATATTGTAGAGGAATAATCCCCAAAATTAGAAAATAGATCAAGGTTCGTTCACTAGTGATCATCTTTGCAAAGTTACATCTCTCTTTTCTGCTTTAAGCTCAAAGTTTTACACTTTTTCCTCTTTAGTACTGTCAACTACAATTGAAATCAAACCTTTTAGCTGTCTAGTTGGAAGCACTTATGTTTAGTGTAAAAGACATAGGCAATTTACAGCAAATAATAATGGAAATGTACTATAAATGTTAGAGGTTTTGAGCAGGCAACATGTTATAAAACTTTATGCATTTTATACCTATTACACATGCACATCTCTCTTCAGATGAAATGACAAGGCCTAGTTAACATTATTTCCTACATTTTCTTTTCATGAATGCTTTTTTCACATCCCAGCACACTGTAGTTCATCCAGTGCAACACTGAAATACGGACACTTTTACATAACATAAGGAGATTTCTACGGCTCTGTAAAGCTTTCTTATTACAAAAAGTTACTGATTACCTTTCAGAAGAGAAGCTTGGTGTGTCAGCTTACAAAAGTGTTGGGGAAGAGATGATTCTTCACAAAGCCTTGAGCATTCATCCAAGTGTTTTAAGTTGTGCCACCCAGAAAGGCTGGCACTTCTAACCGTATTAGCAAAACTACATTAAAACAATAGAGATTTTAAGGTTGTTGATATGTATTTTGTTAGGAGATAATGGCTATTGCTTTTTCTGAAACATTAGGTCAAATATATGAATATTTAAAATTTCACGTCTTTGTGCCAAATCCCTAACTAGTACAAGGACCAAAGAAGGTCTGTGGAAAGCCAGTCTCTCGTGCCTGCAACATGTACACAGCATGCTTTCTCTTGGAAGAAGGTTCAGCTCAGATTTGTTGCTCTAGATTCTGCTAAAAGTTTAAAGTGTGTAACAAAATCCATCATCCAGTTCCTGCTGCTGAGTGTGATGGAAATCCCTTCCCTCTGCTAATGACGTGTGAAATTTGGAGTGCACAGGTCCATGTGATGCTCTTTATTGGCTGCATGGAAAGAGCAGACTGGAATGATCCACTCATGTTGCTCTTCAGACACGCTGTCCTTTGAGATGAGTGGTTGGAATGTTAGGTGTTGGGTTAGAATTACCCACAGATCTGAAGAATATGCTTTTATTATAGTGTTTATTGTGTTTTGATATTTCTGTTTCTCATGTTTTCAGGTAAAATATCTGGCAGTACTTGTGCCAGGCAGGCCCAGGTGAGTGCCCTGGACAGCTCTAGTTCTGGTGTCCCAGCTGTGCTGAGCTCCATTTGGCCTTTGTGAACCCAGGTGTGGGCTGAGCAGAAGCTCAATGTGGAACTGAATGTATGGAAAAACTGATAAGGGGACGCCACTTTTTTATCCAAAGAAAACTCATTTCCCCAATTCCCTCTGCTCATTCCCCAGCAGACATCAGGAGCTGGTTCTTTGCAGTATAAAGGTGCTTTCTAAAAAGAAAACTTTATAGAATGGCTGGGCTATTTAAGTAACAGAACTAATTTCTGTCCCATTCAGGTATCTAAATGTGTTTACCCTCTTTCTTGAAGGGCTTTGTTTTTGTTTATGCAGACAGTTACATGACTATCTGCGAATTCTATTGCATTCTAATGTACCTAAATTCCCCTGTAGGTGATTTACTAATTAAAGCAAAGTTTGTAATTGATAATTTATTTGATCAAACCCTCTTTTTCAGCAATTCACCATAAATAAATCCTTTGTTTTTCAAAATTATTTACCAGATGAGTAAGATGAATAATTCTCCATAATTCTTTGATCATAAGCAGTTATAAGCGAGTTCCATTAAAAATTAGAAGATGTATTTATTTTGATTTGATGGACAAATCCCATCATATTTTGTTGCTGCTCTTAGACTTCATCTTGTTATGGGGTTACACTTCCATATGTCATTGTTTGTTTAGATTTTACTAGAATTTTCAAGGGTATTGAGGAGAAGGAAAAATACCTGTGAGTCTGCTGAATCTTTGAGCAACTAAGCAGTTAAGCATAAAATGTCTCCAATAAGACAGACCGATAAATGATAAAATACCTTTCTAGTAAAAACTGAAGATAGGAAATATTATGTGAAAGGGGCAGGAAGTGTTTCAAAGGGCACTTGATAATAAAGGGTCTGCAAGTGTTACTGGTAAGTGATTTATTGATTTGTTCATTGTAGCATGCGAGACTGTACTGATTTATACAGAGCATATACAAGAACTGTGTCATTACAAACTGCAAACCAATCTTTAAAATTAGTTACTGTCCAATAGGTTTTGGAAAGATATACCTGTCCTGCTGCCACCCAGTCCAGAGCACAATGATTAGTTGAAGATGGGAGCTGATGTGAGTAGATCAAAGCTCTGTATAGTAGGTCAAGTGGTTTTAACATAAATTTGTGAACTAAGATTCTGGTTCAGTTTGTGTTCCCTTAGGAAAGAAAAATTGAAGTACTCCAAGGATTTTCCTCTTCAGTATCTGTAACTTTCTTGCACTTTTTAAATGGCATTTCTTTTTCTCTCTCTGCTTTTTCTAGGTTATCCAAACTCCTCTTTTCTTTTTGCCTCTACTCTTGGGGTGCCAGCACACTGGGAGTCTATATCTTAATGGTGTGTTTAGCAGTCCCCAGGCATGTGTATTAGTCTTCATTTCAAGATTCAAGACCGGCTTTTTGGTTCTTGATGTTTTATTTTCAGTCTGAATTGAAAACCCAGATTAGCATTACCATATCTTTATCTAGATTTTTATCAAATTCCATCTTGTTTGTAGTGAGTACATATAATAAGTTACCTCAGCATCTATCACTTGCCAAGGATGGGAAATAGAGACCTCAGCAGAATTGATTCTGCAAGACATAAAGACCTTCAGCTTTAGAAGAAAGTCTGTTGCACTGGAAATTATTGCTTGGGCAAAGAAGTGCCTTTTGGCAGATTTCTGATCTTTAGAAACAAAATTCTCACAACACAAAATGAATGCTTGTGCCATATATGTTTCTTAAAAGAAGACCAAGACCTGCGGTGTTTCATATTTCTCCAATATAAAAGCTTTTACCTGTCAATACTTGATGATCTGAAAATCCTTTGAGCCCTTGGCACTCCCCAAGAGCCTGGACTGCACTGGAAAGCACGTGGCACTCTCAGGTGCCCACACTGTGCTCTGAGGAGCAGCAGAGCTGGAGTGTGATTTTCCATTAAGCTGTTCCATGAGCAGCAGCACAGCCAAGTGCAGGAAAAAGGCAGCAGTTTTATTTACTGTTATTTGCATCTGCACAGTGCCCAGAAGCCCAGCCTTGATGCAGGAAAGAGTTTTGCTCTGCTCTGCACTAACGCTGAACAGACAGCTGAGACAGAGGTGGTGCTAAAAGCATGGGGACACGGAGCAGAGTGGTGGCAATAGATGGCCTGCTAGCTCCTGGTACACAGCTCTCCAAGGCTGGCCACTCCCCAGCTGTACCAGAAAGGAAATCTTTGTGCAGAGACTGGAGAGACTGTAAGTAACTTTGGAGATGTTCAAAGTATGTTGTTTCCTACAACAAAGGACACAGTGGCAGAGAGGATGAAGCTGCTTCTGTATTTTTGTAAGGAGTGGATGCTGAAGGTGGAAGTCGCTGCCTGAGGATAAGTGACAGCCTGTTTCTCAGTGCAGAATGAGAGATGACAAGTCTGGGACAGGCAAGGGAAAGCTTAGAAAATGAAGATGCTTTTTGTTTGATGGAACATAAAAGGAGAACAAAATGATGCCAAAGATGACAGAAAGGACAGCTGATGTGGTCAAAGTGACAGAGTAGTAAAATCATCTTTTCAAAAATATTGCAAATGGATGTGAGCAGGGATAGAATTGCATTTTCCAAACCCCAAGAGAAATAGTCCATATTGTTTTAATAAAGAGAAAAGGTGTTTGTAGCCCAGAGAGAGCTTTTCCAGTGTTGTCTGATAAGAAAAGCCATATCTGAATTTGTTATGTAGAGCGCACCTGCAGGATTTACACTTAAGTTGGATTTGGGGACAGAGAAAAGGATGGGAGATGCAGGTTATCCCAGATTATGGATTGCAACAAGTGGCACTGTACTGTTGGCAGTGACTGAGGAGAGAGGAAAAAAGATTTGAGCAGTCTTGCTATGTTAAGCTAAAATTAATGAGTAGATATCTCTAAAAAGATGTTAATTCAGACAGGATATGCTGGAGCAGAGAGATACTTTTGTGTGTTGTTGGATAAAAATATAAATTGAATTTACGTTTTTTAAATCAGGCCTGGGCAGAAAGTTGACAGTTCCTCTCTCATAGGAGAAGGAGGGGAAGGCATTTGGGTTTCACTGGTGGAAAAATTGTGCTGGAAAATATGCCACAGTCAAGGTAATTTGTGGCAGATCACCAGGTTTGCAATGGTTCCATGTGGCTCATATGATTTACAGAATTATGACTATGGAGCAGCCATGGATCCCTTCGTGCTTTTACAGTTGCAAAAGGTAGTTAGCTGGTCTGTTGCTGCCTTAGTGAAGATGCTGGCTGTAGAAGCAATTTGAAGTCCTGTTTTATCCTTGGGGAGAGGAGGTGGTTCACGTGGTAGTGTATTTTTCTCACTGTATCAAGTTTTCATCTGGCTGTTGAATATAATTTCTGAGCCCAGTGTGTATGTTATTTCCTCTTTGGCTTTGTATATATAATTTTAATTTGTGTCATAGACTCAGACTGTTATCCTTTCTTTGTTTTACAGCATATTAATGAGAAACAGGAGGGCAGAGGAAACTAGAATATTTTTGGTCTAGTGCCTTCAATTTAGTATTCTGTATGCACTTCATTAGCTGGAGCTGTTAACAAAGTGGGGTTTTTTTAGTTTCTTTTTAATACAGTGTGAATTGTGAAAAGTGCACACTATACGCCCGCTAGGTAAAATGCATGCTGTTCCTCTGTGGTGCTGGCTTCCGGGGTGAAAAATTCCTATTGCCTCCCCTGGAACCACTCTCTTAGGCTGTATGGGATGGATCCAAGCCCACACTGGTGCAGGAGCTGATCCCAGCCATGGTGTTCAGCAGGGAGTGAGTTAGAGTTCCAGAGCAGGTGCCAGGATGGATTGCAGCAGGCACAGTCTCCTGGTGAGCTGAGAGAAGGAGCTGCTGTGCAGGGCATGACCTGCAGCAACTCAGCTGTGGCTGCTTGTGGTAACATGGGGGAGATGAGGACGAGGCTGAAAGGGTGTTAATGAACTTTGTTATGACATAACTTCGTATTTTTATCACAGCTAACTCCAGTAAGACAATTTCTGGCTTGATGGATGGTCTAAATGCCACTGAGCCTGGACTGTTCCAACTTTCAGAACTCCAGATATTAGAAAACCAGATTCTGGTCATTGACTCCTGCTGCACTCTGGCCCTACTTTGTACTTTGCTTTCCTTTTTGCTAGGAGTGATATAAAGCCTACTCTTAAGCTACCTAAAGCTTGAGTCACCATTGGTCCTGAGCTATCATTTGATTATCATTTTAGTTGCCTCACAAACCTCATATTCCTTGTTCTCTGGGATTCTGGAAAAATAGGATCAGTGATGCTGCAGGAGGATACGGTGCTGTTAATTCATTTCTCTGTTATGTTCCTACTGGGCCACTGGAATGTGGGGCTTTTAACTTTTCATGTTAGAGCTCACCTGCAATCCTGCTCCTGGCATTCGAAGTGTAACATATTATTGTGCTGCTTGGAAGCTGTTCATGCTGCCTTACAGCATGGGGGGATAATTCTAAGATGCCACTAGGTGCACTGAGGTTCCCAGGCTGGCTTATGGCACAGTGAAAGCATTTTCATGTGTTACAAAAATGTATTTGCATTAAAGTTGCAGTTCAGACTGGGAACTGACTTCTCAAATGAGTCTCCCAACAATCCCCAGTTTCTTTCATTTGCTTCACAGAACAGCCTTGGAGAGCAAAGCAACTACATTATTCTGTGATGCAAGTGGACGGGGAGATGTGCTGCTGGAGCAGGGTGCTGCATGTACCCTGTGCACTGGGTCAGAGTAGACAGTCCAAGCTGCCTCCCCCCTCATCCCTGAATGCACACAGCAGGATATTGTCCATCAAAACCAGCTGTTTGCCTTAGCAACTCCCTCTGCTGTGCTCCATTACTTGTTACCTTGGACTATGTGTGTATTAGACAGGGTTCTGGGGCACTTGTGTGTTTTGGTGGGATTCACTGCCAAAAGAGTTACTCTTGTAGGTTGTTTTTTGGGTTATTTTTTCCCTCGCGGTGAATGCAGATTTCATATCATCTTAGCTATGTGGTGTTATTTAGTGAAAAATTGCCTTTATTAGTTTTGTATTGTGTTACTGGCAGTTGTTTGTCCCATCTCACACAGTCAGCTGCACATAATTTGGCTGAGGTTTATTCATAATTTTCTAGTTTATGCTTAGACTCTGTGCTAGATTTCTGGCAGGAAAGGTATCACCTTTGAAAGCGTTAGAAGGTGAAAGCAGATAATGAGCAAAGACTTCCTGCCATGGTAAATCTTGCTGGGCACTAGAGTTCTGGTCCATACCCCTGTAGTACTGGAGCATCTGACACCTCTGAGGGGGAAATGGGAATAACCAATTTTAGGGCACAGAGAACAAGGAAGAGTGCGAATGAGTGACTTGCTCAGGCAAGAAGCAGTCTGTATCAACATAGGGAATTAAGTCTGAGCCTAAGATCAGCTCAGATTAAATGTCTGAATCACTAGATTGTAGTTTCATTTTTAATGGTTTCTCAGTGGGAATGAATGAGAAAAAAAATAGGAATGAAAACAAATAGAAATCAGTGTTTGTGCCCTTATGTCACTGTGTTTCAAGTATCTGCTATTGTCTGTGTTATCTTTCTGTGCCTCTGCCTTAGCAATTTGCACAGTATTTTATTATGCAGTTTTAAGGGCCTTTACCCTGCATTAGGCAGAATTAATATCCCATGGCACCCAAACTGTCTGCTTGCTGTACCTCCTTACAAGACAATTTTCTCTAGGGAGAAAGTTCTGTGTGCAGTGAACATTTCTTGAAGCACATTCACTGCTGTTTCTTAAATGTGAGAGATAACAAAGAGCATTACCTCAATGTAGGGCAAAACAACAGCAGCAGGATTTTGGGAAGAAGCCATCCATGCTGGAGTTACCAGAACTTCATTGTGTCTGGGTACAATAGGTGTCACACTGACCACCTCTAAATTTCTTGCCACTTGCTTTAATGTTTTATCATTCATGGACTGAGGTATCTCTCATGTAACCAGTCAGTGCATTTGCTCTTGTTGTGCATAACATTCAGATTAATAATAATAAAATGAGTTCCTTACATACTTTTGCAGAGAAATAATTGTTTTTACCTTCAGCTTCTAGTGTCAAGACCTATCTATTTGGCACTAATATTTGCATACTAATCAGTTAAAAGGCTAAAATTAAGAGAAATTGCTGTGCTCCAAGTTATCTGCTTCCTATGAGACAGACAAATACAGTCTTACAATGTATTATTGGAATCACCAAGAATGAAAGATTGCTATGAAAGAAAAGTCCACTCATCAGCATTTTTCCTGACCAACTCCTCTTTGCAGATAGGCTAATGCTTTCAGGGTTCTTATTAAGCTTATTTATATACTTCCATTTTCTCTGTATGAATTAGAAAAACAGATAAGAAAAAAAATCCTAATTTAAAGTATAATTTATAATAAATTTTTGGCACTGCAAAGGTTGATCATGGAAAAAATTTAAATATTGGAACTTCATTTCATACTTATGATATCTGCTCTGACAATGGAGTTTAACTGCAGGAATTCTTTTCCTTCTGAAAATACTAATTGGATTTTCAACAGAATGTTCATGAGTAAAAGATGGTGCTACACAGTGAGCCTTTTTTTTTCTTTAAGTAGTTCTGTTTAATGAAATGTATAAAAACCTTATATTGTTCTGTCAAAACAGAAGTAATGTGCTTACTCTGTTTCCTGCTGTGATCAACCAATCTGGCAATTTAAATCTAAATGTGCCATAATCTTGAACACCGGGAGGATCAGAAAAAATGATAAAGAAAACACCCACGTTTCCATTTAATAGATGGCCTTTTGAGCTCATTTCCAATTTAGTGCTGTCCTTCCTTGCTGAAAACAAAAACAAATTTCCTGAAAATAATATCAAAACAGCAAAAGTGCATCAATTAAGCCACAAGATGCAACAGGGCATCTTTTAATGGGCCATTAAGCCTGGGGTGTATTGTGAAATACCAAAGTAAAGGGCAGATTACTTAAAGTGCCCACAGAATATATTAATGATTCATTAAAACATGCCATGTAAACAAATGGTCATATCATAACTAAGTGGCCCGATTATGCAATCATTTTTAGTGGTGTATTAAAGGAGGAGATCTACAAAAAGCAAGTTAGACTTGGACCCAGCCTGTTAACATAAAGACTGAAGTTATTTTTAAAACCTGAAATACATAATATCTACAATTTTCCAATTAATATCCCACCATGATTGAGGGAAGCAAATGTGTTAAACAAATAATTTTCCAAAGCAGTAATTTGATTAAGTGCCTCACAATGTTTTCTGCAGTTAAATTTTGATTTCTCATTGGCAATCCTGAGGCTGGAGTCACCAGTGATCCTGAACTATTGTTTGATTACCATTTTAGTTAGTTGCTTCATAAAACCTGTGTTTGTTGTTCTCTGGGATACTGGAAATATAAGAAGACCAGTGCTCTTGCCACACTGGTGTAATTCATCTCTATTATATAATGCCACAAAAAGCATTAAGTGAACCCTCCATAAATGGAAGAAATGTCTGGAAAAATAGTTCCAAAGAAGATGTTTCTTCCTTTTCAGTTCTCATCAAGTGCAAGAGCAGCAGTCTATGAGAAGCAAGTAATCCCTGTTTTGTAGAGGAGTCTAGCTTTGTTTTTCATGGGATGGGTTTCATTTATCTCATACAGACATTATTCAAATGGTATAAAAACTGGAACTGAGATGGGAAGTAAAATTTCTGCCCCCAGCTGGTGAATTAACCCAAGATGCAAGTGTCTAAGACTAAGCTTAAACTCCACTATGTGTAATTGAGTGAATGGTAGTTCTAATTAGTAGTTCTCATGAAAGAACTTGTAATAAACTCTTGTGTTTTATGTGGCTACATCAATTCACAGAAAATGGATTGCAATGAGATTTAACATTGCAGCAATTTCCTGCATAACACCATCCCTTACAATCTTGAATCAACAGCATATGATGGTTGTGATACCCAAGTCTCCCAAAAAATAATTTTCACTCCGTAGTTGGTCCATCATTTACCCAAACCAAGACAGTAAAAAAAGAGAAGATAGAAAAACCACATTGAGAACAATGTGGGCTGCATGTAATTTCTTCTTGATGGCTTTTAGTGCATTACTGATCTGAACATATGGCAAATAGTGCAGGTTCTTTTTGGTAGTGCTGCCTCTAGCGAGGCCTTTTCCTTGCCTTTAAATATTGTGTGTTCTTAAGCCTGCACTGAACATCTATCACAGACCAGGCTGGAAGGGGCTCTGAGCAGCATGGCCTAGTGGAAGGTGTCCCTGCCATGGCAAGGGCTTGTAAGGAGATGGCTTTTCAGGTTCCTTCCAACACAAACCATTCTGCCAGTCTGTGATGGATTTAGATAAAGCTATTTAATGTGTGGTGCTTTCTGAGCTTGATTCAGCTCCTCCGAGAACAAAGAGATTTGTGAAACTGCTGTTTGTAAAAACAAACTGTAATTGAGGGTGCTGGTGCCTGAACTTTAGAAATACATTGGTGGTAAATATTGGTGCTGGTAAGTGAGATGGACTTTTGCCTGGTCACCTCTGAAATGTAAGAACCCAAAGAAAAGGAGCTGTGTGTATTCAGTTCCAGCTTACTTTTGCAGAATTAGAAATTGACCAGTACATTTTTATTAAAACATCACTCCTTTCTCAGCTGGCATTTGCTTTTGTGGTTTTCCTCCATATTTTTTTTTCTATTAGAGATGAGAAGTAATTGCTGAGAAGTTAATTCTGTTTTTTTCCAGACAGTTCTTCCATTTCCTTCTGATCCTTGCATTTCCCCTGAAAACCTGCATTTACAGCCTTTCTCCTAAGTACTTTGCACCTCCAGAGTTCTCTACTAGTCCTTTTTTCTTTGTCCTGCATTTCTGCGGCTCCTACCCTTTTAGAGAACTCGTTATGCTTTTGCCTTCCCCTTCTCACTGAATTCAGTAGCAAAGCTGCCAGTAATTCCTCTTAGAGCCATGCTGACCCTGCCCTGCTCCCTGGGACACAGCTCTCTCTCCACTTTTAAGGGCTGTGAGCTACTTGCAGACTTCCCTGCTACGAGCAGCCTCTTCTTTGACCTTGTACAAAATGTTAAAGGTTGTGTATAGTATATAAAATAAAATCTCACCTGCAAAGTAAGCCAAGTCATTATTATCTAACCCTGGTGCTCTGCAGGGTCAGCAAGAGGCAGCTGTTACTGTCAGAGTGTGAGGATGATACTGGATTGCTCTGTTACCTCTAGAAACCAGTGGAAAATAAACCTTTCAGGCAGCAGCAGTGTTTCCCTTTTAGCACAGAGCAATATTTGTACACTGGAGAAAAGTGCAGCACCATAATGATAATGTTATCTAGCTTTTACAAACAACTCGTTTTGATGTGTTCATCAAATGCTGGGAGGCTGCTGAATTGCTGTGTGGGATTTCAGGGATGGAAAAGTGCTCTGTTGGCTCGGGCTTGAGTAACTGAGTGTTCTCCAATGACATTAACTCCCATAATGTTCTTTGCAAATTTAAGTGATTGAAGTTTTGTAACCACCTTGCTTATTGGACTTACTGGTCTTTTAGAAAGCTGTTTCCTCACTTCATCAGAAAACACTTGCGGTGGTGAATCATAAGGTTTTCTTCAGGAGAAACTCAGAAGAGTGGAAATCAGAGGGTAGCTCTAGGTTCAGTCCAGTTTTGTGTTTTTGATAAGATGGTGATAACTTTCAGATCTGAGTGTCTGCAAAGTTTTCTTACAGGTCTGAACCAGAAATGTCACCCAGCCTCTGTCTCTCATTCAGCATCTGCCTGCATTTCTCTCTTCTGAGACTGGTAAAACCTTGCTTCAACCAGGTGGTGTGCCAAAATAGACCAGCTGTGCCTTTTCCTTAACTTTAAGAAGAATGAACTCATTCCTGTTCTTGTTCATCATGCTCTTTCCTCAGGCAGCCCTCCTCTCCTCTGAGTCCAGGGTTGGATATAGCTCACTGCTACCAGAGCTCCAGCCCCTGTATTTCACCAGGCATGTGAAATGACACATCTGAGATTCTCAGGCATATGGCAGCTGCAGCAGCCCTGATAAATCCCATTTTATACCTCCCACCACCACAGATGAATCCAACCCAATTTCTGCTTCTAGCATTCATAAAACTTTTTCTTCGAAAATGGTTTTTAGACAAGCCTTTCAGCTCAAACTGAATTCAAGTTTGGGTTTTTTTTTAAGATTGATGATGGTAGGTATATAGGAAACATTGGTGGGTACCATTTTGTAATCTCAAATATGAAGATTTTTACCTCCACTGTTGGAAGACGTGAGAAACTATGGGAGTTTTAACAGTTTGATTTTTTTTTCTGCTCCTCTATTTTCCTAAGCCAGATAAGCCAGAGAGGCTTTCTGAATCTCAGGCAGCAGCTGGTGTTAAAAGTACTCCTTAATTGCACATTTTTGAGAGGTTGTAATGGCCCAGTGATTCCCTAGATTTGCAGGCCAGAAGACATTACTGTGATCATCTACTCTGACCTCCTTCAGAGATGTAGGAATCACAGGGTGAAATCCCATTAAATGGATTAAATAGTAAGTGTAAAATTAAAAAGATAATAAAATTTAATATTTCTTCTTGATGATGGTCCAGGACTTAAGGTAGTGAGGTAGTTCAGTGCAAATGTACCTGATTTCCATGTTCCTGTGCTGCAGAAAATAAACTTTTTCTCTCACTTCAGAAAATGTTGCCTTTTTTTCTCCCCTGGGAATCTTCCACTTCAATAAGGAAATGTAATCTCGTTGGATGTTAGGCTATCCATGCACTGTAGCAACTCTGGTGTATCATCCCCATCATACCTGTAGCCTGAGGCCTCATGTGCATGTGACACATCACTTAGCAAAGATGATGGAGGGGATGTGTTTGACATGCTCAGGATCCAGGAGTAGATCTGGGACCTCCCTATTATCTGCCAGCTTGTGTAGATCTGAAGACACCCCAGAATCCCCCACTGGAAACTTGGGCATTGTGTGTGTTACCAGAAATGAGAGCAGTCCTGGAGGCACCTTGTCACATGCCACAGGACAGATTCTTGAGCTCTCTGACTCTATGGTTGCTTTCCCCATTATCTTTGTTTTCTAGAGTGCAGTGGGTTTTGCATAGCACCTGCAAAACCACCTGTTAAGGTGGTTGTTTTAAAGAAAATAGCACCATCCTGTATTGCAATAGTCACACTGAGGAGGTAAAAGCAACTTCCAGACTGACATAGTTTGGGTTCCAGTAAAGCTGAAGTCGATACCAAGGCAACTAAAAGTGTAGTATTTGCTTTTCCTGACACTGATTATGCATTTCCTGACTTAACATGGGTGATTTTTAGTCAATAGTGTGAGGGTGTGCGTGATGATCCACTGTAATTCAGCAAGGAAATTTCTTATTCAGGAAAGATACTGGGGTTTGTGTATTCCTCTGAAATGAACTTGGAGAAATATGACTCCTGGCGTTCTGTGAATTCAAACAAAGCCTAGAAACACTTTTCCAGCTATCCCCAGTAGCATAATCATTAGACGCCACAATCAGAAATTTAAATATTCCATGTTTCTGTGCCAATTCTGGTGCATCCCATGTGAAATTTCCTCCAGCACTGGCGGGCACAGATAACCCTGCCCACTGCTGGTAGTGAAGGAGAAGGTGAGTTCTTGTCAAATCCTTCTTGTCAGTCAGAAAGATTGTTAGTCTTGTTCAGATTCTCTGCAGGGGAGAAGAAGTCTTTAGAGCACAGGAAATTTCCCTGGTGTGTAAAAGGTGTGCTATGTCATTCATTACTCAAATGAAGGCAAATTTGTGCTTGAAGGAGTGGTGAAACTAGAGCAAAATATATATCAATTTATTTAATTCCCATACCTATTCTAATGAAGACCAGAAATGTCTTGCTAAGAAACAAACTTTGGGTATTTCTAGTCTGGAAAACTTGATGTCTGTAGTGTAGGGAGAAAAAAAAGGAATAGTGGCTGTGGACAAATGGTGGGTCAGCACAGTCTCTTGGCAGGTGGGTAAAGGGGAGTTTGGTTTTGCCCTGGCTGGTGGAATTGGTGGCCTGGTCTAGCAAATATTTGTGCTGCACTGGTTTATTTCTGGTGGCCTCATCACGCGTTTTTGTGGATTTCATGAGTTGTTTTTAGTTGCCTGATGTAATAAATTTCCTTCAACATCACAAATATTTTGGAAATATCTACCCAGAGATGCAAAATGTGCTGGAACAACTGCAAGAGGTGCTCATTTGAATAAATGTTTTGGATAATGCAAAAGAGGTTATGAATTAACATGCTGGAAGAGTAAACAAGATTAAAGCTAAGTGCTTTCAGGGACTGTGTGAAAAATAGTCAAAGGCTAATTACAGAGTAGTGGGTGGGGCAAGCCCATAAATTAGAAGGGATGAGAATGGAAAATGGGGAGGTCAGGAGTAAGAGGGCCAGGTAAAACAAGCAGTGAAGGAAATGAGAGGAGGAAGAAAGTTTGTGGGTGTTTCTTTAGGTAGAAATATCACAAAAATACACAGTAGTGTTTAAATTCTGGGTACAGTGAAAAGCATCCCATAAAGAATATAGAAGTATATAAAATGGCATATAGAGTAAAAGAGTTAAAAGATTAGATGGAGTAGGCAAGAAAGATGAAAGATGAGAAATTGAAAACACCATCTGAAGTACAAAATTTATATCTATTGTAATATTTAAGGAACAAAAGGGGAGAAAGTCAAAAAAGAAGATACTTGTGAATGAGTGAAAAAAAAAAGAAAAAATAGGGGGAAAAATTTCTGTATTGTCCTGTAGAAACGAAAGGTAAGAAAATGATTGTGTGTTTTACAGGGGTTTACAGTCCAGCAAGCAGGAACAATAGTAAATTTCCTTTCATAGTGCTTGAAAAGTTTGAAAAGCTTTGTGAAAGTCATTGGTCCTTAAGATGCAAACTGTAAGACGAAAGATATTCCTCCTAACCAACAACAACATAATTTCTTATGCATCTGTTTTCCAACCTCGAGCATAAATCACTATGCTGTCATTTTTGTAACCCCCATCATACTAGAAAAGTGTAAGTCTCAAGGCAGAAGCTGCAATACAATAGGAACTCTGCCTTTAAACACATATATTACACTGTACACTGCATTTTGTCTTGTAACTAACTACCTTTCTAATAATAATTGGTTCAGCAACACTGTGTCTTCTGGAGAAAAGAGTTGAAAGCAAAGGAACAGGAAAACCCAAGACATTGAAGCTGTTGGCTTCAGTGTAGATGCTTATACAGAAAGCTTTGATATTAGAATGCCCTGTAAGGTTTATAGGATTCAGTCTTTGTGATTTCAAAACCAAAGTGTCTCTTCCAAATGAAAGGCTGTGGTCACCTACAGTTTCTCAGTATATTTGAGATATCCCAGATTTGAAGAAGATAAAAATTCAAGTTGAGATTTTGTATGTAATTAGAAGAACTTCAGCCACCATGTCTTCTAAAGAAACCCACTCAGTGCCTGGTTACTGAGATGAATGAGGATTGGCAAATGAATGAAATATGTCCTGAAAACTAGAGTAGGAAAAATTAGGCCTTATGAACCTGCAGTAAAAACTAAAACAGAGATGTGCAAAAGGCTCTCGGGAAACTTGCTTCTCTCTCCTGATGCCTTTGGGTAACATCTGCAAGCCTTACACGTGACCTTGTCCTTATGAGAGAAGTAGGATTATTTTCTGGATTGTTTCTTCTGAGGTAGTGTGGAATAGCTCTTTGGAGCTAGCACAGGAAAAAGTGGTTCAGAAGTAGCAGAATTGTGATTCTCATCTCCAAATATCCAGTAATCCTATCTCTTATTCATCCTGCCGCTTGTTTTTTGCACTTGTCTTCTGCCATTCTCCCCTGTGCTCTGGAACATTCAGCCTGAATCTGAACAAATGTGAAGAGTGATGTATGGACTGTAAATACAGTTTTCTCTGCTGACTTTGGGCCATTGGTAGTAAATGCATTATCAGGAGCAGCAAGTTTTATAGAGAACATTATGCAAGCACACAGGAACTGCTGTTGACTGTGCAAGTATCCAAGCCTATTGATTAGCTGCTACATGGGCCGTAATAAAACTATCATTATTAATTATGATAGAACAGTATATGTGTGTACAAGTAGCAAGCCACCTCTTTTATTTTTTTCTCAATTTATTGCTGAGGCATGGGAAATTGTAAGTCACCTTTGCATTTTGAGAGAGCACAAAAGAACCTAACATTCCTGCGTTATTTCAGGCTAAAGGGGATGATGCCTTATTGTCTTCTCAGTTTCTACTGCAAGAAATTGGTATTTGTAAGCTGTTCCACACAGAAATAAATGGTTTTATAATCTCTGTAATATAAGAGAGCAGTAATCTGTTTTTCAATATTAGGTCAAGTTTTGCTCATCTAATCTTGTGTGTTCCTTTCTTGCAGTTTCTATGCTAGAAATTGTAAAAGGAAGCACTCTTATAAAAAATACATTTATTGAGTGAAGATTAGTTGTTTGTTGCTATTGACAGCAATCGGGATATGAAACATGTTCTTTAGAGCCATTGGTTAGAGCTATCCTTTTCTTTATGGCTACAGGTATAAAATGCAAAATATATACCAAAATGCTCTATTTTATACAGTGTGAAAAAGGTAATGTGTCTTTAATCTTGACCTTGTAGCAGTTATTCTCTGTGTGTGAACTATGTATGGTTTCTGTTATAATAAACCTTTGAGCTTCATCTGATTTTTCTCTATGTTGCTTAATTTAACTAAACACTATATTCTGAATAAAAGAACTATCTGTAAAAATTAAAATCTTGTGGGGGGAGGGGTTGAAAGGATTATTTCAAAGTGGATAAACTCTAGTACTCCTGTATAAGGCCTTTTTTGTTCGTGTATCACGTATACAAGAGAGCTTCCAAATTAATTCTCCTGTCCTGTATGTCCCCAAAGAGTGCCAAAGGAGCTTTTATTTTAGAAGGAGATTAAGCTACCTTTTAGAGTTGGAGCTCTAGATTTACGATCTTCTTACTTTAATCTTCTGCTTGTTTTCCTCTTCCCTTCCTCTTTCACCTCTCAAGACTGGTAATGCTGGAAGTACTCATTATTTCAAATGGCCAAAATTTATTAAGATGTGTGAGAGTACCAAGGAAGTGAGAGCTGCAAAGGCTTTCTCCTTAATAAGGACATGGTGCAAAAGCACTGATATTGATACATACTTTTTAAGACTATTAATTTTCTTTTGCATTTGGGAAAGGTCTTTAGCGGGAATAAACATGGAAAACTGATTTGAAATAAGGGTATAGTTATTTTAGCCTGGACCAAAAAATCTTCTATCTGTTGCATTGGTGTGATCTACAGATCTTGTTGTGCTTCTTCCCACTCTCCACAGATGCTTTGTTGCATTTTTGATTTAGATGATTCCATCTACTTTGGTTTAGAAAGATACACATTTCTATTCTTCATTTTAATTTTCATTAAATTCATTGATAAACAGCAACATCAGGAGTTGGCTGAATGGTAGGTGCTTGAGGTTTAATCCTGTTTTATTCCTTCACTGTATTTCAGTCAAAGCAATAATTTTACAAATAAATGCTTAATTGTATCATCTGATTCTTCCTTTTCACTTCTGATTGAGCAGTACTGCCTCTATGTATTTATTGCAAGTTTCTTGTTTCAACTATGCATTAAATGGCTTTTAAAAGTGAGCTCAGTTGATAAGCTGAGGTAACCAAAGCCTCGCAAACTGAGGTGTGATGGTGCCAGGCAGGGATGCAGCAGAGAGCAGTGACTGGGGTTTGGGTCACTCCTGCTGAGCCCTGGGCACACTGGCACTTTGGGAAGGTTATTTTCAGTGCAGTGAGCCAGTCTGAGCCTTCCATCCTCTGGACATTTTCCTTCATCATGTTTCTGATTCAGATGTGGCTTTCTTTATATTGGACACCCAGATGAGAGTGATGGAGACCTGGAGCTCGTGGAATAGGGGAAAAGAAGGTGAATACATGCTGTAATAGTCTATTGTGTTTTGGGGAGTAGGAAGCTGTTTATCTTATTATTCTTTCATATATTAGTGTTGGAATAGAAAATCCCAATACTGATACAGTACCCGATGCATCTGACAGGGTAGCAAGGCAGGTACTGGAGAATGTGCTGCTTGCAATGCTGAGGGTGCCTCTGAAAATTAGAATTTATTTTTAGGGGAGAAGAAAGCCTTTTTTTCCTCATCTTAGGTTGATTGGAAACCCCCAGTTCAATATCCACTTTACATTCCTTTAATCAGATCCTATCTTAGGAATTTTTCCTTGATGTAAACATCTTAATCCTTTCCATCTCCATTTTATGAGAAGCTCTGCTCTGCTATTCTCTCCAGAGTCTTCTTTGGGGGATGTATGTAAGAACTGAGGGGAAAACTGCAGGGTGTGAAGGAAAGATGCTATTCTGGGGAGTAACTGATGCTTTGTTAGGGACAGAGGTTTTCTGTTCAAAGGTGCACAGGGCACAGTTAGGTCTTTGCAGAGGATCCTTCTGTTAGGATTACTTATATGGGCAAAGGATTTTCCAAAATTATTCCCTAATAGAAACATTTTCAACAGAGAAAATGGATTTGTCTGTGTAGCTGAGATATGTATATAATACCATTTGTGTATACACAGATGTATTCATTACAGTTATACATGAAAAGTCTGGCTCTCTATTGCAAGGTCAAGAATTGGAGAACTGAGAAAATCTAAATTTGTAATTCTTTGTGCAACCTTAATTCTATGCATGCTGGATTTCTTCCCACACTTATCTTCCAACACTGAGCTCTTATCTTACTCAAAGCCCAAAGTGTTTGGAAGAGAAGGTCGGATCATGGAATTTGAAAAAACATGTCATAATCCTGAAAGGGCAGAATAAAGACTTTGTGGCAGCATAAATCTGCCATTTCTTAAGCTGAAGTGTGTGATTTGCAATCTAAACATTTTAATGCGGTTTATTGGATGTCATTTCCTATTTATTTTGTTAAAGGCAAAGAGAAAAACAAGTCTGTTTTGAGTAATTGCAGAAGCTGTTATATGGCACATCATCAGGGTCTGAGAGCCTTCCCTCTGGCACTGCCAGGTCACCTCCAGCAGCAGGAAAAGCCTGCAGCTGCCAGGCTCCAAAACTGGGCAACAAAAGTAGTTGGTGCCCGTTGAAATTTCTCATTTTTTATAAGAAGGGATGTTTCCTCCCTGTGGAGTGCTGGAAATGCAGGAGGCAGCAGTGAGGACCTGCAGGTGTCAGGGTGTTGGCACTTAGCTGCTGTTGCCAAGGTGGGGAAGGATGTTCAGCTGGCACCTGCCTTGTCCCAAGAAAAGCAAATGCAAAATGGTGACCTTCGAATTTTGACATCTCTTGAAGAAGGGAAAAAACTGGCTGTCCTAACTTTTTTCTTCACCGCGTTTGCTTTTTATTCACATATGTTGAGAAAATATGAGATAACTTGCGGAGAGGATATCGATTTTATTCTACATGTTGTTGAGTTTTTCTTTCTCCTATAAAAAAAAAATTGTCTCTTATTCTTACATATAGTTATATTTCTTTGATGAAATTGAGAAAATAATTTCCCAGAATGTCCACAAACAAAATACTGCTTTTTGAATAACATATTTTTCAGGTTCCTATCATGTCACTGATAATTGTTATTAATGGAATATGTGTTATTCTTCCTGGTAGACCTGCCAAGCTGAAGAGTAAAAGTGTAAGGAAGTAGAATTCTGTTGCAATGGATCACATAGATAAGGCAGTAATTGCAAGGTCAGATGGGCGTACATAGATAGATGGTTAACTGGCTGTGCTGTAATGAAAGCACAGGCCTTTTACATATGTTTATGAATAATGTTTCTCATAAAGACACTAGATTGATTGTCTACAAAACCATCTTCTGAGTCAGAAATGATCAACACTCATGGTAATGACATATTAAAGATAAATTTTTGAATCCATATTAGAAGAAAATTTCAAGCCCTTATAACTTGCTGCTCAGACACCCCTTGTTCCAGAAATGAGACACATGGAAAATTCTGGTAAAAGAATATTCCATCTCTTTTTCTGTTAACATATTTACCAATCTGTTTGTAAGTGATGTGCCTCCTCTTAGGCCTAAATGAAAGAAAATAAAGCTTCAAATCACTGACAAAAGGTGAAGTAGAAAAATAGATAGCATGGGTTTTTTCTGAGAGAATCAGTATATAGTTATATTTTTGTGTTATAAGAGACATGAGAATTAGATTTGTTGGTTTCCTAGCAACTAAGAGTCTCAGAATTTTAAAGCTGCAGATCAAACTTCTATCACCTGCTTAGAAGTACAGATAGATGTGTATTAATAAAAACAATTTCTGAAATAATTTCAACATAAGCTACTGAAGTACTTTGTAGTAATCTGAAAATAAGATCTGGCTTTCTAGATCACTATCAACTCTAATCAAAGTTTGGCAATAACTAACATCTTTCTCATGATATTTAAGATATTTATAAAATTCTATTAAATATGTACTTTGAGCCTCTTCAAGAGAAAAATAAGACCAGCTGTTGGGAGAAAGGAAGATGGAACTCCAAAAAAAAAAAAAATTCTTTCTTCAATACATCTAGTCATGTATTTTAAACTCCAGTTTGTTTTTAGATATTTCTCATGCTAGCACGTTTTCATGCTTTGAAATTCAGACTCTAGTTCAGCTTTTTTTTCTAGAATACTTTGCAGCATTATCACATACAGCTTCTGTGTAGTAGCTTGCTAATCAGTGTGTTTCACTGCTTAAATGCAGAATATCCTTCAGGATGAAAAGATGGCCTCTGGGCACATCTTCTGTCAGTGGCAAGTCTGAAATCCTGGGCATTTGTGTCCAGGTACCCTCACAGGCATGGAGCTCAGCACAGTGCAACTCCTTCCAGCTGCTCCTTGAGTGCCCCTGGCTCCTGGGCATGGAGCAGAGGTTTTCTTGCTGCATGGAGTGCTTTGCACATCATTCCCTTATTCACACTAGACAGCACAGCAGCTCAGAGGAAACTCTTAATTCCAAGACTGTAAATATAAACTTAATGGTGGATAACATATTCATGAGTTGAATTCTGGGTTGAATAAGGGTGGATGCTTCTGCTTGATGCCTTATTCTAGCAGTTTGAAATAGAAACTGCATTCTTCTCCAATGGGAAGTAGCAAACAATAGGCTGAACAAAATTTCAGGAAATGATAATGAAATAAAAATAAACTCCAATCACAGAGTGGTTTGAGTTGGAAGGGACCTTAAAGATCATCTTGTTACAAGCCCCTGCCATGGGCAGGGACACCTTCCACCTTCCACTATCCCAGGTTGGTTGCTCCAAGCCCCAGCCAACCTAGCCTTGGACCCTTCCAGGGATCCAGGGGCAGTCACAGCTGCTCTGGGCACCCTGTGTCAGGGTCTCACCTCCCTCATGGGGAAAGTGAAAAATGACTGGAAGCCATGACATTTACAAAAGAAGGACAAACTAAATTTGATGAATATTGTTTTGGACATAAAGAAGTAGTTTTGAAATGTATTTGTGTGGTGAAAAAATAGTTACTTAAGATACATTTTGTTACTTACTGTTTCTCTGGACCCTTGACTGGCATTTAGCAGGAATCAAAGGGCCTGGACATTGTGTGTGAACAATAGTCATCTCTAGAGGTAAATAACATTGCTAGAGTGCTAACATTGTTTTAGCATCAGTGTTGAGGCATATGAGTAGTTGGCTTAAGCTTGCAATGTCCTATGATCTGGGGCAAATCGCTCCATTGTTATTGCAGATTGTCTTATTTCTAGAACAAGATGTACTATGTGGAACATGGGACATAAAATCTAATCTGTCTGAAAGAGCTTTCTTTTTTTTGGTGGTGCAGCTCATACTCCTTTTTATGGGTGTTGCTTTTATATTGTGTCTTTTCATTAGAATCGGAAGTTTTCTTCCAGCTTGATCAAAGCCACTTTCCCTCCCTTGAGAATACACCTATTTTTTTCTTTTTTCACAGTTGCACATGACTCTTAGGCTGTGAGGAAGGCATTAGGGGCCCTAGATAAGGCAGGCAGGATGTTCCTTGCCTTCTAAGTTAAAATTACAATTTAATGCATTTGGACTGTCACAACACCTTTCCTACTATGTAAAGTGTCTTCTGGTATCCCACAAGGGTTTATAAACATGGCAACTTGATTTATTTTTGCAGATTATCTGTGTGATTTGAATCTAAGAAATCTCCAAATGTGGTAGGATCCAAGGAAGCACAAACATCCATTCTCAGCAGCTCTGTTGTTTTCATTCCTAGTGTTCTATCCACTGTAGGGGAGTCCTGGAAACATGAAAAATTCTTCAGAATTTCACTATACTGTGCTTAAATACACACTCTGTCCTTTGGGTTTTCCTGGCCCTTCCTCCTGTCACAGAAAAGGCCCTCAGGGCTGTGCCATCAGCCTTGGCCCTCAGTGCAGCTTCCCTTCTCCTCCCTGCAGCTCTTTCCAGCTAGGGAGCAGCAAGGGCCGGGCTCACCTGCTGCAGTCCAAACCCTGTGGCTTGGATCACACTCCAGTAAGCTGATAGTTTCTCTCACTTCTCACCACAACATGGATCCACTTTAGGCTCTGTTCCTGGGTTTAGTAGTTTCTTTCTGTTCCTTTTTTTCCCCTTTTTCTTTAAATTTTGGGTAACAAGTATCATAGAAAGCTGTCGCAGAAAACAACAAAAGAATGGCAGTCCATCTCTTAAATTTCTCTACACTTGCAGAATGAACACAGTGTTAAATAAAAGTTGTTTTCATTTAGAGAACATGGACACTTTGTGGTGAGAGTATAGCTTGTATTTATTAATTTAATTCTGCCCATGCATAAATACAGCTGAGATTTTTCTTGACTTCTAGGTTATCTAAGAAACTATAATTTTACCCAGACAGTAAGGTTTTTCCATGCAGATGCTATTGCTGTGTTGCCCTTGAAACTTTTAACAAACTGGGTGTCAGGAAGTTGGCCTAAGAATGCAACACTCCCTACACAGTAATGTGAACTATTAAGCAAATGGCACAGAGTAATGTTCTTTCACGGAGCAAAAATGCTCTCATTTAGGTAAAATTTCAGCCTGCTGTTGGCTGTTACAAGCCAGAATGGCAAAGAGAAATAAAATGTAAAAGCAATATGAGTTTGAATCAAATTATGATACGAGTCAGATGGTGCCATTACACAGATATCCCTATAGGCAGGCATTAGGAAAATTTGCCATAATGGTATGCTGAAATATCATTCTCTGGTGGGAAGGCTACTGAGATTCTAAAATCAACATTTAACTCTTTCACAAACCTCAGACAAAAGCTGGACACTTGAGCAGAGAGGAACCCCTCTGATAGCAGTGTTTGTGCTCTGCTGGGTTGGAGCTATGAACCAGACTGGACAATTTTCTGCAGTGAATGAATTGCTTTGGAACTGATGGTGTTGTGCCACATGATGACATGTTCAGTGTGACTGTGCAAGTGACCAAGATAAACCTGGATGACAGAACAGAGTCCTTCCCAAAGGGAAGGGAACCATTTCTGCTGCTGAACTCATACTGATGCCAGCAACCCTACCCAAAGCAGTCAGGTTTCTTTTGTGACAATCTTTAGAAGTGAGAAGTTTGCAGTCTGAACCATAAAGATAAGTACTGCTTTGTACTGCAGGAAAATGTAGAGTTAAATGAGTGTGACTAATTAAAATGTTTTGAAGTAGGATATGTTGTCTCTGGGCTTTTTGCTTGAGTTTTATGTTGGATTTAAGTGAAAGAATTTAGGCACACAAGCATTCTACATCTGTGTAGAGAAGAATATGTGGTTGAATTAGATGAATTTTTGGAACGCATGAAATTCTACAGATTTATGCAAGGGAAAATATCCTCTATGCTGTCCTATAGGCATTTGCATGTCACTTTGCAGGCAGGACAAGGACTTGAGGAAGCAATGAATTCTGAAGCACTGGTCATCAGGTAAATATTTGAGAGGTTTGGCTTCTGAGCTGCAGAGCTGCTCCATGAGCAGTCGGCTGCCTTTTTGCCTCTGTTTCTGCATTTGCCATCTGCTTTCTCCAAATACAGCCTAACCTCCCTGGGGCAAATACCATTTTTTACTTCTGTTTGCAGTGTCTTGCACAATGAGACACCATTCCTGACTACATTAGTAATGTGAATGATATTTGAAAAGAGGCATAAATTTGTGAGTGATTGTCCAGAATTTATTAGAGACCAATAAATTTATGTTTTATGCTTCACACTATTTCTTGCTTTCCAGGCAAGGGTGATTCACAGACTGACTGTAAGTGGCAGACCCAGACTGTCACCTTGGGAGGATTTTGTTTCCCTGCCTTTATTTGCTTGTTCTTTTTTTTTTTTTTTTTTTTAACAGGCTAAATTATCTTTCCCAGTTCTGTGCTGCTTGAAGAGCCACCTCAACTGGTACATGAGCAAAAGAGGCCACTAAATTTTTTTTTATTAATGAGATATGTCCACTCATTCCAGAATAATTGGGATGAGCAGTGTTACAGCTGGCCCTGACACTGTTAGTTCTTCTCAGGCTCTCTCAGGCTCCTTGGGTCATCCCCCTCCCTGCATGACATGAGTAGCTTGGAGTTTTGGACATGACTAAATGTTCTTAATTGTAATTATGAAATTCCAGGAGGGCTGAATTACTCACTACAAACAACTAGGCTAGAAAGGATATGAAAAATTACTCGAGTGGCATTCTGGTTTCTCTCCATAAACAGGACAGTATCTCCCTGCTCCACTGCACACCTTTCACAGGTGTGATTCCCATGGGTTTAATGCCTGTATTTTGGTTTGAAACATCCCATCAAGTGTGCCAGGCTTCCTGTGCTTCTGCCAGACAAGAGAGAGGATTTCCACTAATCTCCAGTATCTGATGGAGGTAAAAGGACTCAGAGGATTTGCCTGTTTCTCATGCTCCAAACAGGTCCTTTTGGAAACACTTCTTTTCTGTTGACCTTCAGAAGCATGGCTTTTAAGAGCCATGTGAGGGAATTTGAAAGTGCCTGTTGGGTTTAGATTCCCATGAACAGCACAAAGTACAGATGCCCTTATCTGTGTGGGTGACTTGGAAAATCCTGTATTAGGAGCCAAAGTCACCTTGAAAGCTGAGAATCAAATTCTATCTTTAATCTCTCTGTGTTTTGACATTCTGTTTGAGCTGTGTAACTATTACATCTATGTCACTTCTGCATGTGTTCTCAAGAATTTGTGAGAAGCCATTAAGGAAAAACATGTATTTCAGGATGAGAGTTGTACAATAGCATCTGACTGAGGCAGACTGTTCTATGCCATAACAGTGCGTCTAGAGGAAAGTATCTATGGAAAGTTTTTTTTTTGTGTCTTTGGACACCTTAATTCACATCTTGCTCTACCTTGAAAATACAGGTAGATACGTGAGCAACACTCTATCTAACCAAGCCTGTGTTCCCTCCTGGCTAGAATAACTCATGCTAACAGTGCAAAAAATATGCTTGTTAGGTGAGCAAATAGCAACAGAATGATAGAGACCTACTTTGAAATGCAACGTCCATTAATAAAGGTCTGGGCATTCAGTGGTTTCATGCTAAATGCCTCTCTTTTTTATGGAATGTTCATTCTGAAACACAAGGAAAGTAATTTCTTATTGTATTTTTTTTCCAGAGTATCTATCAAATTATGTTGAGTATTTGCAGAGCAATAACTCAGGATTGACTGGTGGAAATCTTATAATCCAGGAACGTGACCCAGCACAATATCATTCTAATTTCCTCTGTGAGGATTAATTCTGCTGTTCTCTTCCTCCATGACAGTGAATTGAGCATGTAGCAGGCTGTGCATAGCGAACGCATCCTGATCCCCTGTAATCTTTGCAAACACTTCAAGTGACCTTTTTGTTGAATGTCCTTTAAAACCTTCTAGGATATTATCAAAAATAGCCAAAGAAATTACTGACAGAGCAAGCAGGACTCCATTTCTTCTCCAGCTTTGCTGTACAGCTCACATCTTTGCTATGGAAAGGTTTGTCTTCACTGACTGAGCTTGGTTTTGCATTCTCTGGATTAATCAACTTTTTGTTTATTTTAAACTGAACTTGAGTGGTGTGAATGCTAAGCTAAAGGAAAATTTCTTGGATGTGTAGTGAAACAGCATTTCTTCTCTCTTGCATGCTGGAGTTGCCTGCACACCGGTGCAGCTGAGTGGGAACCACTGTGGAATAGTGTTTCACCTACACCTGCACACCTTGTGTAAATAGAGTTTATTTTTGCCTGGCTAGACAAAATTTTCATTTTTGGCAAGGCAGGCCATTTTCCAGAGTTCCCCAGATGCTTCCTGCACATCAAACACTTTGGGTCACTCTGGGGTACATGTGAGCCTCCCCTAGAACCTGTGTGTCCAACGAGATCACTTGTGTCGAGAAAATACTTCATCAAGTTCTTCACAAGTTCAAACACCTGTGATTCTGCCTAATAAAGTCTGTGTAGCACATAGCTTTTATACTAAAGTTAATGATGCTTTAAGGCAGCATGTTAGGTCCGTGCTTTGGCTGGAACAGCTGCCATCAATTTCCCGTGTGCTGTTGGTTTGTGTGTTTGACAATCCATCCATTTGTTTTCCTGGTCTCATCCATCATTTGCTCACGGTGCTTTCCAACTGTTGTTGTCTTGCTACCAGCCTCTAATTTCACATCCTTAAATTCATCAATGGGCTGTATTTATCTTGATTGACAATTCATCACAATTAATCCTGCAATGGAGAACAAGTTTTAAAAAACGAAAGTCCCTTTTGTGTGCTGTAGCTTATATGGAACATATCATCCCTGTTGGAAAAGAAACCTAGAGAAAATGGGACTTTGCCACAGGTCCTACACTTCAGTCCTCCCCAAAACCTTTAACAAAACCCTGTTTAATACTTTTAGCTCTGGAAGGGGCTCAGTTTGCTCAGCTGGGGCCATTTTCTCACCTGCTGGCTTCTGCTTTACTTGCACAAACCAAGAGCTCATCTAGACAATCTCTTAAGCTTTTATCACCATGATAGCTGAATACCACTGTCCTCGATCTTGACTAAACCTCTTTTTCAATACATAGAATTTGAGATGTTATATGGAAAAATTACAGAATGTAACTCTGTGTTGTCTGCAGATAACAGATGGGATGGGCTGAGTGAGCTGCTTCTTGTAACAGCCTGTTTTGCCCACCAGTTCTGTCCTCTTCAGTACACTGATCTGCAAGAAATTTGTCTGTCTGGGTTTTTTTACACTTCATTATCCATGTGGCTTTCCCAAGGGATTTTTAGAACAGGACTGAGCCTTTTGGTGGCTGTCACAATTTGGACGTCTCTATGCTGGCCACTGCTGGTGTTTGCTGAAGACATTTCTCAGTGAGCAGAGCAGTGTTGTGCTGTAGAAGCAAAGAGTTGTGAGATCTGAAAGAAAGGATAGGGAAGGGTTTGTAAATATGTCTCCTCTGTTTGTCTTTCCCCATCAGATCTAAAAGTCCTGCTGAGCTCAGTGTGGTTGCCCCACTCCTCCTTGACCTGCAAATGCTCTTTCCCTGTCCCTTCTGCCTGGCTGGTGGCTCTGGTTGTAGCTTCTACCACCAGTGGCTCTGGACCCTGACCCACACACCCTGTCCCACTCAGGCTTCTGGAGGTCAGAAGCAGTTTCATTTCCCCCCCCAAATATTTCTCCTCCTTTATTGCCAGTGTCTGGAATGACTATAATACACCTACGGACCACCCCCACCCCAACAAATTCCTGTCGCTTGTTGGAAAGTCATTTACTCCCATTGAGAGCACCAAGAGTTAAAATTTTCTTTGCATTAAAGCAATGTTGAGAAGCAGAGACTCATTGCAGTGTAGGCCATGGTCACCAGAAAATCGCAGCTCTAAATTGTTTGCACCTAAGCAAAAACCTCAAAGCCTGGAAAACCTCGTTATTTCTCTTAGATGAGTAAGGAGCTTGAAACATAAGGGGCCAAAAGGACTTACCGAAATCTCTGAGTATTCTGTGCCAGAAGAAATTCTTCTCTGAGATTGTTCAGATTTATTTCCTATCTCACCAGAGCAGCTTCCTCCCATTTGCTTTTTATAAACAATTTTTGTAGTACAGATTTTGCTTTGGTTTTTTTGATGAGATTATTGCAGTGTTTGAGATACCTGCTGTTCTGGCTCTTGTCTGGACAAGCAGGATAACCAGCTGGGGATTTTTCAAAGAGTTTCAAATTAGTTATGTCTCTGTCAATAGTAGAAAGTGATTCTATATGATTAAAATACACAGAAGGGTGAAATACACAGAAAGCCCTGTAATTATACAATGACTCGTGTTATGTAAATATGCAGAGCACTTTTCTGAGAAGGTGGTTTAAAAAGGTGATTTTCGTGTCCGATTGAAAATCTGTCCTTTGTCCTAAGCAAATCTCTGGAACTTACAAGGAGGTTTCTCTGACTTTGGCTTTCATTTTTTTCTGTCTTGGTTTTTTTTTTTAGTTCAGTTCACTTTGTGAGAGAAAGGAGGACACATCTTTCACATTTTTCTTGGTCACTTCAAATCCCATCAATACCCTTCTGCTGAGCAGGGGTTTGAGGTGGTCCAGAACAATTTTCTATTCATCTTCCTTTCCTGTCCAAGCTGTTATCGACCTTCTTTCAATTCTTCTCTTTGATGATAGTTAACCTTGTCCCTTGCATGTTTCTCTGTCTGATTTCTGGCTTTTTAATAGGCACTTAGTTCTACCGTTTCTCAAGTGCGAGTTTGGCGCTTCAGTTCATTGGTGCAGCTTTCATCTCCTTTCTGATTGCAGACTGTAATAACTTCCCATTTTGAGAGCAGAAACATTCTCTGATTTTACTGTGCCAGGCTTCTGTGCTCTACAGTTCTTGCAGACAGTCCCAGTTCTTCATTGACAGAAGTATTTTCCTTTTCCCTCAGGTCTCTTTCTTTCCCAGTACTCTCTCTTGTAGTGGGGCTCTCTCTCACATCCTTAAATAGAGATGAAGTTTTATTACATTACTTTAAGTTGTTACTAAAGCTACTTCCAAAAGAGAAAGGATAGCAAAAGCCTGAATTGGGATTATCTGAATTGGGATTCCCAAAGTTTCCTTAATATTTAGCCCAATCTCTTACCCACAACCAACTAATTTTAAGCAGTGCAGGGTTGGTGAATTACACCCTGTTCCAAGTTTCACCAGATGTTTCCTTTGAGCTAAGCAAAGGCGAGCCAGAAGAGTGATAAGTTTGTGTCTGTTGGAGATGGTTGAATTAAATGGGACATTTTTCTACAGATTAGGGAGGAAGCCACTTGCCATGACCTAGGGAGCTACTAAGGGAGCAAAGCCTGCCAAGGAGAGGTGCACCTGGGTACCTGCTGCTGCATCTGCAGTGTCACATCTCTTAAATGGCTTCCAGGGGTTTCCAAATTTTCTTCTATTTTACTTAGCAGCAAACCCATCTCTAGACTTATCTCTCTGCCTCATTTATACTTGAGCACTGACTTCTAAAATTAAGTTACTTTTTCTCCTTAGTCCCATTGCTTGATGCAGTGGCAACTTTTCTTTTGGGTCCAGTTCTTCCCATAAAGCTCAGGATTGCAAAGAAAGAGCTTCGGGCAAAGGCAGAATTGCTACCATTTTGTTTTGCTTAATCTATCGATCTGGATCCTTTAATGAAGACTAACACAGTGGGCCTCCTGCAGAGGTACTTTGTTAGTGACTTTGAAAATACAAAAGGCTTGTTATCGTGCAAAGTGAAAATCACTCTTTTATGCAGGGTAGAGTGTATTGCTCTTTATATGCCACAGAGACCCACCAGTCCTACAGTAATTTGCACTCATCAGGGAAAAATCTTGTGTCTGCTGTGATGATGCACTCAGAAGTTAAAAGTTTCTTGGCAGGTCACTTTTAACTACCTTGCCTGTTTATCTGGCAGGAGGATAACAGCAGATTGATGTTTTATAGGCAGGAGTCAAGGTGAAAAGAGCAGTCCAAACACCTGGTTATGAATATTTTTACACATTTCGTTTCTTATCTTTTTATTTCTGCATGCTACACTTTGATGGTTATAAAAGAAGTCGACACTTGTAAAGACACTTCATGAAGCACTTTATTCTTGGTTCCTGAAAATACCTTTGTAAGCAAGATATGCCAGAAAGGCAGGGTGGGCTCTTAGTGTAACTGAGGCTCTTTTCAGCTTATAGGTAAGTGGTTGTTTTTATCTCTCCTGCTTGTAAGAGTAGGCTTCATCCTGAAAAACAGGTCACCTGCTCCATTGCTAAGTGTTCTTTTTAAAAATAGCGTCTATATCGAAAGTTTCATTGAATGGGTACCATAGCATCACCTGAGATTCCTATACCTCCAGTCCTCAGGAGAGAACAGGGATTTTAATAATGCAGATCTTTTATGAAAACTTAATGAGGCTGTCTGTCAAGAGTAAGAAAATACGTTTGTTTACTCACTGAAACAATTTTCACAAATCTACTCACAAAGGTGCTTTGCTGTCCCTTTACATCAGTTTATCTTCCATGAATGTATGCCAGATAGGCAGAACGGAGGGATCTGTGCAGGGAAGCTTCCCCCATGTTCCTATAAAATGTGCCATGCTTGTAAGTGTTGTGAGATTAAAGTAAGATGGAGCAGAAACAGAGGCACTTTTAAAAACTGCATAACTGAAGAAAATCATCTTCTTAACTGATTGAAGTTCTACTTTCCCCATACTGTCTTTTGTGAAACTTCTCCCTTTGCTAAAAGCTTGAACCCCCATGACCTGATTTATAAATAGATCCCTCCCTCAGCCAGTACATATTTCAAGACAGATTTTCCTACAGCTCCCAGGTTTTTGGCACACAGGTATTAGGACATTCAGAGGGACCTGTTGATACAGCAGCTTTAAAGCCAATTGAAATATTCCACCCTATGCCAGAAGAGAATGTAAACTCTTTGGGTCAAGCTTTTAGAAATAACTCTATTTGACTGGCTCCCAAAACATTGTCAGTGAGATTCAATGTGGGAACTGGCTGAAGCAGAAAGCAAGTGTCTTGTCACATAATGGGTCTTGTCACTCTTTGTAATCATTTTTCTGGAGAGAAAATTGTTTGTGGTGTTTCAACAGTAGTGTTTTGCCATATGAAATATTTTTTTAATACTTAAAGTTAAATCCTTCACTTTTCTGGTGGACAAAAGTCTGACTAAGCCAGCCCAAGTGCTAGATACTAGATTGTTAGCTGTGGAATGTGGCTCTGTGCTGACTAAAAGGATCAGGGCGCAGTTATCATTTGAAAACACAGCCCCAAGTAATGAGGCATTCCTCTCAGGTTACAGGGTGCACTCATTCTTCAGCAGTGTTGAAGATTTTCCAGCATCCCCAGGGGACCAATGCCACTCTGACCTAATTTACATTGTCAGCATAGCTCTTTGCCCAAGGACTATGATTGCCAAGAAATACAGATGGCAAAGCCATGACAGAAGTCTAAATATTTTTCCAAATCTACATAAATTCCACACGGCTTGTCTGTGGAGGGAGCACCTCTTGTGTAAATCTCTCAACAAGTATAACTAATTGCTGTCACACTGTCTTCTTTGAGGATACAAAACTGACTCTAACAAGAAGGGAGCTTACTTTTGTTCATTCATTCAAGAGAGATTGTTGAGATTTGGAACATTTGGGCTTTGTGGCTGGTAGCAGATCTTAGCTGAGCAGTGCTGAGTGAGTTAGGGGGTGGCATCTGCACGGGGATCAGCGAGCAGCGCAAGCACAGGGAGAGCACCTCCCTGCCGGAGACGCCCAGCCTCTCTTTGCAGGGGACCTGTACAGCACTTCTCTAACTCAGTTTAGAAACGCAGTTCAGGGGGCAGCTATCCCACGAGGACAGTGAGACAGTGAGCAATGCCTGAAGTCTCAGACAGCTGTCATCTCAGTTATTCGTTAGGCACGGGAGAATAATCCCATCAAATACATGTGGAGTAGCACAGGTCTACCAAGGTAAAAAAGCTCCTTCCTTCAAGAGCTCAGATTTTGCTCCAGTCACTTCTGTGGTGTGTTTCTCTAAAATGAAGTTGGTCTAAAGCCTTTAAAAGAAAACCCAAAAGTACTGAAGATGGTGATAATTTTTTTTCTCTAGAAAACCAATAAAAGAAGGAGCTTGCCTTAAATGTTTGACTTTCACACAAGGTACCTACAGATTTTTTTATCTCAGCAAATTGCACCATGCACATTTGGAATGCAGAAAATGTAACAACTCTCTCATCATCTTGCTTTTTAGGAATTAATGAATACCACCATTTAGTACTTTCTGTTTTGTGCTATCAACGTTTAAACTTCAGCAGATTGAATTTCACAGCAGGTTTGGTGTAAGCCTTTAATCTTAATAATGATCCCTTGATCTACCGTGGTCCGTCCAACTTGGAGGTTGTTAGAGGTCCCTTCTGGGAACTTTCCAGCTGTTTCTGTTTAGTTCATGTATATTTATTTACATGACTTTTTAACCCCATTTGATAACAGAAAAATAGGGTACGATTTAGCTGCAAGTACTGTTGAGCATTTTCCAGAGAACTAAGTACAGCAAGGGAAAAGCAACATATGGCACCATTTTCTTTACTGATCACTTATTATGTACTGTTATGACCTCATCAGTGCCTTTGGCTGTACTGCTATAGGTTAAAGAAAAAGGCTGGAGTATTTTTCCCCTTAAGCTTTCAGACAAAAGCAAATGCAGACCTGGAGGTAATTTGTGCATACATCACACCACACTGAAAAGTGCATAATTTCTATCTGGGAAAATGAAATAGACTTTTTGGTATTGTATTTATAATTAGATTTTAAAATCTTATTTTTGTTAAGTTGGAACTCATCTGCCTGCATTGCTGTTATGCTTGTGCTGAGAGCTCACATTTTCATCACGACAACCTCCCCTGAATTCAGCTAACAGTTTTTTAGTTTAATATTAATATTTTGCCTCTAATGCCATGCCAAGGTCTTGTGTAATTTCTAAATATTACAAGACTTGTTCTGGTACTCTTTTATCAGAATAATTCTGCTATTCTTGCAGAACTACTTGCAAAAAAAAAAAACCAAACCCTTGAAAAATTGCTTTGTCAAGTTGCAGTCAAAGTGGTTGTGTTGTTCAGCAGAGGATGGCTCAATGTGAGCTTGAATGAATAATTGTAAAAATACATTAATTAAAAAGAATAAATTCTAATAATTTGCACCAAAAAAAAAAAGGGAAATACAGGGAAATTCAAGGAAGAAGTTGCAAAGGATACGAGGCAAATGCTCCTCTCAGTTATGCCAGAGTGGCTTTGTTGTCTCCCCAGTCCATCAGTGTCACTCCGTTGAGCTGCTGGTGGTAATTCGTCCCATGAAGATTAATGACCTGGGGAGAACAGAAGAAATTAGTTGGGTTTGATTTTCCAGACTGCCTAATTCAACTTATTCCTGTGCAGAATTTTGAAAGCACTGGACCAGCACTTCAAAATGCTGTATCATGGACATTGGAGGTAATTAGTGACTGTATGTATGACATTTTTAAAATGCTCTGATATTATAAACACATTAATTTCTGTGCTATTGATCACAAAAGCATTATGTAGTCAAGAGGTCAGGGCCCTGCTATGTGATCACATCCTGAGTTGTTCCTGGAAAAACCTGTTAGTTGTAAAGCAACATTAACTCTGGTGACACTGCAAGAACAAAATATGGAACTTAGCTCCTTGTGCTTGATGGCCTGGCGAGGGCATGGCCTGTGCAGCCACGAGCTCTTGCTGTTACTTTCCCACATGGATTTACAATGCAATTTCTAATTGAATTATTAGGCATCAGCTACTTTTCATGTAAAGAGTGTGTTGCATACCTGATCCCTACACTATTTTTATGTACTGACATATAAGAAGTGATTTATATACTGATACTCTTATTCTCATTTGATAAGAAAGTTTTTTTTCCCTTTCTTTTATTTTTTTTTCTGGTATATGCTGAAAATGAAAAAATCCTCTGCTGTTGGCATAAAATAAATCAGGAAAAAAATCTCAAAGAATACCTATGAAATCTGCACAGAGAAAAATATTCATAATTCTTCGATATGTAGCTTGATATTCTGTGAGCTGCTGACCTTTCTTGCATTATTAAAGATGCCTTGACTAATATTGCATAGTGTCTCTGGCAGGTTTTGATGGTAATGTGCTCTGGAGAGTCTTCCATAGGCAAAAATTGCCAGCAGGACTAGGACAGGAGAGCTTCAAAAGCCTGAATTTGAAATATGTCACTTGAACTATATATTCTGTGTACTCAGGTGTAAGCATGGGGAATAATTTAGTTGAGGAGTAAGAAAAAAATCTTGTAAAAAGACTGCCAGAGTGTACAGAGGGCTACGGAAATAATACTGAGGAAAAAAATGATACTTTGCTAATTAACTCCACTACAGCGGTGTTAGCCACACATTCAATACCCTTAAAAAATTTAATCAGAACTGGATAAATAAAAAAATTCAATTCTTATTCTTGTGCCTGAGGATATGGTATTGCATCCTAGAATATAAAATTGCATGGATACACAGAAAAAAGATAATGGTATTCAAGTCCAAACTGAAAATGAGATTTTGAGGTTTGTATTTAATTATATGCAAATCTTTTAAGATGTTTTCCTGATATTTTCGAGCAAAATACATTATTTGCAATTTTTTTTTCCTGATAAGTGAAATAGAAGAAGGTGAATTCCTGCAAAAATCCATGTTGCAGATATAATCCAGAACCTACTTTTGGGGACCAGATCTAGAGATGTGGTATTAAATGCTATGAAAGCTCTGAGATTTGAACTTCATGTTCTTTGTCCTAAAAGGCTCTTTTAAAGCAAGAGTCATCAAATGGGCAGTTGCAGATCTGCTGTCGTGCTATTTCCAATCTGGCAGAAGAGGCTGATGCCAAAACAAATGTGGTGAAACACAGCAGAATAAACGTGGGGAATGGCTCTCTCTGATGTGTGTAAACAGTTGCTTTAAAAGCCTGACTGCAGTCTGGAGGATCTGGTGTACAGGTAGGTCCCAAAGGATGTGGTGAGGAATAACCTCTCTGAGCGCTGGAAAACCGGCAGGAGAGGCTGTTCAGGACTCGGGTGGAACTTGAAAACGCATCAAGAACCTTGACAGCCCTGCAGGAAGGGATGTGCAGCAGAGGGATTAAAGCTCTGCTCAGAGGCCTGGGACTAAAAGGCTCTGCAGGTGAGCAGCTGAGCAGGGCGTTAGTCGGGCAGTGGGGGAACATCCCCGGGAGATGCAGAGGGAACAGGGCAGGGAGGTTGGTGCTGGAGGAACGTGCGAATGCTACTGCCCAGCTCTGTGACAAAGACTGGTTGAACTTTATGGCTCCCTCACACAAATGTGGTTGCCAATTTCTTGAGGAATTTATTTATGTAATTTTACAGATGAAAACCTGGCTGTGGGTAGATAAGTGGTCTGTTCATATTCCACCCCAAATCATGCAAATGAGCACCAAACCCTGAAAACACACTTTATCAATTTGAATCTTGCATAATTAATAATAAATTTGCTTAACTGTCGGAGAGTGATGAATCTATTTTGTAGCATGTTTACAAAACATTTTAGACTGTTTATCTGAGGTTATTGCATTGCCACGGTGCTGTTTGGGGAATGCAAAGCACTACAGCATGAGGGACATTATAATCCCTTATTTATACCCTTGCAGATCCTGCCATAAGTGTCCGTGCTGTTTGAGGCAATAGCCCTGGCTAACTTAGCAGGTGCACTCACCATATGTCAGAGCTCTGTAACTGATCACAGACATATGTGCAAAAATTAGCAATAAAGCAATGTGAAGGCTGTAGTGGCTGTAGTGTAGATTTAATCCTCTGCTGTGCTGGGCTTATTGTCTCTGCTGTGCCAAAGCATCTAAACGTGTGTTTAGCTTCGAGCCTGTCATCAGTCCTAAAAAAGTCAATGCAAAACTCAAGTCTTAAATACTCTGGACGGTAAACATTAAACACTGAGAAGGAAAAAAATATATCGACAACAGGATTTTTCTCCCAATGCATTCAGCCACTTTGTTTGCCTTACATGCAGTTCTTTAGGTACTGCCTCTGTTTTTTACATCACACGGAGGCATTGAGGCATTTGCCCTCATGGTGCTGAACAAAGAATAAAGAAGAATCCCTGCTCTGAAGTGTTCAAATCTAAAAAAATAGGAAACTAGTAGCTTACCTCACTTTTAATGCTGGCTGAACTGGGTGCAAGAAGCGCACATGAGCCTTGCATCCTCATTCTCCCATTGTATTTTTGGGACATTTTGAAATTTCCCATCATGTCTTCTGTCATGGGAGCAGGGGATCACAGCCTCCTTTTGCTCTTCTTTCCCTATTTCCATACTGCAGCTCTCAGCTTTCTGCATGTTGACATTTCATTTCTTCTTCAGCTCCTCCCACGGTGGCAAAGATGAGGTGGGACTCTTGTGCCAAACAGTCCTGTAATGTGTAGGGCACTAATAACTTCCTTTTGTTGTGGTTCCACATGCAAAGGTGTCTTTAGGGACACAGATGGCTTTGGGTTTTCTATTTCATCTCTTTATTTCCCTCCATTTTCTGTAAAATCAAATTGATTCTTCTCTGCCATGCTTACTGTGATTCCAGAAAATGGACCTTCATAAGTGCCAGGCGTAAAGTTCCTACAATACATTTAAGTAGGAAAATGCAATAGAAGAGAGCACAAGACCTCACAAGTTTTGCAGTGCTAATGGACCAGTTATGTGACTGGTGACAAAGACATGGATCATTTGTTTTGTTCCTTCACTTAATCTACTTCCAGAGCTCTCCTGAAACATATGAAGGTAAAAGGAGAAAATCAAAGTGAAGGCAGTTTTTACTGTTCCTTAGCAAGGACAGTAAATCTCGCCGAGTTTCTAGGTAAGACTGCTGTGATATACACCTGTGTAGAAGTTTAAATTGAATTTGATGAGAAAAGGCCAGATTTTACTCCCTTGCTAGCAGAAGACATAATCTAGGCAAAGTAAGCCTATTCACTTAAATGAGTTTGTGTTGAAATCATAACTCATAATTGAACCAATTAAGAGCCTTTTTAAAAACCAACCAAAAAAGACCTTGCAGATGGAGTCCGATATTAGCACTATTACTGTGAATTTCAACCAATTAAAATGACACTCACAAAGTAGTGGGAACGAAAACCACATTTCTCACTATTAGAGCAAGCAGATATTTTGGAGGAGTATGTAACTGAGCTGGAGAGACTTCTTATGAAAGAACTGCAACAGGTGCTGTGTGTTTCTGTCAGTGGGAAATATGGTGTTAGCTGAAGGTAGCTCTTACTTATTTGATAATTTTTCAGATCATATGACAAGCACTGCACAGTGCATTGTTAAAAGCCTACACAATTAGAGATGCTAAAATGCTTTGGTCAGATCTTTGTCCTCATAATTAAACATGCATGATGGTAATCGATGTGTAATGATAATGAATAAAAGCCAATAGAAGGACAGCTATTAGGGCTTTTCAATTTGCTCTTTGTTTGTGTGTCTGCTATGGGACTTCCTTTTAAGGAGAACAATGTCTTATTATTTAAGCCACTTTACTATATTGCACTTGCTATAAATGATAAAAACAGTACTGTGCAGTTAGATGATTGACTAATTTATTTGTTCAAAGATAAGTTTGTACTTCTTTTTTCAATTTAATGGGAATCTAGAGAACATGTTTTCTCAGCAGGTTATCAGTTCTTAATTACCAGCTTCTTGGTCTCTGATGATATGATAATCTTGAAATCAAAATATTTTTTAAAGTGTTCTCAGTGCTTCTACCTCTGCTCTGCACCAGCCTGTGTTAAGATGCTTATTTGAAACTCAGTTTTGTGCAGTTTTATTAGAACTTTCAGGTGTATAGAGAAAGTAACTAAAACAGATCAGATTATACAATTGTGTGTTTTGATGCAGAGAAATGAGTACAAAGAATTTAGCATCACTGACTTCTGCTATAAGTTTTAGCTAATGAAATTTTATCTGAGAGATGAACATTATTAAGCTGACAATATATTTTATACTCCAGCTGTGGACTGCAGTTGACTGGTTAAACTCTTTCTTATCTTCTATCACATGAGAAAAGACCTACTCAGTAGATTTTTTTTTTTAATATTCAAAGACTACGATTAAAAAAAAAAAAAGACCAAATGGAACAGAACATGGAAACCTCTATTGATAACATATTTTGTGAATGAGGTGAGACTCATCTGTGCATTCAGTAGCTCATAATTTCAAAACTATTTCTTATGAGTTACTGATTTTGTAAACCAGGGAAATGGTAACATAATTTTGTAAAATGGCCATCAGTCAGATACTGAAAATGAAAGGGTAAAAATGCAGCTGCTCCTTCTCTATAATTTGCAACCTGGTACATGTGAAGCTTCAGAATCTAACTCTTCTGTCTTCTGGCATTGATTTTTAGAGTGAGGTGCAAATGACATATCAGTCAGCTCTGGTCAAGAACAGTAAAAAACCTTTCAAGGACAGAATTTTCCTTTTTCTGAGGTCTGCTGTTCTAGAGGCTGCATTTTGAACCCAGAACTAGAAATGCTGAGTTCTGGGGTTCTCATTTGCTGTTCTTTTTTGGATGTCCCAGGGACCAGCATTTATTAGATAAGCACACTGAATGGAGTTAGGCAAGTTCCAGGAAACTTTCCCCTCTCTTTCATTGGAGTTTTGAATATATTAATTATTTAGGGCACTGTCTACATAACTATGTTGATTTCCATGGTCCTTTCCTAACTTTACGTCCTGAAGATGTGACCTGATGTAACCATAGTGAAAAAAAGTATAGTACTTGCACACCTATGAGATTATATCTTTCAAAATGCTATAATCTCCAGACAGTGTTCTGCTATTGAAATTTTCTTTGAACAGAGTATTTGAAGGAAGATAGATTTATTTGGGCAGGGGTGAGGAGGATGGGAACCTGTGGGATACAGGTAGGAGGATTCAGAAGTAAACCAGTGAAGGCCAAAAGAGGTGTCTGGCTCTCTGTGATCAGCTGTGAACTCCTGGGGCTGTGAGCTGCTGTTGGCTGGCATTTCATGGTTCAGTGACTTGAAACGTCCAAATTTCTTCAAAGTCAGCACATTTCAGGGAATCTAGGAGTCCCAAACTATCTTGGAGCTAAGATAGTTTCATCACATCTAAAAAACTGCAATTCAGAAAACCAGAATGACTGAACTGAAAAAGCTGGGACTCTCCTTGTTTCTGTGTCTGGTACACAGGAAAAATGTTTGTAAAAACTCTGAGACTGAAAAACAACACAAATTTCAGTCAGCTGCACCTGGTATCAGGATAAATTTTGGAAACATAGTGTTTCTGAAGCAAGAGAATTTCTATTAAAGGTGCCTTGTAGAAGGAAAAATGCCAATTTACCCTGAGTATGAGCTAAACAAATTCTACAATGTCAATATTTCAGGCCAATTGAAAGTCTAAATTTTGACCAGATTGACTTTGCATCTTTTTTTTTTTGCTTTGATCTTTTGCCCACAATAAAAGCTGCTTTTCAGGGCAACATGAGACCATGCCAAATACTGTGTTATGCGAAGCAGCAACACTTTTTGGATGTGTGCCACTTCCATGCATGTGCCATCTAGAAATTGCCTGTCTGGAAAACAGCAGATGCAATAAGGAATAGGATGACTTGGATAAAATAAATCTAGAGCAGAGTAGGTGACCTCTCTGAATTGTATTGCATGCATTTCCACATGATTAGTTTATGGAAATCCAAGAAGTGGCAGCCGTTATGGGAGAGTGGATGAAGTGCAGGAAGAGGGAGCGAGGGAAACTTCCTAGGCTTTAATAGAGAAAAATAGAAGCAAAGAAAAAAACAAAGGCAAAAAAGGTACAGCAGATCTGTGAGATAAGAAAGGCAATACAGTGTAAAAAATTGCACAAGGCAGGGACTTTTCTGGGATTTTGGACAGTGCTTAAAGCCATACATGTTGTTGTGAATGTCCCAACTCCGGCAGAGTTCAAAGTCAGATTGGAAAAGCCTTGAGGAGCCTGGTCTAGTGGGAGCTGTCCCTGCCCATGGCAGGGGAGTTGAGGCTAAATGATCTTTAAGGTCCATTCCAACCCCTTTCTATGGTTCTATGAATCATGTAAATCTTCTACAATGAGGAAGTAACTTTGCACTGCTAAAACATTTGGTGATGACAAGCCTGGATGGCAGAATGAAGAGAACACCTATCAAAAGCAAAATAGTGCAAGTCTTAGTTCTGCTCTATAAACTGATTAGATTGCATTGGTGCAAGGTGAAGGAAATTGTGTCAGAGACAGTGTGTGCTGACCCTGGGGATTCATGAGCCACCCTCTGGAGACAGGTGAGTTAGACCAGGCAAGTCTGGAGAGCCTTTTCTGTGCTCATTCTTGGCAGCAGCCCCCAAATGGGGGACAGCAGGGCAGAGCAATGGTGCAAAGGAGGTGTCCTGGGCTGCACCTGCTGAAGAGCTCTTTGAGCAGCACAGGAGGGGGGTCAGCACTGCCCTCACCTGCTGGAGGTCAGGTCACACCTGAGGAGTTCTGTCGAGTTCTGTCCTGAGCTAGGGACATGCTGTGGCATGTGAAAAGTCAAAGTTCTATAAACCAGTTAAAAAACAGAGCCAGCTTTGTTCCTGTACAGACACATCAGCTCTGTCTGCATGGCTTGCTTCTGCCTTCCCATAGGCATGGAGATCTTTTAAAGTGAGAAATGCAAAAATAAGATACATGACAAATACTAGAGGCTACTGACTGCTACGAACTTTGCCTGAGGGAGATTTCCACAGGGCTTGCCAGGAGAAGTCTGCCTCCAGCTGCTCAGATTTTCAAAATTGAACTCTTGCCTGTAATGTGCTACAAAGTGTCTGAGGTAAATGAAGCAGTGGGACAGCACTCCCAGGGATGAATATATCCATGTGGGTGCATCTGGGCTGTCATTCTGTAATGGTTTCTGCTTTAACATGAGGTCTTGTTTGTGTGCACCTTTGAAATGCTGCTTTTGTGCCTTGCATGCAGCTTTAGCAGCAAACTGCCTGCCCTCCAGTAGCCCAGGTCAGTGACAGTCATGGAAGGACTTCAGAAATCTTGGGTAACTCATGTCCCTCCACCTCTTCCATTGCCACTGCTTCCAGGCATCCTGTGTTCCTGAAGCCCTCCTACCTAATGAGAATAGCATAGTAGAAAGTCACAAATCATGGAAATTATTTGTTTCAATACTGAACCTTTATTGAGCCATTTTGGTGTCACACCTTTCTACTTTCCCTTCGTCATGGTGCAAATCCTTTTCAAGAAAAAAGACAAAAAGGAGGTTTGATTGTACTTGATTAAGAGAGGTACTTTGGAAAATTTAGTGTAGTGCACTAAAACTATGGGTGTTCTGATTTTTTAATTATTGTTTTAAACATATTTCTTTATGCCTCCAACCAGCTTGGCTCTTTGAGAAATATCTGTGCCCCTTGCTCTGCAATAATTTATAGGCAGCTCCATCAAAAGAGAGACCTTGGAATGCCCATAAACTATTCTCTGTTCACTATGGTCATCCCAGAGGCCAGTGCTGATGAGATAGAGCTGGTCTCTGCATGTCGTTGCAAAATCTGACTCAGGACACTGACATAGCCCCAGAGTTCACCTGATTGATTTTCTTTTTCCCTCTGATCTACAGAGAGTTTTCTTTCTTATTTAGACCCAAACTATTATGTCAGTGGATTGAAAAGGGAAAGAAGCAGGGGGAAAATGCTGTCCTCCTTTTAGACTGCTAAGTGAAAGCGAGGAAGTGCTGGAAATTTTTCCTTAAGAGTCAGGTGCAGATACCAGTTTATGTGAAATTGTGTTGGTGTTCTGTAATATTAAACTTAGAGAATGGATCCTTCTATAGAAATGGAAACACACATTTCTTATATTTGTATTGCTGTAATAGTTTCTAGCTAGAAGAGACTTTATTTAGCAATTGTGATAATGAACGAAAATATTCGTTCTCTCAAACTGTGAACAGAACAACCATATACTCTCACTTTCTGAGAAGTGTGGTCAGAATTTTATCTGCTAACTGATTTGTATTAATGTCACATTCCACCCTATAGTCAGCAAACTGTGAGCCCATCCCCTTATTTTTATGTACAGCCAGGAACAGAGGAGTAGAGAATGGTCTTCATACAAACAAGAAGATAAAGAGATTGCCATGGCGAGAAAATGCTGCAGGAGCTGGAATGGCTGTGTCATTGAAGCCAGCATTGATCTAACCCTTTTTATTTTTTTTCTAAAGGACTAACTGAAAGTGAGTTGCAAAAGAAAATCAATTCTGAGAATCATTAGGGTTGGAAGGAACCTCTCCTGGGTCACACAGTCCATCACTCCTATGATTGTTCCTAAACCAACTCTAACAACTGGGTATCTACTCGTATTTTTTATGGTGGCTCTACGTTTTTCTTTGGCTGGTTGCAACAATAATGTTAAAACAAACATTCTTTTAAAAAGAAGCATTGCAAAGCAAGCCCTTGGGTGCATTTTAGCTGACAGATAATCTTCAAGGCTCATTTACTTGAAAAAAGTTACAGTACTCAGATGTCAATGTGTATTCATCTTTGTGGGTGCCAGGAAAATTAGAAATATTACTGCCTCTTTTTGTTCTTGTGAGTGGGTCTTTCTTAGGCTCTCTGAACAAACTCTGAGTTTTAAATGAATGTCCAAATCTCCAGTGCTCTTGAAAGAATTAAAAAGCAGTTTGTAATTCTTGTCAAGGACAGGGAAACTTTGCTTTGAGTCAGAATTGCAGGCTCATAGAATAAAATTTCACTAACATGGATGCAGCAGTTCCAGGAAGGTATCACTAGTCTTGTTTTGTGTGAGATCCATTTGAAATCTTGTAGAAGACGCGGGTCAATTCTTGTAGCATAATGGCACTCTGATCTCCTGGGCTGCTTGGTGTCTTCTGCTGTGTGTTCCAGCAGCTTTTCTCACCTGAACTGTTGGGAAAGGTAAAAAAACTGTTGTTTTTTGTTGGGAAAGGTAGTTGGCAAATCACACTAAAATGCCTCTGTAGGGTTGAATGGGAAGATGCTTTATTTGAAAGCTTGGATGAGGGAAAGCTGCCTGTTGAGCTTTTTTCTTATTTGTTTTGTGTGCTGTCCTTCAAATGCCGTGCAGGCAACTGTCCTCAGGTTTGTGGGTTTAGTGCATGACAGATAAGAATCACAGAATCCTAGAATGGTTTGGGTTGAGAGGCACCTTAGGGACCATCCAGTCCTAGTCCTCCTGCCATGGGCAGGGATGGCACCCACTAGATCAGGTTGTTCAGGGCCCCATCCAACCTGACCTTGAACGCTTCCCAGGATGGGTGTCCACAGCTTCTCTGAGCAACTTTTTCCACTCCCTCATAGTAGGAATAACAACCACCACCACCTACCTAGTTCTCTAATATGAGCTTATTTGGCTATGTCTGTCCATTGGCAGAGGAATTACATTCTTTGTTGGGGTAGCAAGTCAGGGAGAGTGGGTAATTTTCCCGTCTTGGACTTCACCATTTTGGAGCACTGAAAGAGTGAACCCAGAGAGGACTTTGGAGGTTATGGTATGAGCACTCTCATAGCACTGCAGATCCATCTCTTTATTTCTTGCCAGATACTTCCAGAGAGAGAACATAAAATAATTCAGTAATAACCTAATGCTTTGCCCTAATCTGGCATCGCACACTTTCATGATTTAGAAAAGAGGCAGTTAAATTATAATATCAAGAAAACTCCTGCATAACGCTTTACTTTAGTTGCATAATTTTGCAACAGCAATTACCTCAGCTACAAATTTAATTTAAAAACTCTTTGAAAGCACAGTCTCTGTTATCACAAAATATACTTGAAATCAATGAAGGATGATTTCATTCCAAGTCTGAAGATACTATTTAATAGCCAGGAAAGAAACCTGCGCACAGACACCCACTCTTACCTGTTAATAAATTCTGCTATGGAAATTACAAATTTTGACTCCCACAAATTCATTTACTCAGGGCAAAACTTGAATTATAAACAATATTTGCTGACTTAGTGCAGTTGCATTCTTGCACCTAGCTAGAAAATAGACAAGAACTCTTGAAAATGATCCTAATCATGATGCTATTAAGTAAGATGTAGAGAACATGCTCTGATAAACATCACAGCAACTTCCTACCATTATCTTATATTTTCCTTCAAGATTCATGGTATCTTAGCAACCATATAGGCCTGATAACCTCTAATGGCTCTAAAAATGATGCACTTGGAATCTATCACTTAAGGCCTGGTGCTCCAGTAATGACACTCTTTTCTTTGATGGCAGATCTCAAGTCAAATAAATACACAGGAACAGGAGCTGCTTTCTTTGTCTGGATATTCATAATTTGCATATTTACTCAGAATGAGCAAGAAAAGGACTCTATAATCCAGGCTTAATCAGTATGGATTTTTTGGATAGACATTCATACCTTAATTAACTGTATGGATTCAGAAGAATGTCAAAAGAGCAGTAGGCTATTGACTGTCAAAGAGTGGTGTTTGTGCATTACCTGGGGGCATGAAAAGGGCATTCTCTTATCAGACTGAGGGAAAATGTACAGATTTGGCAACAGTGCCTGAATATATACGTGTTGCTGAGTGGGCTGTGCAGCTGTTGTCTGCCTGGTCATTGCCGATGAGTCCTGGGACACCCTGAAGCTGTGGAGCAGTGGGAGATAATGTCTTGATGTAGTAGTGTCCCTGTGTCATCAAGAGAACTGGTTAGAAATGAACAGTGGGAGGCAAGGTGGCTCTGTTAATGTGATTCAAATTTCTGCCAGTAGCCACCTGTTCTTAAAATTGAGGAATTTAGAGTCAGGTACTGTTTGTTCCTGTTCCCTTCTGGGTTTTTTTTTTTTGTATTTGTAGAGTTAGGTACTATTGCATTAATTAAGTTAAAGCTAAAGCATAAAGTCTTTGTACTTCAGACAGGGGATCCCTGTTTCAGGGTCTGTGACAAGGGCTCAGAGATGAGGACCAGGCATGTGGAGGCCACTTCAGCCAGGCTCTGTGTGCTTATCACAGGACAGAAGTTAGCACAAGAGGACTCCAGAAGCCAGGTGGCATGAAACTGTCCCTGTCATGTCTGGAAAGAAAACTGAGGGTTTGGGCTCTGGATAGATGTTTGTAAAGAGTGGGATTCCCCACTGGTATCTAAGACCAAGAGTTCATTTAAGATATTTTCTCTGGACTTATTGTGGCTTACTACACTCAGAGGAGGAGGACTCACTGATGGTGAGAGTGCTGCTGAGCTGAATCTGAATTGACCCCTTCAGGAGAAAATGGAGCTGGTGACATGCACAAAGTAAGTCACAGGCTATCAGTGCTGTGCCAGCACTGCCAGGGAACCCCAGGACCCTCTGTCAAAGACTAACGCCTTGGGAAATTACATCTGAAATCCCCCGAATCTGAGAAATAGAAGCTATTGTGTTTTTGGAGTAGTTTTCTGTTACCATGATGAATATTATCCAAATAAAAACTGCAGAATCAGAGGTATTTTCAAGCTTCAGAACAGGGAGCCGAATGTCAATGACACTGACTGTACTGGTATAATTCCATCAGATGCTGAGCAGACAACATTTACATTTAAAAATACAAGTAATCAATGTATGTTAATGCATGCCCTTCATGCATTCTGCACTGAAGCATTTTACCAGACCCTTTCAAGAGCCTTGCTCTTGCAGGCAAAAAACCTTTTAGAAACATACCAACAACAAAAGCTTTCTCAGCTTTGGGAAAGAGACAAAAACAAAACAGATCACAGATGTTTCAAAATATTTTCTGTGCCAGGTCCTGTCCTCTGCATATCACTAATGCCATGTCTGTATGGTGAAAACCACTTTAACTTTGCACTTAAAAATACTTTAGCCTCTTTTTGTAAGCTGTATGTCAACAGAGTATGTATAGAAAAAGGCAGAGAGGAGGCACACAGTGCAGCAGCTGCCCAACAAACAGAGGGTCCGTAAGAAAGGTGTGGCTGTAGTTGTCTTTAAGCCTTGCAAATGTTACCACTTTGCAAATATGATTATCAAAATGCTGATGAAGAATTCACTACCATAATTCCAAATTAAAGAGACACCTGCCATGATCCTGTTAGTAAAATCTGACATATGTCTGTGTTACTTTTGGGTACGTGGGCAAACAATTACATCAGGAACAGGAGGAGGCAGGGTGTGAATTTGTGAGAACTCAGAGCAGCTGTTTGTGTGCAGGTTTCTACCTCATTGTGAGTACAAACTAAAAGGAGAGCACTAAAAGCATTGCTCTAGGAAAGATCCATCACTGATATCACCCCGGGGTGGGCTGGGGTAACAGCTTGCACCTGGAGATTGTGTGGAGGTGCTCTCATCTGTTTATGTCATAACTTAGCATCTCTGTGAACCATAATTCTGTAAGAATTATTAAACTCAAAATTCTATCAGTGTATGATATGAAACAAATTGCTGCAGGCTTTTTTTGAGTTCATTGTTGTCTCCAAATGATTGCCTGTATCTCAGTTGGTTTCATCCCTTCCAGAGCTTATCAGCACATTCATAATTGATCGTCCCCCGTTCTGCCTTGGGTAGAAACACAGAACCTATCTCAGGAAAGATATCACTGGGAACTTCAACCTAAGTCCAAAACTTCCTTTGTTACCAATCATGGGAAACAGAATCTGTGGCTGCTGATCCCAGTTAACAGTGTTTGGTTGTTTCCTGCCCAGTGACAATAACTCTCATTTACATCCCAGTCCCTGTGGAAAAGAGCTGAATGATCTTAGTTTGGGTGGGTTTTTTGGTTAAATTTTCCAAAAAACAGGAGTTTTTTACACTAGGTGAGAAATTTCACCCACAGTTTGATCAGCTCCAATAGAGTCTTAAAAGCCTTGTAAATGGATGCTGAGGCTTGTTTACAAAATCCCACAAAAATGTTTTAGGTGGGCCCATGACAGACTGACTTCACCCTTCATGATGGGAATTTCAGAGCTCATACATTTTGGTGAGACATCTTACCGTGTTATTCTCAGCAGCTCTGCTGACAAAAACACCTTTGCTGAGCAGTTATGTATTGACAGCCAGAGAATGTTTCAGATTGTACATGAAAAAAGCCTAATTTCCCACACGAGTCCTCACACGGGGAATATTTGAGTTATGATGCAATTATCATATAAAGTTTTGGAGACTATGTTACAGGATGCCTTAAAAAAAACCCCAGAAACCAGATGCACTGTCAGAAATTCATCAGCAGCCCCTTCTGTGTAACATAATTTTCAAGAGACAAGTGAAAAAATGTCAAAACCAAATGAAGACTCCTTAGTTACAACAGCTATTCAAGATCCAATTTAGTGTTTCTTATACATTTCCCTTCCTGTAAACCCCTCTTCTCATGCTTTCTTCTAGTAAATGAGATGTATATAATTCAGTCTTATAAGAAAATTGATCCCTTTCAGGAAAAAAAATTCTTCTGAATGTTAGGGGAGGAAAAACCCAATTGTACTAATTTCATAACACTTTGTTCACATTCCTAGCTTTCCCTCTGCCTGCAGGATGTGCTGAGATAAACTGATAGGAACACAGATCACATCAGATTTCTAATAATTTTATTAATGAAATGCATCCACATGTACATTTTTCTGTGCTCTAGGCGTAAATCCCTTATTTAGAAGCTACACATCCTCAATTTTTCATTTCTAACTAAATAATTTTTGGTATTTTCTCCTCTTTCTTGCACTGGTATATATTGGTAATAGTTTTCTTCAAGCAAATAGTATTATGTTGGAAAATTAGTATGTTGACAAGAGGAGAAATAGTGCAGTCATTGAGTTTTATGATATTATATTTTAAAATGACACATTTGTCTGCTCTGGGGTGACTGAAATGCAGATTAGAAACTCAACAGAAATATCTTTTTAATAAATATTGAAGTATTTCTGCCACAAATCTTCTGTTGGAATAAGTAGATGAAGCATTTCTGATTTCAACAACCGCTTAGGGTGCTGACCTGAGATTTTTACTTCTAATCAATTTTGGGCTTTGTGACTATGGGTGACTTCCTGTTGTATGTATTCCTTGTAGACTGAAGATTTTACAGGAAGTGCAATCTAGAGGGGATTGATATTGGGCCTGATACTATTTATTGTCATTGCAAATAATGTGGAATACGGGGTAAAGTGTATTCTGAATTTGCTGATGATGCCAAACAGAGTGGAGAAGCTGATATTTGGAAGGGAGGGCAACCTGCAGGAGGACCTGGACAGGATGGGACTGACAAGAAGCTCGTGAGGTTCAGGGAGTACAAGCCTGAGCTGTAGGCAGGGATAAAGAATTCTCTCAGCCTCCTCCTGGATGCTGCTGCTCCTTGTGTCGTGCTGGAGCTCTTTCAGGAAGGGCACTTTTCTGATAGCAGCAGGTGCTGCAAGCCCAGAATCAGTCATGTAAGCTTTGCCTGAGGGGGATCAGTGGCTGTGGAGGGTCTAATGAAAAAAATAACAGAAACGGTAACAACAGAACTGAGAAAAATTAAGGTTTTTTTCAAAATATGTCTTTTATTTGAGCTATGTTTGCTTTTATTCTGACTTTTCTTTAGTTGAAGTCACAGCATTAGGTACAAGGGATTGCTGGGAAACCATAATTAAACCAGGCTTTTTTTAAAATGGAATTCAGAGAGCAAGCTGTCCTTGATGATTAAAATAGTGACTAATGGCACAAATTAGTTTGAGACCCATTAGCGAGTCTCTTCAAGGATATTGCATTGTCTAAGTTTTTTTTCTTTTTGCAGCTGACTGTTTGTTTGTTTGGCTTCTTTTTTCTACAGCTTTGGAAATTACCTTGCCTGAATATTTCATGCAAAAAAATGAGATTCACCACTGCAGGTGATTCAATAAGTTACCTGGCAATTTCCAACTATTTGTCTTTTTCCTCTTTTTACCAGAAATAAGTTAATATAATCCAGGAACTTTCTGCCTGGTTGTGTGCATTTCTGTAACAATCCATTTCTTCACAAGCAGAAAGAAGAATTATAATAAAATTTTTTTTCAGAATTAGATTCATTCTTTTTTCTTCTTATTAGAAATGTCTTACTCTATGAAATGCTCAGTTTGAGTTTTTCCTTTCACTCCAGCCCATTGTTGCAGATTGCATGTCCACCTGTTTTTTCATTGCAAGGTTTTGCAAGACTGCTGAAATCGTCTGGGCTAAAAAGAAAACAGAAATCAAAACCTAACCCACTGAAAATTCAAAAAAATTTAATTTCAATTTTATGTTATTCTTATTTCATTTGTTGATGTGCGATTCTCGTATCATTTTGGGATGCTAACTTTTATTTCATACTTGCCATTAATAAACACTTGACCAAATATATGTTTAGTCTCTAAATATTTTCCTGACTTGTCTTTCCTTTCTCTCCTCCCTTGGAAAGATAGCAGTAATAATAAACTCACCATATAGATATTTCATTGCAGATGAAATTTGCTGAAATATCACCTGCATTCTTCAGCAAAGCAGCAGAGAGATGGCCAGAACTGATGGGGAGAAGTGTGTTCGCAGCCATCTGAAATAAATATCTAATTGTCTGGATTGAATTAGTGCCAGATAGGGATTTGGAAAAACAACTGAATTCAAATTTCACAGCTGAGTTGCTTCTTTGATTGATGCACCATAGGTAGAGTCAGTTACACACCCCTTGCTTTACCATTGGCTTATTCAGGAATTCCTACAGCAAATATGTGGCAGTGCTTTTATTTTGCATGGCATTTAGATGAAATTCATTGGGAAGCCTAGAAACATCTGGAAAGATTGTTTTTTCATTACTTGGAAGGCTTTCTATTACTTTTTCTAGCCTAGAACAAACAATGTGTGCATCAGGTATGCTACAGTTCCAGTGTTGGGGAAATCTTTTTTCATCTCACTCATGAGGTTTTGTTTCTGATACTTCCTCTTTGCATCTTTATTCACACTCATCACTCTCTCATTAAAACAAACAGGGGCAAATTTGGGAGCATCTTACAGAAGTTTCCTCTTGATATAGAGATATATACTGCCCTGAGATGAGATTCAATAAGAATATGAAACCAGGAATTACTGTAAATAAGAACAGAAAATGAATGGCCTAATTGAATCTGTTTCCTCATGGTGGTGGGTCTCTTCCCAGAAATCTTCCTTTTGCTTGCCTTAGTGGAACAAGCTGGTTGGAGACAGCCATTAACAGAAGCTGATAAATGAAATGGTGTCTACCACTTGGGAGAGAAAGAACGTTTCCTGAATAATGATCCTTTCCTCCAGGGAGATTTGGAAAATGGTATCTCATGGTGGGTTTGAAATATGCCTGGCAATGATCTTCACTTGGCTCGTGGCCACAGGCAGTGTCCCAGCTGGGTGAAGCTGGCATTGGTGCTCTTGGCTCTCCTGCTTAAAGGGGGCACCTGCTAATTGACTCTTTTTAATTTGCGTGTATTTGTTGAGTACAGGGAGAACACTTAACTGGCTTAAATGTGATCTTAGCTTTAGCAGTGCCAGTAACTGCTGCAACCCTGATGTCTTATTGATCTATTATGGGCTGCTGGGGCCACCAGGGTGCTGGGAAGTGTGCGTGGGAATGGCTGAGTCGAGGGGTACTGGCAAGCATAGGGACTTTTTATTTTTTGCTCTTCTTTGCAGGAATTTCCCCCTTTCTTTTTATTCTCACTGGAAATATATTTTTAAAAATTATGCAATGTAAAAGACACAGCATTTAATTTCTCATCCTCTTTGTCCTCAATAGAATTTTTTAGTGCTGTTACTATGTAAATGGTTACCAAGTGAATAACTACTCTCATAAATAGTCACAGGCAGAAATTGCTTTCACTGCATATGCTAATAGATAGTGGGTCTTATTAGTAGGGCTTATTAATTGGTTTGGTGTCTTAATTAAATTGGTGTGCCAGTGAGTGGAAAAATAAATCCTTGTTAGGCCAGTGGATTCCTCATTATACGTTCCAGTAAATTTTATGTCCAGAAAACTTCAGAAACAGTAACTAAGGCTCTAATATTGCTGAGATATTTCTCAAAGACTGTATCAGATGCTTTCCAGAGGGAAATAAAGAAAGAAAATTGGTGTTTTGTTTCAAATTTGGATGATCACTCTTTCCCAGTCTTACACATAAATAACATATTTCAGTCATCCTTGACAACAGGGCCCAACTTGCCCCTTCAAAATCCTTGTGTTTCCTGGACTGTTTTAGATGTAGGGCAAACACAGGGAGCATGTCTGAGCCACGTGTCACTGGAAGAAGATGGTGGATTGCCAGCGTTAGCTGTAAGTGTGCTGTGATGGTTGGCTATTCCCAAGCAACATTACATTCTTGTGGAAAATATTACAATACTTTCATGCCAGTTGTAACTTCTCAGGGAAAAAAAACCATGTTGTTTCTGTATCTGATATTACATATCCTTCCTGTGAGTTAGGATGTCGCTTGTGTCTAGAGTTATCTGCATCTCTGATAAGTTGGTTTTGACATATAATTCTCTCTTTTTTTTTCTTTCTCTCTTCCCCGCCTTTAAAAATATGCAAAATGTGCAGTTTTACTGCAGTGTAAGCCAAAAGCATAATTCATGTTGCACACATATAATTTGATTTCAAAAGATTATCTCTAGTACTGGCAAAACATCAGTGAGCCAGGCTGCACTGAGATACAAAAATCCTACACTAAAATCATCTGGGGTGTTTGGGTGAAGTCAGCACCCACGTTTTAATGCCAGGTCTTGCTTGTTCCTCTTTTTTTTAGTTATTATTTTGGTTTTGCTTTTTCATGTAAAACCCCCAGTATTTTGAACTTTTTTCTTTAGCATTAACTTTCTGTATTTTCCTACTCTTGATGCTTAGCTCTCATTGGTATCAGTGGGAGGTGTGCAGATTGAAGAGAGCTTTTCTGAGGCCACCCCCAGCATAAAAGACAAATATGCTCCCTCCTCTCCTTACCTGTAACTCTGGGGCTGCTCTTTTCACTCTTCCTTTTGAAGGATCTTACAGCCTAAGTTTCAGTCTGGGAAGCTCTGACTAGACTGGTGAGGAATATATTACGGGTTTGGATGGGAGCTGTATGGAGCTGTGAGACAGGGTGGGAGGAGTTCTCAGTCTGTGGCCTGTGGGTTGACAGTAGAAGATCAAGAATCTACTGGACGGTGTTGAGTGGAGGGCTGTGAAGATGATGAGGGACTGGAGCATCTCTCATACCAGGAAAGGCTGAGGGAGCTGGGACTGTTCAGGCTGGAGTTGAGAAGACTGAGAGGGGACCTCAGCAGGGCGCACAAATGTGTTAAGGGTGGGTGTCAGGAGGATGGGACCAGACACTTTTCAGTAATGCCCAACACAGAACGAAGGACAGTGGGCACAAACTGAAACACAAAATTCCGTCCCCTGAATAGGAGGAAAAACTTCTTTAGTGTGAGGGTGGCCAAGCACTGGAACAGGCTGCCCAGAGAGGTTGTGGAGTCTCCTTCTCTGGAGATGTCCAAAACCCACCTGGACAACGAGATTCTGTGCAACCAGCTCTGGGTGAACCTGCTGCAGCAGGGGGGTGGATTAGGGGAACTCCTGAGGTCCCTTCCAACCCTAATCATTCTGTGATTCTGTAACTCCTGTTTGTTTTTAACCACTATTTTATTGCAAGAGGCAATGAAATAGATGGCAGTAGACAGAACGTGAAGTAAAACAGGTATGTGATCTTGTGGTGAAACCTCTCTTAACCTTGGTAATAGTGTATATGGAATCATTTAACTCCTGTACTGCTGCCCCTAGAACCTTTTGTACCCACAGGAGAGAACAGTGAAGACAGAATATAAGAGACTGACCCTTTATTGTTGTGACTGTATAATGGTGGGACAATCTCTGTGATGAGAGGTTTGCAGTCTCACTAAGGATTTTGTTAACTGCTTGTCCCTATGTGAGGACACAACTCCAAACATATAAAGTAGTTGAATTTCTCGCGAAAGGCTCAATGAGATGTACAGATCGGGCAATTTCTTATAGTCTGCAACTGATTCCTGATTAAAATGGAGTACTAGGATCCTAATGGATATGAAATTCTGTCTCTTTCACTCTCTACCATTCACTTCATGTTGGAGTTTGAAAGAAATCCTATTTGTCAGTTTTTGAATCTGAGACTTGCAGCTGTAGCAAAACATTTGGATAGAAAACCTATTTTCTAAAATTTACTTAGGGTAAAATGGCCTTTTTTATTGTTTACTTCCTGAATTTCAAATAACTTTTGTTAAATCCCAGCTTGTGCACCTGTGTTCCTCCAGAAAACTGTCTCTTCAAATTCTCTAGACTGATTTGTGGTTTTCTTACGTGCCAGAACCAGTTGTATCTCTTATTGCATTAAATCGCTGACATAACGTAATGCCTCATGACAGATGCAGCTGCACATCACCAAGGCTGAGAAACCAGAAGGAAAGCAGAGGCCCAGGTCTAGGGAAGGCTTGATATCTCCTGTGTACAAGTTGTACTCACTTTTTATTTTTTTTTCCCAAGTATGAGGGAGGGTCACAGTCGGGGAAGGCAGAGCCAGAGCAATCTTTCTACCGTTTTTTTTTTTTCTTCCATCTCTACACATATCTGCCTCGTATCTCAACTTCCTACTGTGCAGGGTTGGACAGAAGAACTTGAAATCAGCTTTGCATGTTGACCAGAAGCCGTCTTCAAAATTTATTCCAAGTATCTCTTGGCCCTTACTATCCTGATTTAATAAAATCAAAGAGGAGCTAGTAGTCCTGTCAGAGGAGAAGTTTATACAGAAATGTTCTGGATAAAAGGGTTTTCGTGTCGTCCAAAATTCTATCACTTCACATTTTCAGGACTTGTGCTTTAAAAACTGAAGAGTGAAGGGATAGTTCCTCTTTATGATCTGGTTTGATTTTGCTGTCCAGTAGAAGAGTTAGAGATTCCTCTGAGGGTTTCATCTAAGGATGTCTTACCAAATCTGGGGTTCTTGAAGCCACACTAAAGTAAGTGTGGTTCAATGGAACAAACAATCTTTACAAAAACATTGCTATTTCTTTAAATACTCCATGTGTTTGCACTATCTCTTTATAAATTCCCTCTGTTAACAGCTCCTTAGTTTTGCTATGGCCTTAAGAATTTCAATTTTCACCCTTTGGACCTAGTGCCTGTAGAAGTCACCTGGCAAAAAATTGCCTTTTTAAACATGACTGTGTTACTGTTTACATTGCTATTATTCTGTCTTCTGCATCAAGAGTAAAACAAGAGGCAAAAGATGCATATCTTCAAAATTTGGTAATGCACATGTCTGTGACACATTTTGGGGTCAGTTTGCTAAATCCTAAAGTGGCTGTAACTGGCAGGTGGATTTCTCTCCTTTCGGGCCTGTTTGGTGTCTGTGCCTCAGAGCCCCTGAGGCCAGGCCAGGCCGAGCAGGGCTTTGCCGTGTGACTTTGTTGTGCATGGCTCGGGGGAAGCATTTCCAAGCTGAACGATTCACTGCAATCCATGGATTGCTGCAGTGTTTTGTGCAGCCATTTACTGCAATCCATCTTTTGCTGTTTTGTGCAGCCCTCAGCTCCTCACGCTCAGCCCCTGAGGGCTCTGCCTGGATTAGGCACAGGCAGCTCCAGGGCGTAGGGCTCAAACCTATGGCGGCAAAGGGACTAAGATCTTCCCTTGCAGTCCAGCTTGGTTTAATTTTTCAACCTGCATGAAAATGATGCTGTTTTAACACTGTGTGGAATGGGCCTGCCATTTCCTGGCAAAAATTAGCACAAAGAAAGACCATGGGTAGTAATGATAAGTGATAGTGTGGGAAGGAAATACAAAACTCAGTGTTACAACCACCAGTTGGCAGCCTTAGGACTGAGGCTTTGGCTGGCTGTTTAATAACTTCTTTGCTGTAGGGGATAACATAGAAAGCATCTGTTGTTGAATTGAATAAGCTGTTTTATTTTAGGATAAAATCTTGCCCAAATTCTCACAAGGATCTCTGTGGCTGTCACTGCCTGCAGAGTACCTCACCTGGCTGCTGTGCACGATGCCACCAGGCGCCTCACAGCCCCCTGTTCTGCAGCTCAGTGCACCCACCGTCCCTGGCTGAGCAGTGGAGACCAGAGCAAAGCAAGCTGGGGAGAACAGAGTCATTTGTAGAGCCCTGAAACAGCCATGACACTCATTTTCTGGCTTGACAAAAAATGGAACTTATAGTCATGTAGACTTTCCCCTGTTTATTGACAGTAAATAAGCCCTCTAAAAATCGACGTGCTCAGAGAGAGTTGGAAGAAGATCCTGAGCAGTTCAAGGGTGACTATTTGTCCTGTTCTCCAAATACTTTTTATTAAAATGTTTCATTCTTCAGTAGCTGCACCCATGGATGGTACAGCAATGTCCAGATAGCTCAGGGCTCATCCCCATCTTTCCTGACCCTACAATTACCCTAGTGTTTCAGCTTCTTTTCTCTCTTTTCATGCCAGTATCTGTTCTTCATTCCATACACAAAGCAACTTTAATAACTTGACATGCTAATGCTGACTTAGCTTTTGCCATTTCTCATTCTTGTTTGAATATGTAATGTCCCACAAGGATAGCTGTTCTTATATTTTGATTTCTTACAGTGTTGTCTTTTCCTAATTTATGTCCCTCCTATTGCTGCACAGTATTCCTCACTGGCTCCTAGTTTAGAAAATTTGCTATAATTACTTTGATTTCAGAGCACATTTAGGGCACCAGTGTGTTCAGACACCTCCCCTTCTCCCCTCCTGACTGACTCCAGACATATAAACCTATTTACTTTTCTAGGAAGTTGCAAAAGCTTGGAGGGAGACTTACAGAACTAAGTTTGGCTTGTCTAACAGGAAGCTCAGGTAGAGGGATAGTTTAAACTGAGCAATGTATACTTGGGTTTGATTATGTTATATTTCAAAATACACAGTTCTTTTATAGCTGGAACTTGTTTTGAGATTTGTTTAGAGCTTTCAAAAGCCTCAAGTTTTTATTAAAGAGAGAGAAAAGAATTGAGAAGAATAAATCTTATATGTAACCTTCTACTTGGTGGATGTGTCTGAGTGACATCTATAACAGCATCATAAAGAGGTTTTTGCTTTGACTTTCTTCCTTTCATGTCCCAGATGCATTTCTTCTTCTGGATTTGATTTTCCTGCATTGTTAAGTGGCCCTGACTGTGTGACAGAGAGAAGAATGTTTTTTACAACTGTCTTAAGCACTGCTCATCAGAGAGGTGGTCAGTCTCACACCTCTCTCTTCTTCTCTCCCAGCAGGGTCTAATTGCTGTAAAAAATAAATTAGTATCCTGAGTTCAGGAACACTAACTCAATAAATGCATTGATGTCAGCAAATGGCAGTCTTGCCTACCCTGCTGATATAAGTGATTATTCTCTTTACGCTTAAATATACTGTGCTGTGATTGCTTCCAGAGAACCCATTATGGCCTAGCCCTCACTGCTGCAAATACTGGAAACATCTTTAACTGCTAGCATACTTTTTTTCTTTTCGCTTTCCAAAACATGCAAGTGACAACTTCTGTGCTGTAGTAACCAAGAGATTTGTCCGAGTTAAAATCAGAGCCTTGAGAGGGAGCCAGAAAAGACTACCAAAATGTTTGAAGACTTGAGTAGCATGTGTGAATCACCAGGACAAGATGACACCCTGTAGCTTTCAACATACCTGTTTTTAACTGCAACCTTATTTTTGAGTTTCACTGCTGCTGGGATATATATTTATCTATATCTACCTGTGAGTTGGATAGCTGGATTGCAAGAGTGTGCAGAGGGAAAGCAACAGGCTGTCACTTCTAATGTGGGAAACAACTGAACTTAAGCCATCATTTTGAGCTGAATTTTTAGGAAAGTTTTTAAAGGCACTACTAGTTGTAGTTATGTAAACCAAAAGAGGTCTGTCTTAAAACACCAGAAAGAACACAGGTTGTCACCAGTTTTAAATAAGCCTACTTTTATTTACATGTGTACTTGTTTATCTGCATCAATAGGCACAAATCAGTGGTTTGCATGCACAGTTTTTGTGCCTTATCCTTTGGATGGAATAAAACAACCTTTCTAACCCTTTCACATTGGAGCCAACAGATAAAATACTGATTCCATTAAACGTGCAAGGGCAGAAACAGGCATCCTATTTCCTGAAGACAGCAGAACCAATGAATATTTTGGAAAACAGACTCCTTGAGCAACCTCCTGTGTGTTGCTGTGGATGTAGCTGGATGAGCAGAGTGCATCAGTGCCTGACTTGTGGGTGCAGAGAAGGGACCTGGGCTGCAATGAAGAGCGAGACACTGCCAAACAGAGCAGTGTTCACAGGATGGTGTCACTGCTCTCCTGCTTCCCTGGGAGCAGTGTTTAGTGCGATGTTGAGCAAGACTGGTGCTGAAGGTGAGAGAGTGCCAGCTTCTCATCTGGGCTTTTACAACAAGCAATAAAGCTTCTTGTCTTATTTACCCACACAGCACGTGTGTCTGCCCCAGCAAGCAGCCTTTGCAGGGATGGGCAGCAGCTGCAGGGTAAATATCCACAGTGCATCACTGCAATTGGCTCCATGGGGAGGACATCTGGGAGCTTCTGGAGCTTCCCAGCAAACAGGACCAGATTTGCTGGCATTTTTTCAGGATCTTGGACCATAAGAATAAAGACAAGGGTTGATCAGATCATGGGGAGCTGGTGAGCACCAGAAGGGGTTTGTGGGAAGGACAGGTCCCAGGGCTGTGCTGCACCTTCATCTTCCTCAGAGCAGAATGAATAACCAACATTTGGCTCTGAGTAGTTGTGTGAAAAATGGATAAGGGAGGAAAGAGAGCAGCAGAAAGCATATTGTCAGTATGTATTAGTGGTCTGCAATGTGTTTATGCTTAATGGGAGGCTTATGTAATCCCCTCTGGCCCTCTCTGAGGGAGTGTAGCATCTCTATTACTAGGAAATCTGGGACTAAAAATTACTTCGTGCTTGTTTCTGAGTGAGGTTTGTTGTAGTGGCACTTTAATGTTGTTCAGGCTCACATATTTCACTCTTTAGACTGTTGAACTTTCTAAAAGTTTACCCTGCAGGAATACTTTGAAACACCTGCTTTGTACAGCTGTGTCTGAAACAAAATTTAATTTAAATTTTCAAGTCTAATTGTAAAAGTTGTTGGTGTGCCTTTAGAGCTGAGTGTAGGTTTTCAGGAAGATTAGTAGTTCACAAGGTCATGTGCGAAGTAGGACTAACAAGATGCTGAGAAATAATAGTCTCATATGGGATTGGTTTCAGGTTGTAGAGCAGTAGTTCAGAGATTTAATGCAGCTTAGATGTACTTGAAAATCATCCCTGTTTTTTTAAACTTTTTTTACTTTCCTGACCTTGAAAATACCTTATGGGCGGTTTACAAATAAAAATCAAAACATCACTGTAATCAGAAAAACCACACAGATTTCTATTTTTCATTATTTTCTACTTATCTTTACTCTTATTTGAAGTCTCATATGATTTCAATGATAGGCACGCAGGATAGCATTAGCACAGCAGATTTTTTTAAAGAGATTAGATGAGAATTGGGTTGCCTTCTACAGAGCATTTTGCTTTATTCCCCCCCTCTTCTTTTCTGAAGATATCTTCTTATCAGGTGTGAATACTAACAATGCTGATATGGGGTGACAGATTGACCAAACAACCATAGCAACAGTAACTATTTTCCTTGTGATAAGAGCTAAGCTAAAGGTTATGTGTATTACTGCATCTCTCAATCTATTTGCTCCACAGCACAGTGCCAGACAAAGGTAAGAATATAGAAAGCTACAGCCAGAATATGCATTTATTTAGAGGAGGTATGAGGGACTAAACTCTGGATAAAGCATAAATGTGGATATTTCTTTTTAATACATCATATCAAAAGAAATACTATGAAATCTATGGTAAATAATCAGCTGCATTTTTCATTTACAAATTTATTGGATTAATATCTGCTTAATCATTCTCCCTTAGGAAAGGGAATAAAAATAAAAAACCCAGAGGCTGCTTTAAGAAAAGCATTTGTAATTTTTCTTTTCTGGAACAATATTGGACTTGTACAGTTGACCTAGACAATATTTAGTATTGAGCTCAAGTTTTCTGTATGAATCCCTAAAGCTAAGATGAGAGTTTCTCATTTTTCCCAGCATGGACTAGAATGAAGTAAGTGTGTTATTTCCAGAAGTAATACTCCTACTGAGTTGAAGCTATAATAACCTTCACATTAGTGCCTCACGCCTGATAATACAGAGTATTTTCCTTTTTTTTTAGGCTCTGTTTATTAGAATAATTATATTGAGGTTTTTTTGCATTTTCATAATAGGAGGATAATCTTATCTCCCATTCAGAAGGTCTGTGTGTGTGAGTGGTCCCTGCTCTAAGAGTTGCCACAGCAGCAGCTCTGGGCCATTTATTAACTAAAGCTTTTCAATGTAACAAATAATGTGTGGTGATGGTAATTCCCTGAAGCAGGTTGGATTTTAGGCTGGAGAGAGAAATTGCACTGGGTTTCTTCAGTGCTGAATCAAACTCAATGTCTTGTGTTAGAATAAGCTTCCCGTTGGAGGAATTAATATTTTAGAGTCACTTAGTCATTGTTCTGGAAAACTTTAATTTTCTTATTAGGCTTACTTAGGTTTTTAGGTCACCAGACCGAATCTCTGCACTTCTGATGAAAGAGGAAAAACAATCTCTGAGTTTTGTGGGTAAAGGGAAGAAAGAAAATGGCATAACTCTGCCTGGTGACACACTGATTTTAGAGTGAATGACTGGTAAAGAATATTGTGGTAAGTAGTCAAAATTTTTTTAAGTTCCATTAGCTGGAAACAAATCAAAGCTAATGAAGTAATGACCCTGGATGTTTTGACTCCCTTGTGGCTATAAAGGGTGATTTTCAGTTTCTATGAATAGTCAGACAAAAGGCTTCAAAATTTATTTTTTTTTTCCCCGAAGAAAAGCAAAATATGTGGACCCTTCAAATGACCTCCATTATTTAACTTAGAGCTGTTATTCTATTTAGTAGGACAACAATTATGTTAAAATCAAAAGAACTGTGCCATTTTCATACTGCCAGAATGACTAGCTATTTTTTTTATTTTGCCTTATAGTGTAAAATTCCCTGTGTAGGTAAAAGGACCCGTGGTGCTCTTTTGCAAAGTTTTCTCTGTCTCTGTGGTAGTGGGGGGGCAGGCTATATTCATTAATACCCATTATTAAAAGCCTTTAGTGAAAATACTCATTTTATACTTCTGTGTAAAGTTGCTGGTAGGGTTTGCTTCAAGAGAATGGATTTAGGTCAAGTAAAGAATGTAATGCTGGAAATGTACAGCAAATTTGGCTGCACACTGCAAACTGAGGCTTATTTTTCATCCAGTCTGTCATGTGCAAGATGAGATGAGTAGGCATATCCCTATCAAAAAGTTTGTTTTCTGTTTATTGTTAAATCCAATCTAAATGACTCATTTTAGCAGAGAGTACAAAACAACAGGTGTGTCTTCTCTTCTGAATTTAGCAGTGTTTAACAAATATGATTGTGGTCAGAGTTATTTTCTATCTTTTCTGTACACTGTTCACGTAACCACCAGTATTTTAGTGATGGAAAGTAACTGCAGTGTGTACCTGCAGGTAAATTGTGGGGGTGTCTGTTTTAGGGGAAGAGCTCACTGTGTAGGATTAATTCTTGCAATAGCAAAATGCCAGCCCAAATCCTTATTTGTACGATGCAACTTAGTCACGGTTGAATTTGTCAGAACTTCCCATGATCTAAAAGAGCAAGTGGTTGCTGTCAGTACAAGAGCTTGAGGTTTTTAAAAAAACTTTTTTTTTCTTTTAACTTAAAATAACAAAAAACCACTTTCAGCATCTCATAACTCCCTGTAACTACAGCAGTGATTATGAGAATGATAGATAATAATTAAATCTATGAAAAGTGCAATCGGTGAGAAATGAGAATTAGTTTGCTAAATTGCAAATTTGTCCCAAGTTTCAGAAATTCTTTTTGAAAATGTAGCTTTTTTTCTTGTTTGTCACAATGACTTACCTCAACAGATCATGCTTTAGTTTAACAGGAATCTGAAAGAATGTGAGAGAATTTTTGTTTGAGATGGAGAAGAAAGAGTTATTTTATAATTGGTCTTTTGTAGGCTGAGTGATAGCAATGCCCAAATCCATCATCCCTTCTGCAGTGGGGGAGTGCTGGTAGCTCTTTCAGCCACTGCTCAGCACAGTGCATTGTTTCCAGCAGTGATGTACGACCTGCTGATTCCATTCTGCTGGAGATGATGAGTGCTCTGAACTCCAAGTGCCCAGGAAGGCTGAACATCTGCTGAGCTTCCTGCCCACTGCTGCTCCAGACAGCTGGCTGTCATGTGCTGGGCAGGAGACAAGTGCTGCTGGCACTCCACGCCCTGCAAAGAAAAGATGAAAATGTTGTTGTGTCTTGCTCTGCAGTGTTTTATTCCTAGCAAACTAATGGATCATTTCCCGAACTCATCAGCTCTTTACTTCTCAGCACAGAACATTTTCTGTTCTCATTTATTTGGGGTTGGGGATTGGGGGAAGCTCCTATTTAAAGGAAAAAACCTCAGACATCAGCATTCTAATCACCAGAAATGACATAAACAACAACACAATCAAAATGCAGCTTTGGCAGACATCTGATACTGGTGCTTCAGAGGCTGTTATACAGCATTCTTTGGGGGATTCCCTCTTCCAGCTCCTGTGGTGATCACCTGTCACCCAGAAGCACCAGTGAGTACCTGTTCCTCCCGCATCAGTGCTGCTGTGGGGAATGTTTGTGTTCTCTGCTGCCTTTCCCAGGGGTGACTGTGCCCTGCTCTGTGAGTGCCACACAGTCATTCTTCACCCTGTCAAGGAATATTTACACTTCTTTACTTCTCTGCTGTAACCATAATCTGCTTTTAGAATGATGAGAGAAGAAGGGTCTCCCTTAATCTTAATTACTGTCACTGGGGGTCACCTAACTTTTCTTAAGGGCAGGTTAACCAGGTTTTAGTAGCTTTTTCTTAAATGGAAACACCACAGATGATATAATTCATTTTAGTCTCTTCTTCTATTATTCTGTTTCTTGTCTTTGAAACCCCCTAAGTGGCCATTATGTACAAGTTGAACAAAACAGGAAAGAAAGGATATTTGTTATGTATGAACACTGGAATCAAATGGTGAGCCTTTGAACAATCCTTCAGACCCCTGTTTACAGTCCAAATGTATTTACCTTTCCAAGATGTGTTTATTTTTTTTTCCTGTAATGAAACTGCTGTATTCCTGGGAAACACTTCACTTATTTGTGGCATCCACTTTTATGTCTCATTATTTGAAAGCTCTTTCACAATGTGGTAGAGACATTACATTTTAGCCAGTTATTTCATTTAAAGTGTGAAAAAACCCATGCTGATTTAACTTTTTTACCTCTCCTCCATAATTTTTATTTCTTATGGGGACAGAAAGTATGATCACAAGTTTAAGCTTTTCAGTCATTGTATGAAGAATGCAGTAGAGCTGCTTGATTGCTCATAAGGAGAGAATGGCACTGAAGCCCTGTACTTATTCACCACCTAATCATGGCAATAACTGGAACTCTGCAAGGAGCAGTGAAACACAGGTTATTTCATAGCTATCAGCCTAAGCAGGGAGGACAATTACTGACATTTTATAAGCAAGCAGAGATGTGCAAAAAAGGCGCAGGTGACTTCTGGCAATATTTGTTTGGGTAGATGTAATGACTTCTCTTTGGACAAACAGGTAGAAATAAGGCTTCTTGCTGGGTTTCTTCGGTCTTAGAAGTGAGGCTGGCAGAAGAATGGGGCAGGGACCAGCTATGGTTGGGTTCTGAGCTTGCTTTTGCCCTGAGTGTTTATTGGAGAGAGCTTGAACCTGTCCAAGTTTCTGAGTATTTTGTTACAATTAGGCCAAATGTTCAAGATCAACTCCTATTATAGGTTACATGGGCAGGTTCTACTCTCTGGTTTGCAGTCCAGAAAACATCTGAGCACTGTGACAGGTCTTTGTCAACAGTTCCTTTTATTCTTGATCCTATTTATTTTCAGCTTAATTGAGTAAATCCAAATTTACTTTTTTGTTGAAGAAGCGGAATACGGCGATTGTGTCTTGAATTTTACTCTACTTATTTAAAGGGATTTAATTTACAGATACTACACATCATGTTTTATCATGACGAAACCTCCTTAGTTATAAATAAGGGTAAAATGAATGTTATGGCCATGACTGTGGCATTACACCATGCTTACTCAAGGCTTTGGTATCACCTCTGTTTCAATGAACTTGCTAATGTTTTGTACATACTTAAGTGGGATCAGCTGGGCTGCAGAGTCAGGACTCTATCTCTGTGCAAATATTTAAAGTCATTTCTCACCTCCACCAATATCAACATTGTGCATTTTTACCATTATTTTACAGCTTTAACATAGGAAAATTGCTGTTACTTGTTACTACGCCTTTATTCTAAAATTTGTTCTAATTATAGTGAGAGCCAGGAAATACAGTAACATTGCAAAAACTCTTCCAGAGTATAACTTTGTTATGGGGATGAAAAGTCCATCCAAAGTGGAGGACAAGATATAAGTTTCAAATATGTTATATTACCTTTATCAGTCTCACATTGAAATCAGAATTTCAATAGATCCATCACCAATGGTAAGGATGTAAAATTTAAGCACTGAAAGAAGCCGAGGTTTTCCTTCTGATTTCTATAACCTGGGGATTACATAGTTTGAACTCCTCTGCTCCTCTCTGAGCTGAGCAATATTGCAGCTTATATCGGTGGGCTGGTAATCAAAGGTTTTCCCGATTGCTCTGTTCAAACTGGATTTGGGCTGTGGAGAGTCTCTGGGAATTAAGCAACTGCCCTCCAAGGGTGTCCAGAGCCTGGGCAATGCCCGGTGCCAGTGCTCTGGTCCTCCTGGGGCACCTTCCCAGAGCTGTTATGGCTGACAGGCAGAAACCCCTACCTAATAAAATCCTGAAATTCTTCTGCTACTATAGCCCTAATTATGAATAATATGGGAAAGTTTCTCCTGATGAGTCAGATAAGACAGCTATGGAATAGTTAACTTTTTGTAGAGCTCAGCATCAATTTCTGGAAGCTTTTAACAGAGACTTGACATTTCTAATTAGGAAATTTTACATACAGGCAAGTGAATTTACCCCCAGCTGGGAAAACATGGCTTAGCAAGAGTTTTACATCCGCCCTCATTGATCTACAGATTATCTCACATTTGAGACTGTGTAGCCACTGGGACTTGCAAAGATGAGAAACAAATGTGGGAAAGTGCATAGAATTTCTTTCTCTTCAGGATTAGATAATAAAAACCTGATAAGTTAGAAATAAAGAGGTAAGTTTATTTTTTTTTTTCCTTCATGCGTAATTATTGCAGAGGTCAAAAGAATCCACAAAAGCCAATAACTTGTCAGCATTGGTAAGAAGCTGTCATCCTGGTGAAATTCTCAAAGCAGCATATTGGAAATAAGATAGCAAAGAACTATAGTTTTTTTTTCAACTGTCCTGACAGTTAAACAGTTGAGAAACAAAATGTCTGCATGTGAGTTCACTTAAACAAAGATGTATTATGTGTCTGATACTGCAATGTCTGATTTCAGAGAATCCCTCAGGCTTTTTGCATTTTTAGCTACACTGCTTATGTTTTTGACCTTGTTTTGTCCTAGCTGGAAATAACTATAAAAATACAAAATATAAATGAATTGGTTGTGGTGCTAGTGGAAAATGCTTTATCAATGTAAGGTGGCAGTGGAAATAAGACTGAAAGTCAGACGCGGCAGAGCTCTTTAAGCAGAGCTTTTTCTGATTTCTCTTTATATGGAACATCTGTACAGCTCATTTCACTCTTGTGTTCAGATGGATTTTGTGAAGACATACAACTAAGTATGTGCTGCTGCATTCAAAGAATATGGTTTAAATGAAATAAAAATGAAATCTTTTTTTCCTGTATATACTTTCCTATATTTGAAATTATTCTAATGAAGAAGTTACTTCTGTGTCGACAGAAAAACAGATAAGGAAGAAAACCATGAAATGTAGCCTGTGAAGTGTTGTAAAAATACAGATGTGCATACTTCCTGTAGTTCTGCTACGGGTATTCAACCTTGGAAGGTAGATATGTATCACTGTCATGTGATAAAGCATGGAAAATAGGTGATCAAAATAAGCAAAGGAGTCCAAACAATGCACAGCTAAAAGCTGGGACAAGATGGTGGGCTAAAGAGGCTCCAGGTGATCCATAGCAAGGCCACGCATTTTAATGACTTAGTTACTAACAAGAGGTGGGAAAAGTTTCAACATCCTTGAGTTTCCTTTTCTGTTGATGCAGAGCAAAGCCTTGTGGGAGAAGGTGTCTCAAGTAGTGAACTGGTGCTGCCCTTGATCTTAGCTGAAGGGTCAGGTGTTAGCAAAGACAATAGAAGTGCAGTTTAGGCTTCTGTTAGAACTGTGTGTGTGTCCAAAAAACTGCCAGAACTTACAGTCTCAGCCTTATTCAGTCATAGAAAGCAGCATAAAACAAATTCTGGATAGTAGATTAGATGTGCTGCTTGGGAAGAATATGACTGGATCAGAGGATCTGAATAAAAATGCAGCTCACCATGTGATATACTCTTGCCTCCTACTTGGTTTACAAGCAAATTGCAGAAGCAGAGTATATATTTGGCAGTATACATTTCAGAGCTGTTTGCTATATAGCTACCACAGACACCCAAGTGTCATTGTGTGCCTGAAGCCTATATAGTTTATTTAAGGAATAACCCACAAAGCTAGGAAAAAAACCAACAAACCAACAAGTAAAAAACCCTCTGTTTCAATTTTCTTTTATCTCTGCTTTATTCAGGGTGTAAATACTCAGAACTTGTAAATTCCTTGTGTTCAGATAACATGAAGACCTTAACCTATTGTTCGTCTGGGATTAATTCAATTTGAAAGCTATAATTCAAAATATAGAAAGTTAGAGAAGTCTTTAAAAAAGAAAAATTACTTTCTTTCTTTTAACAAGCTCTCATTTTATGTGCAGACATCCCCCCTCCCTTTTTTTTTTTATTTCTAACTTTATTTTTGTTAAGAGTGGAGTTATAGCCAGGCAAGAAAGCCCTACACTGTCTTTCACTTTTAGTGTCAAGTGTTTGCAGCTTCAGTGAAGTCCAGTTTATATCTTAACACTTTGGTAGCTTACTTTTCTAATGGCTTTGACAGAGTCACTGAAGCAGAGTCCATCCATTTCAGAGGAATACATTTTGTAGACTTTAAGACAAATACTAGTAAAATATGACAGGCTGACCTTTTTCCTCTTGGTCACTTTTGAGAATAGCTATTTTTCCATGCACTGAGCAGAGTATGTATTCCATATATATACTAAACTTGGAAGGTTGTAATTATGAATTATTTCTGAGGTGAGTGGTTCCATAACTTACAATTTGAAAAGATTTAAATGCTGATGGTACTCTGTTTCCGTTCTTAGTGAAGACATAAAAAGGTCACTATTCCTTTGTCATTTCACTGTGTTGTTGCTGACTAGTGCTAATCATTTAATTAAAAGGTCAGATCAGTCATCCTCCTCTTCTTATACCTAGTGTGACTTTAATTATTTTCTTTGCAAATGAACTGATTTAATATTATTTAATAATACTTGATTTAAAAAATAATCCTCAGGAGAAGTAGGAATTCTCTTTGAAGGCAAGCAAGCTTTAAAGTTTAGAATAAACTGAAAATAGCTGGATTTGAAAAAAAGTTATTTTCTCCATTAAACAATGTTAAAATCATAGGAAGGTTTTAATGAGAGCATCTGCGGGCTTTCCTATAATGTATTTTGCTGTCTGCTTAGCAAGACTACTGGAAAGCAGGAGTTAAAGTGCTAATAATCACTAAAGCCAGCAAACCTCATTCTCACTGCATGAAATGGGTGGGGATTTGCAGTATTCCCACCAAGGGAAAGTGGGAGCAGCTGGAGCTAGGAGCAGCTGTTAGCCCTGAACAGCACAGGCCAACCCGGCCACCCTGGGTGTGTGCTGAGCTCGGTGGGGGTGGCATTTACACTGCCCTGGAGCTGCAAATGCCCTGGTGGCTCAGACAGACTCCAGCTGAGGGGCTGCACAGTCTGCATTTGCTTTCCTTCAAAAGTGGCCACATGCCTTGGAAAGAAAGGAGTGCTGTGACATGAGACTGCTTACCCCTCTCCACAGGGCATGGCATTCCTGCCAGGAGATTTCTCTCATCTGCTCCAGTACTTTCTGAGCAACCTTACTTTCATCTCACAGTCATGACATTCTACCTAGTTTAAATTTTTAATGGAAAATGTCTCCCACTCATTCATAACTCTGAAAAGCAGGGAAAAGGAGCAATAATTTGCACTGCAGCTATAATATAACATTAGGGCCAAGGTGACTTTGAATGAAGTGGCACAATGGAAGCTTGCACGGATTGATATTTGTAGAAGAAAGTGTGACAGTAGACTAAGCTTTGTTTACCTTGGTGTTCAGTCTGCCTTCTGTTCTGAAAAAAGCTGCAACAGTGGAACAATACATAACTCCTAGATCCTGTCCAAACAAAAGAAATAATTAGATCTATAACTTTAGCTAGTTCATCAAGAAGCTTCACAAATTGAGAGCCTTTTCAAAAGCAGAGATGCATTTATTGATCTTATGCACGGACGTATAACAGTTAGAGTTGAGGTATGTTTTTCTAAAATGACATGCAAAAATTAACATCAGAAACCCAGAGGCATTGCCAATGTCCCCAGGACATTGATCTCTGTCCAAGCAAATTGCAGAATGTAAGTTTTTCTCAGAAACTTTGTGTATCAAATTATGATACCCTCCTTAATGAATTCTGACATATTTGTAAAAAGCACCATCAAGCTGATGAACAAGCTGTGATCTGGGTTATGTGAATACTGGGTTATACTGAGCTTTTCAAGAATCCTCAAATGTAATGCTGTCTGGAGTTATCTGAAAAAGCTGAAGTGATTAAGTGCAGAGTTGTGATTAGCTGGACTTTGACAAGATATGTTTGATTGTGTCAGACTGGGCTTTCTGGAGGAATTGCTTCTCTCTCTGAACCAAACCACAGCCTGAGATGTCGGGGAACATGGGATTTCTGGGCCGTAAATCTTAAAGAATTTTGATTGGTAAAAATAAGGACTGGGAAATGATCACAAAGAACTAGAATTGCTGTATCTGTTTGTTTTTCAGCAACATACATCAGTGCAGAGCAACTGAGAAATGTCAGGCAACCTGAGCTGTCAAGGAGTGAACACAGACCTGAACTGGTTGTTTGTCAAGCATTCATAAATGGCTGCTAAGCAGGCAAATAGTGGCAAGGAAAGTCAAGGGCAAGGTTGCTATTTACTGAGCATTCAGCTAATTATCCATTTCACTAAATACGGGAATACTCTATCCTTTATGCATTGCAAAAAATTTGGTTTTGAAGTTAGAGTTCAGTAAGTACTTAATAGCTGCAAAATTACCTAGTATTAGGTGCTCCTGTATTTTAAATTAGCATAACTACACATGGCCTGTGTTGCAAACTGTAATTTCTTTTTTTGGTACAACAGGAAATACACCACTTTTAAGGAGAACTAGATGCAAGGCCTGGGTTTTTGCACATTTTTTTTTTTTCCCTAACTCCCTTTTCATAGCTGGAGGAGCTGAATTATGTCTATAGCCCACAATGGCTGCCTTGAATTGTGCCTGCCAGTGATGAAATGGAAATGTTGTTTGGAGAAAATGGAAACTTCTTCCTGATCGGCCTCCTTCTATTTGGAGATTTACAGCAGTACCTTGCTTCTACAGTTCTCATCGTGTTAGTATTATTCAAACAGCAAGTAGTATTCACTAACACACAGTATGTTATTCAATAAAATAGACAGACTTTATTCTTTCTTTTCCATAGTAAAGAGTGGTTGTTAAGAACCTTTGATTTGTGACACTGAAACTTTGAACACAGTCACAGAAACAGGATGACTCCAGAATCGGCTAGGGCAAGGTAAGTTAAATTATTGTTTCCACCACAGAACAGCTGAATTGTTGTGATAGAAGTCTAAGCATTCAAGCTTGATGTAGAAGAATATTCCTTTTTTGAGTATTGAACTTATGGAAACTAGTCCATAAAGAACAATCATCATGCACCCTTTTACTGGCAGTGCATTTGAATAACAGCTTGGGAGTGCTGTATTCAGTAACTTCAACATTTCATCCATTTAGGAAAAAAAATATTTCTGTCCCCCTCATTTCTTGAGTTTACATTCACATTCATTCTGCTTCAAAGGGAATGTTTGTCACTGTTAAAGTGAAGAGAGAGATATTTTCTATTTTTCATACTTATAGTAAGTCCACAGCAAGTCCTCTGATTCACCTCTGAGAACTGCTTGGAATTTTATCTACTTTTCACTTATCTCAAAGAAAATCCCTGCTGGAAATCTGCCATTTTATTAAAGAAACTTGCCTCTCTTGTCATATGGAGTGAAGACCCTCTCATTGCTCTGGCCTCTCCAGCAGCACGCGCAGCAGCAGGGCAGGGGCTGCAGGGTTTATCCAGGTGTTGTAGGGCACTTCCCATGACCTTTCTGCAATGCTGCTTCCTGCTGTTCCTCTCCTGAGTGCCAGCCCCTGTTATGTATGTCTGCAGGTCACTTGGCTTGTGATTGCTCATCATTAGCTCCACTCTTCTGAGGAGCTGCCTTCTCATTTTTCTCCCTTTGGTGAAGCCGTCACATCTTGCCAGCCACTGGGACCTGTTTTCATACTTATTACTGCTTTTTGCTTATTACAAATCAGGTTCCAGAGAAAAGTTCTGCATTAAAATGAAGGGAAATTTAAAAAATGAGCTTGTAATGAGAGCAATTAATCAGAGCAGTCTGCAGCATCAGCAGTACAACTGAGTTTGCTGGTGTGAGGGGGACTGAATGAGAGGGCTGATGAGAAATGAGAAACATGAATTATTTGGGGCTCTGATGCGGCAACCTTTTGCATGAGGTACAGACAGAGGCTGTTTGGAGACACTCCCATTCCTTTCCATCACAAAAAAGGGGCTGTCCTGCAGGAATCCTGACTTTGTCATCAATACAGCAATTCCTTCCTGCTGGCAGCACAGGGTGGCTTTAGTGACCCTGGAAGTGTCTCAGTTTCTGTGGGAAGCAGGCAGATGTGCACATCTTAATGGGCTGCATTATTAGCTACAGAATCACTGGGCTGATCCCTGTAGAAGGGCAGGTCTTACTGCTCCTAACAGCAGTCTCAAATCTGCACTGTCTGTAGCTTTGAATTGCAAATTAAAAAGGGATGATCCCTTGGTTTTTCCAAATGGTATCCAGGTTTTGCAAATAGCCTGAGCCAGAATTTGAGCAGACTGAATTTTACTTTTTTTTTTTTTTTTTGACATCCTTTGAAAGCTGAGTGGTTCTGATGTTGGGGGTTTTTTTTTGGTGATTTTATTTGTTTGTTTGGGTTTTTTCTCCTGAATACTCTCAGTAATTTTTCTGAATTCCCTCATATTAAATGAACTGATCTTCTAGGTTTCCAAACATCTCAGATGTAGTCTGTTTATGTTTCCAAATAAGAGAAGAAATTATTTGAAGCCCACAGTATTTTAGTCAAGCATCTACAACCCATGCTGTCTTTTGAGAACGCTGTGCTGGTCCCATCCCCTCAATGAAATGCTATGTCAGGCATTCCCAAAGCAATTTTTAAAATGCTGTCTCTCTGAGCTCTCCTCCAAACTGTAAGGCAGAGCTAAATCTGTCAGGCCAGGCTCTCCTCTCTTGGAATTACTAGCAGCCAAGATTAATTAGCACCCAAAGCATTTCCAGCTGTACTGTTTGTGCGATGCTGCTGCCGTGATGCGTCACCACTCACCAGGTCTGTGATTCATTGCTCTGTCAGTGGTTTGAGATACAGTGTATGAGAATGCCATATAAATGCAAATATAAATACAAACACTGAATTCCCCCTGTTGGCTAGTGATAAGGTGCTCATCCAGATGGCACACAGTGATTTAAAAGTGGAAAACAATATCTGGAAGGAGGGGGAAACTCAATGATTATTCTTAAACTCTGTTTTCTTTTTCTTATACAGGCTTTAATTGGGAAAAGAAAAAAAAAAAAGACAACTTTGGTTTTTTCCTTGGCTCCCTTTGTGTTCCACCAAGGTGATATTATTGTGATTATTTAGATTAGAATAAGGATAAATTGTGAGATGTGTTTGGGAAATGGTACAAGTACTTGTATGTTGGGAGTGTGTGTTCTCAGAGACCAAAGAAAACGAGGTCTGGTTGTCACCTCGATTCATTTGGGCTTCAGTGTAATGAGGATGGCAGGACATTGCTTTTGCTCTATTCCCTGATCACCTGCACTGTCTCAAATTGTATGAGATGTGCCTGCCAGGGGACCTGGGACAGCTTAGGCTGCTCTTACTCGGCCAACCGAAATGGAAAGGAGGTGTTTGCAAAGTCAAGGCTGCTCTCATGTTGGCATGGCTGATATTTTAATTTGAATTGCTTACCCTTATCTTTAAGTACATGTTCTTAATGGAAAAGTAATTCCTTTTGTCTGCAAAGAATTTTGTCCTGAAGGTACCCATGTAAGCGTCTCAATCCTATTTATGTCCCTAATGTTATAAGAGTTGGTGGCACAGACTTTTTAATGTTCTGTATTGCTGTACTGGTACTGCCCTGTGTATAAAGTTCTCACCCAGATACCAAGACCAGCCTTCTGTGTGGGTAATGCAAAAGGAAAGTTTGCAAAGTAAGACTGGTTTTGTTTTTTTTCTTTTTATCCTGGTGTTTTGCCACTGCATCCACACAGGTGGAAATGTGTTTTTTATACTATACTCCCTTGCTCCTTGCTGCAGGGATTTTTTTTTGACTGACTTTTGTGTGGGTTTGGAAACTGGAAATCTGAAGGGGGTCAGTATGCTTTGCTGTAGTTTCAGGGTTAGCAGGACTCTGATGGATCACCCCTGCTTTAAGCTCTGGGTCTTCTTAGTGCTTTCATAATCATTAGAGGCCTCTCCTAGCAGTATCATACAATAGCTTTTCCTTGAGTGTTCTTGCTGGCATAAAGCATATGGGTGCCATATTTCATTCATGATTGCAAGAACCAATTCTCTAAATGTGTATAACTGCTACTATCATTTTAAATACTAATTCACTTTTACATGTTTTGTACTAACCATACACTACTTGCATAAATAAGACTGCCATTTTTTTGAAATGTATCCAGTCTGTGTAATCCAGAGATGTTGGAAAAACAACAAACACAGTGAAGGACACTAGATTCTTGCTGATTTCCCTGTGTAGTAGTAAGGGTTTGTTTTCAAGACTTTTTAAAAGAGAAATTGGAAACTTTGGGATGCTTTTCTATTTGAGCTAGATCCACGAAGGATTAGAGGGCTTTGATCATTATTCCAATTCTTTTCTCAAAACAAAATTAGACTTGCTGTATATGTCGTAAGAAGGTGTTGTGGAAGGGAGGCTGAAAAAAGAGTGGGGATGGGTGATGATGGGTATTGTGGAGATAGAGGAAGAAGGCGAGGAGAGAAGGCAGCAGGGAGAGAAGGAAAAAAACAGATTAGAGACAAGAGATTGGGAGTGAACAGAAAGATGCAGAAACACTTGGCAGGTGGGAAATGAGCTGGGTAAGATTCAGGAGACAGCAGGAACAAGGAGTTAAAGCCTGCCAAGCATTGTCAAAGCAGCAGGAGGTGCTTTTATCTGTAACATTTTGAATAGACTGTCGTAAAATATAGATCATTAATTGATGGAAACAGTAATAGGAGCTATAGCATAGGCCTTAGCGTCAGCAATGTGGACAGCATACCTGAATTGTGTGGTAGAAACACATCTAGACCATGTAGAAATTTGAATATTTCTCTGTTGGTATCTGGTTCATGACCTATAGATTGACATATGTCTGACATTTCTGGAGTCATTCCATTTGTTCCTGGCTTAATTGAGCTGTTCCCTCATTCTGAATGCTATTAGTTGTCAAATTTAATGTGGAACAAAACCAATGCTTCATCATCGCTACCTGCCCTGTTTCTCATATTAGATATACTTGTCTAGCTGGATAGCCCTTTTATTGCGTTCCCCCAGCAACCTGGTGCAGATTTGCCATGACTATAACTTTGACTTCACTTAATATACCTGCCAAATATTGCCTGTTTATCTGCTGTTTCTCCTGTGCTTCCTCTAGCTTTCTTTTCTTATTATTTTTTAATTAATACTTGGATTGGTGTCTGTGACTAGGCTTACAAGAACCCTGAAGCTCAAGGGTGTTTGTCTCCTCAGCAACCCAACAGGGGGAAGATTTTCAATTTGGTTATCTTCAAGTGTATTGTAGTATAATATTTGTATGACGCTCTCTTTATAAAACAGGTTTTTATGACATTTTCATAACTTCTTTCTTTCTCTGCCTCCATTTGCCTTACAGATTATTCGTATAGATGCTTTCTTCTCTTTGTTTCTTTTTCATTCCATGTCTTGCTGTTAATAGTAAAATGTAAGATAACACACTGTAAGATAACATACAGACTGAAAAGAAGAGGGATACATGGTAATTGCAGCAATTGACTCCATAATAGACAGGATATTTGTTGACTGTGTCATCTGATGACAAAGTCACTTTTGTAAGAGAAAGTGAAAGTGGACAGCAAAATTTCAGTGCTGAATCAGTACATAACTGAGATTATCAGCACTAGAAATTTAAGGTCCAGTTTTAAGTTCACCAGTTTTGGATTGCTGATTGTTTGTGTAGATTGTTCACTACTTTTAAATGAATGGTGATTTACCTGGACCATTCCAACAAAAGGTCATGCCTGCAGTGTGTATGGGAATGGGAGAGATGTTCAGGAAAGGAAATAGGACTCCCTTAGCTGGGTAAACACGGGTCGTGTTCACTTTTAGAATGAAGATAAATAACAATGTAGCTGGCATAGCTTGCACCCTGAAAAATGACATCTGCATTAGAAGTCCTGACTTGTTTGGGGACACCAAAGTGCATTCAGAAGAGAAGAAGTCTAAAAATGAGGAGTTTTGCAAGAACTGACTGGAATCAAGACTACAGTTATGCTGGATGTGCCCTCTAATTGCTCATGGTCATCAGCAGAGCGCTGTCATTGAGATCTCCTCTCTGGAGTGAGTGAACTACAATAGGGTGTATCCAGCTGACCTGACTCTAAGTTAATATTCAGCTGTGTACATAAAAAATGGGGGTTTTGACAGTGTTTAATTCGTTTCAGCTTTGCTCCCACTGAAACAGCCTCCTTTAGAGGGTACATAGGTGCTTTGGCTGCTTCTGTAATCCTTACAACTCATTAACAGCACTGGGATGCCAGACTGAGGGGAGGATTCCTTTCCCTTTATCTTTGTTAGACTCCCAATGTGAGAGCAATTTATTGTGCCCTTGGACAGGATAGCAGGGCTTTGAAGGCATTTTTCACCATGAATCCTTGCTTACCCAAAATTCCCATTCAAACTTGAGAGATTTCCTTGAGTGAAAAAAACCCCGCAGGTCCAGGTCTGTTATCTTTAATGGCAGAAATACAGAAAGCCGCCAGCTTGAACTTTGGTTTTGACAGGTTAAATGCCTGTGTTTCATCTTTAAAACAAACTTCATAATTGTATTACAGAAAAAAATTCTCCACTTTTAGTGAGGCTGCAAATCAAGTGTATAGTATACGGTGTTAATGAGGAAAGAAACCTAGCAACTCAGTGGGAGGGAGAAAAAAAGAAGTTTATTTTACTACCTTTGTCTTTACTGTAAGGTTATGGAAGAATCAGGTAGAAAAACTATACACTTTATAAAAAGACTTTGCTGTTGAATACTTGCCTATCAATCAGATATTCTGGGAATCACAAAGACCTTGAGAAAACAAATGAGAAGACACAGGAGAGAAATCTGACATTCCTTAAGACTTCAGCCACTTTCGTCTGACAGATCATGAAAATCAGACAGATCATGACCCGCCACTGGAGATCCTGCCATGCAGCACAGCTGATGCTGTGTGAAATTCCCAGGGCCTGGAGCTAGGAAGAGCCCTCTGGGGAAGGGGCAGGAGTGTGTCTTACACTGTGGTTTGCCAGCACTGAGCCAGCTGGGCAAGTCTTACCTCACACCTCGTTACAAACCTGGACCAAATGCACAAACTGACATTCTGGCCCTATGTGATCAGAACAGCAACTACATTTTTGAGAAGATGAATCAGACCAGCCAGACTTCAGCAGGACTAAAATTACTCCTAGAAAAGAGCTTCAGGAGTACCTTCCTGTAGAGACTGAACTTTTCTTCCTTGCAGAAAAGAAACATGGAGATTTTGGCAAAATTTGATCAGTGTTCACATTGCAAGTGAACTCAGCAGTTGCCTCTCTCCCTGTTGGACCTCACATAGGTTTCTGAAGGGAAAACTGCCTCCAACCTTTCTCTAGCTCTCCCTCTGGCCCTTAGGAGCCTCTTGAGTCTCTCTCTCTCTCTCCCAAACTCTTCTAGTTTGGGAAATACTGTATCAGCACTCATGAGTATCTCAATAGGGCAAGGCATGAGCTCAGGTGTAGACAGGAGTCTGGTGCAGACCCACTGCCATCCTGCTCTGACCAGCCCTGTAACGCCTCAGAAGATGAGGCACAAATCACTGTGTGGCAGCCTCAGAAATGAGACACACCTTTCAAGGCTGGGAGACTTCTATCATTTTCAAAGTGCAGACTGCTAAAGAGCAAAGCTACTATTTATCAGTCCATGAACCCAAGCTGCTTATTCTTTAGTAATTTGTATCAGAAGGGAAAAAAATAGATTTTTGCAAAATTAATACAAATTAAGAGGAAAATGCTGATTAGTTCAGGCAAGCCGCATATGAAGAATGGATTTTCTCTTCCTTTAATATGCTCCGCTAATTTTCTCTTCTATCTCAGTACCTTTTTCTGCCCTGCTTGTTCTAGTATGTCATCCAACACTGTTATAAAGGTGCCACTATTTTATGCGTGCAGCTTCCAGCTCCTGTTTTCCCTCTGCTGTGTACAAGGTTGGCCTCAGGCCCTCTGCATGCTTAGCTGAAATAATCTCCCATTCAGCAGGTGAGGAGGATGCAGGGATCTTGTGTGTGGGTTATGGAGCAGTCTCTTGCCACGCTGGTGCATGAGTGTCCACCAGGAGCACCTGGACTGAGCCAAGCAGGAACCTGGAAGCTGTGCCTGTGCTCTGTGTCCTCTAGCGCACAGTTACAGCTGATTTCTGAGGATGTGAGCTCAAAACAAGAGTCATATAAATACATCAATGAAGAAAAGGGCTGGCTGGCTGCAGCACAGAACACAGATGGCTGTAGTAAAGAAGCCACCTGCTGAAACAGGCTGGAGTGAGTAGGGGCTGCCTCCTTCCTCACCAGCCAGATCAGAGAGCCACGTGTGAGAGAGAGAGGAGCAGCTCTTGAGGAGTGGGTGTAATGCACAGTGAGAGTTCAGTGAGAGGACAGACTGCCCTGGGTCAAATGTATGTTTTGAGGGAAAAGTGCTTTGGAAGAACCTGTCTTGATTCTTTAATGAAGTTTTTTCAGCATATTTTAAGATGTACTTTTGGCTGGTTTTCGACTACAGATTTTAGGAATCCAGGATTCCATTCTGGACCAGTAAAACACTCTCTCTATTCTTGTCTTAGATGAAAGAAACTGTAGAAAATAAACCTACTAAAATCTATGCAGCAACAATGGCTTCTATCTACTGTGAATTAGAGTAACAAGATGCAAGGCAAGAATATGATTTGAAGTCTCTGGAATATCAGGATGTGACCCACAAATAGGAAAGAAGAGTTATGAAACAGAAATGCATCATTCCAGAATACGCAGAAAAAAAAATTTGAGGTAAACTACTGCTACCACCAAGGGTGCCAACACTGCAGCAAGGGTATTACTGCTAAGCACAAAGATTCCTCAGCGTCAAAAGTTCATCAGAAGAGAGTGAATATTAAAGAAAAAAATATTTTTAAAGGAAATAATTTGGTTTGAGATTGCAGTTTTCATCTTCATCAAAGTCTGTTCAGAGCATTTTGAGGTTAGAGACCATCACAGGAAAATTCCAAAGGAGTGGCCTCAAAGGGCAAATATGACACTGAACTGAGTTGGAGAATAGGGCAAGATGTGCTGTTTGGAAGATCCTTGTCTTTCTCTGTCAATAAGTATGGGAAAATATGGAGAATGCTGGAGACAATGACTGCACTCTAAGTCAATGAATCAGGAAAAGCTGAGATGGTGCACAATGGTTCTGTTGCTGGAACTGACAGTACAGAGAGAAAAGGATTTCTTTAGAGAGTGAAAAACCCTCTTCCTGCTCTGTGCTGCTATTTTAGACTCTTTCCTCATCTAAGTTCTTGCCATGTGGAGGGAGGAATGGGGAGAGGTGAGTGATTTCTCCTTCCCTTTCCATAGATTTTTGCTATAAAACCTCCTGACACAGAGGTGATTTTTCCCTCCAAGTTTGTGTAATATTTCTCAAGAGCACCAGTGGATGTTGCAAGGAAATACGCCAAAAATCTGCAGAAATTTAAGCCCCCCTCTTTGTCCTGAACACTTTCCTTTATGATCTTCAGTGTGTCAGCTCAGCGGGAATACCCTGGAGGCTGTGCTTTGCATGTGGCTTTGCTTTCCACATCCAGGCAAAACCCAGTTGTTCCTGTCAAATGTCTTGGGATTTCTGTGATAGAGATTACAAGTGGTTGTGGTGGAGGTTTTGATAGAAGTGGATGGGCAATTTCTTGTATCTTAATCTGAGAGGCAATAGATCCCCTGAAACCAATCAGGCTGGGCTGCTTTTGCAAGTCCTATTAAAGGATCATGTGAAAATGCTGTTGCCTGGTAGAGAGTCAGAATCACTATATTTTGTGCTATAAATGTGAAAGCTTTTTGAAAGGAAAAATCCAATGGTGACCTCAGGACAGGAGAATCTGATACTCAGCTGGGCTAAATTTGCATAAAGAGAGTAAAGGAAGAGAGAGGCAGACTTTAACAAGTACAAGGTTGTTTGTCATGACAAATTAATGCCCTCAGTTGTCAGATGGATGTGGGAGGTAAGCAGCACACCTCAGCATACCATTTCTGAAACAGAAAGGGAGTGTTTTCCAGACAAAATTGTTGTAGTGTGTGTCCCCAGCTGGTTGAGAACTGCACTGAAATGAGTCATGGATGTCAATAACCAAGTCATATCAGAGACATAAATTAAGTCAACTCTGGTTGTTGGTCTTGTACATGTCTCTATTTTCATCATTGGCTGCTGGATTTATAGATTTTGTAGGTTGTGAGAACCAGAAGGGACTGGAGTGGCTTTGTAGAAAATGATCAGGATCCTTGATAATTTTGGGAACTCTGGCCCTCAATAATTATGCAAATATTCATGCAAATGTGAACTTTGGATGCATAAAATCTTAAAGTGCAGTATTTAAATAAGGAATAATTAGCTACTCATTATTAGTTGAGTCTGCAAGATTTCCATCATAAACTAAACACGAGTTAACTTTACCTTACCATGCCAAAGGTAGCTCTGGAACAATCCAAGAACTGTGTATAAGACACAGAATTTGTTCATTACATCTTCTATGCTACTGTTATCACAGTTTTCTAAGACAAGTAATAGACCTCAACCAGGGAGAATGACAGGGGGTTTTCTTTGCTGAGGTTGTTTTCTTGCTTACAAGATGTTAAATACTGGAAGAACTACTGTAGGTTACTTTAGGGGAAAGAAAACTGAGGGTTTTAAACAACTTTGAATATATACAAAGATTCTACAAAGAGAAAAATACTGCTTTATGCTCATGGACCATAAAAAGACAAAGTAGACTGAGTTTATATGTATGCCTGCAGCCAGAGATACTTAGATTACACCTTTTGTCGTAGTAGGTGCAGTTAGTTAATGGAACTAGGTAATATTGGGCTCTTGGGTAAATAAATGTTGCTGAATGGGGCTCTTCATCCTGAGAAATGCAAGGATGTCCCTTCTGCAGCCCAGCCCCAGGAACCTGTACCTGCACTGCTGTGCAAGGGACCGGCAGGATGGTTACAGGAAGTCCTTCACATCTAATCTTCATCTCAAAACTTTCATTTTTTGTACATTTCTGTCTTCAGCTCTGCTTGCAGAGGCTGGGCCACTTATTTTGAGTCATCCTCTGGTCAGAACTTTTTACCTTTATAAACTCTTTCTAATGTTCACCTTCCTCCACTCTCTCAAGTCTCCTCAGTTAAGTCAGGAGCAGACTCTATTTACAGAGAGAGGGAAAAAATTTCCCAAGTATGGCTGGGATGCTGCAGTTCCTGAATCGTCCTAAGACAACCTCTTTCATTCCCTTATATGCATATATAGAGTTTATTGAGCATCAGTTGGATGTGTGAAATGAGCTGGATGAAGCTGATCCTCTGGTTATGCAAAAAGAAGACAATGCAGAGAAAAAGGGGAGAGTTCTAAAAATTAGCAGCAAAAACTTGCCTCTGTTGAAACCAGTGGAAGTTTTCATTGACTTTGATGGGGTCATAAATTCACAATAATCCTTATATTTTGGCACAAATTGTTAAAGATGCAATAACTTCACTGGGGCCTTGTCAGTGTACAGGAGAACACAGTAAGTCTGGGGATTCATGAAATGATGTGTTTCAATATGTGGGTTGCTAAGTTGTTAACTCAAATGCACTGTGAGTACTATCTGAAAAGCTAATCTAAAGTAATAAAGCTAATGTGGTCTTGGAGCATCCTGAGGATTTGAAGTCAATGCAGTTCTTGAATGACGAACATAATTTCAAAAGATATAAAATAGTTTATAAAAACACATTGCAGTCCATTGTAGAGAAGCATCTTACTACTTTTTCAGTGGAAATGAAATCTTTTCTGTGGCATGAACTTTGGGTTGATCAATCTTCAGTGCAGTCACAAATGCAATTTACTGTTATTACAACAATTTGTTGTTTTTAAAGCACTAGCAATGTTCTTAGTAATTTCAGGTAGGTGTTCAAACAAAAGCTGTTCCCCAAAGGAAGGGGAAATAATAAATATAAGGTGTAAAATATACACCTTTTGTAGATAAAATAACAACATATATGTTGTGTGGCACACAGCTTACTGAGCAGGTACATGCTTTAGTAATGAACTTAGATCCTGCATGGATACAAAAGGGAGAAAATCTTTATGGTTTCCTCCACTGCTGTGTTGTTGAAACTTCCTCGTTTGTGTTTTCCTGTTTCACTCTATTGGCTCCTATATAGGCCACAGTACCTTCCATTTCCTTGATCAGAGGAAACTGAACCAGCAGCATTTTTCTAGGAGACATTGTCTTTGCTGCCATGGCAAACTGGTCAGTGGGGGCCCTGAGCCTCAGCCCAGGGCTGGCTCTGCAGGGTGGCAGAGGTTACCAAGCTGACAGTCCAGAAAGGGTGGCACACATATTCACTTTTAGCATGTTTAGCTTTATATTAATGTGCTGGAAGGTGTAGCCCACAGGCTGTCCTCAGCTCTGGGAGAACAGGAACACTTCTGTCCTCTCCTTCATTTGGGGAAAGGTGGAAAAATAGTTGGTTTGCATGTCAACTCAAACTGTGTAAATTTGGCTGAAATCTTGCTGTTGTAAACAGACTTCAGTAAAAGTTATTCAGCCAAAAATATTGCGACAAAACTCTTGTCTTGCTTTCAGAAAACATGTGACCCAAGTAATGGGGTCTTTCCAGAGGCACTGCAGGGAAAGGGAATAGAAGCAGCCATGCTCTTTGAGATGGATATCAAACAGGTTTAATGCATAGGAAGAACAAGTCACACATTCCCAGTGTGCTGGGAAACCAAAGCAAGTTCTGATCCTGACAATGGCATCTCCTATACATCTGGCTCAGTTCATGTATTCTCTTCATGTGCTCCCCATGCAGCCCTAGCAGCTGGGGGATGGCTTTGTCATTGTGTTTTCCACTCTGTGTAGGCAGGTATGAGCTAAAGCCACAGAAAATTCAAAAGCTGATAAACAATCACTGAACCTTTATACCACCAAATTGTTTTTCTTCGTCATCATGCTCCTTCTCAACTCTTAGAAACCCTGCATGTGTGTTGCTGCCAGAGGCAAGGCAGGCCCTGTTGTTGCTGTGGCAGGTGAAAATTGTTTCTGAGGGTGACTTGAATTGTCACGTAGAACCAGCTGCATTTTTCTTGCATTGGTTTTCTTTTGCCTTTTTCTATTCCATTTAGGTTTTGTTTTATTTTGTTCTACTTGCTGACTGTTTGTGATCTGCATCTGTTTATAGGGACAGCTGAAATTAAAGCAAGTAAATTAATGGGTTGACTTGCAGCACAAGATGGAATAAGTTGTTTAGATAGACATCTCCTCAGGTCTTTCTTCTCTGACCAGCTGTGAAAGCTTCTGCATCCATTTCCTTTACATTATAGTGGTAATGAATTAACCAAAAAATTGAACTGAGCCTGTTTCTGTAAAATCTGGGACAAAAGTTTAGACTTTTAAACAAACTCAGGCTGCATTCATATCTGTGTTTTTTATTTATTTATTTATGTGACCTCCTTTATAACATGGTAGAGGCAACTTGGATTAATTATTTCTTAATTGAAGCAGAGAAGAGCATCTGGAAAGATGTCATCTCCTGCTTTAAAAATGAACATGATGGAGATCCCGGCACAAAATGTGGCAAAGGACTCCAGTAATTGTTTGTCCTCTTTGTAAGCTTTGTGTCTTTTTTCTCTAACCTGAATTTCTCTCTCTTTGGTGCTGTACATAATTATTTGTTACATTAAAGAACCCGTTATTTATAGGTTTTTTCTTTATGTTCTAGTTATTTCACTCTGTGTTTGGCTGTCCCTTTATTTTGCAAATGGAGCAGATGCCAGCATGATTCACGTGCTGATAAATTGTTTCTATATTCAATGGGAAAGCTATTTTATGAGGGAGGAATCTTTATAATAATTTCTAATTGCTGAACATAAAATGGTTTTTTAATTAAAAACTGAAGAAATAAAGACTTTAGAACTCACAAACAGAAGTCCAATGACAAGAGGAAAAGACAACATAAAGGCACAAATTGAGTATAATGTATAGTGAATATTTATGATGAAGACACAAAGGTAATCAGCTGAACAGCATTGAACTGAATAAGAAGGTAGGACAAGGTGCTTGCTGTAGCACACATAAAGCTGGAATAAGCCACCAGCTTTCAGAAGTCAGTCTTTGCTTTATTTCCCAAAGACAAAAAGTCATTCCCAAGTATGTTTTCTCTGTTCCGTCTTCATGAGTGCAGTGGCCTGAGCAGGACCAGCCCAGGAGGAAGAAGGTTTTCCCTGTGGCCCTGGCCCAGGTAGGGCTCCTCAGTGCCTTGGCACGCCCCAGCAGCCGTCCAGCCTGTCCCAGGCAGAAGCTGGAGCACTCTCAGCTAGTTAAGTACAAAAATCCTAACTCAGGTACTGAGCTAGAGATCAAAGATCGACAGTGACTACCTCACTGGGTGGCAAATGGTAATTTCTGCACCTATAGCCAATTGCTGAGCTGTATTGTCTTTCCAAGTTGATTTATTAGGTCAGTTTTAGTCACACCAAATTGCCATGACCGTGAATCCAAGCCATTAGGGGTTTTTTTGGATAAGTGTTAGCAGCTCCCACTTCCTGCCTCCCTACAAAGTGCATATTAGTTTACTTTTGAAAAAAAATTGCAATCTTTTCTTACACAAATGAATTATTTCATTCATCCTACACCTCTTCTATTAATGTGGAACTGTTAGTAGAGGGAAAAGCCCTCCCTGTTTCTTGTTTCTGCATACGAATATTAGCCTTAATTTGAAAACCACAAATTACATTCTAATATTCTGATTTTTTTTCACTGATAAATTTAATCAGTATTTTTATTGTAAGTCATTTGAGAACAAAAATATGATTTTTATCTGTCTTGAGTTGAAACATTCTGACATAGATTTTCACCACAGTGAAAAGACTTCACCATTGTTTACAAATTCTGTCCAGCCTTAGGTGATTTCCATTTTCTTCCCTTAGATGGTGCTAATAAGGTACAAAAAGCAGACCCAGACTCTGCAGTGTTTTAGAAAGAACACAAAGTACAATGAAGGCTTGTTTGGATTCTATGAGCAATTTCTTTCCTCCTCTCTGTGCTACATTTCTGCCTTATTTGTGCTTATTCAGGCTCCAGAATGACACTATACAGAAGTATCAAATTTGGTAAACAATTACATCTGATGACTATATGTTCATTTTGGAAAACTAGAGGAACAAATGTTGTCTGTATCTGAGCTGCAAAATGAACAGACTTTTCATTAGCTTTGTACTCTCCCAGGGAAAGCTTACTGCCAGTATCTGAACTCAGGGAAAATGGACTTGTTTTATTGGTAGCCAGTGTTATTCACCTTTAATTAGGGGCCCCCACAAACAACTTTTCCTTTAGTGTATAACAGTTATCCCTGTGCACAGAAGCATAGAAAAATTTGCTCAGTAGAAAATGAAGGAGAAGTGAATCTCTAGCAATTTTTCCTCTGGGCACAAGTGTCAAGGATGTGTGGACCATCTTGAGTAACCCTATTTGCATTTTTTCCCTCTCTGTAATCCTGAGTATCACGCTGTATAAGAGTAGTTGTTTTATGAAATTTCAGTATAGCATATGGTGAAGCTCTGGAATGAAATTTGCCACGTGAAGATTTTACCCTTTCCCAGGGTAATTTAAAATACAAGCCACACATCTCACCATTTTGCATGTCCAGTGTAGAGGTAATTGTTTTCAGAAGTGCATCCATGACCTGAAGACCAGGATCAGCAGCCTCTGTAAGAAAAGTGACAGGTCATCAGAGACATCCCAGCCTGCCCATGCAATTGGCAGCAGAATCATCCTTTCATTCTTTCCTCCCTCCCCACCACCTTCACCTCTCCTGGCTCACCATTTCCTTGCTCTTGCAGGCAGTTTTCAGCCTGCCTGGTTGGTTGGGGTGTCTGTTCAGCACATAATTGATCATGACTGCCCATCACTGCAGAGGAAGAGATACAGGGTTTGAGAGGGCAGGGGTGGCATGAGTCTGGATCCCAGGACCCTGCAAAGCTGAGTGCCCAGAGGAACTATGCATGTCAGCTGTGTCCTGCCCGGGGATGCTGCCGGGGTGTAATAAGCACTTTACTCTCAGGAGCGATATAACTGAGTTCACCTACAATACATAGATGAGAGAGACCTCGCTGTTTATCAAATCTAGTTAGTTTGATTTAAACCCTCTAGGTAAGCCCAGTAGTGGATCTGTTTCTTTTCTGACCCTTCACTCATATTCATTATTGATTTTTCCTGAAAGATGTCATGGCAATTACCACATGTCACTTTATTTTATCCTTTCCAGAAGAACCTTGAATGAAGTTTTAGGACACTGTGAAATCAAGGAACATTCACTCCAATCAAACACAGGCAACACTTTTTGTTCCCTTTGAGGTGTAAGTTTAAAGTGCTGTCCTGATTAGAGTGCCTCTGTGATTGCTAACGTATGGTGAGTCCCACATTTCTATAGCCCATCTGCCTCACATGGCTCACTTTGGCAGACCAAAGTACACTTACAAGGGCTTCTTTGAATTTAACCATCTTGTTCAGGGATTCATCCATTGTCTGTCTTTACCTTTTTCTACTGAAGAGCAAATTTACAATGCTTGTAGCATCCAGACCTAAAATCTAAACATTAAAACTCTTCTTTACCCTTTCATTACCTAATCTTACATTATAGATTTAAACTAGTGACATGGGAATGGTTTCCCAGAAAGACGTAAAATAGAGCTTTCCTCTGTGAAGGACATGCAGTCTGTGACATTCAAGTTTGGTGAAGATTCATTTTTTGCTGTTTTTCCAGCTCAGACCTCCTAGCACACCACAAGGCTTTGTGTATAATTATTACACACAGAATTTAACAAAAGAATTTTACTCATTTCCAAAGACAAGGCCATGAATTTTTCAACAAAGAGAATCAGGGGGACTTGTGCAATGTTGTGTCTCTGATGATGAGATTTTAGTTAAATAAGCAATTCTATTTTGACATTGAGCCCCAGCTCCATTCAGTGCACAATAGGGATAGAGATCACTTAATGAACAGATGTTCAGTTTTGGTTTTTCTCAGCGTGTGGCATTGGGCCCTATTTGTCAGGTTTCCCACTCTGATGGCTGTTCAAAATTTCTAATTTTCTCTTGAGTTATGTGACACTTGTCATAGCATTAGGGCAAGTCCTGTTTACATGTCAGCAAGTGAACTCCTGTGGTCCTTGTTTGGTTTGTTGGACCGTAGCATGTTTAATTTGAAAATACTTGGAATTGTACCTAATTCCTAACTGTTGCTCTTTATGCATTGATAGTTCCCTCAAAAGCTTTATTCATAAACTGCATTAAATTCTTAGATTTCTTTGTTCTATGATGAGTTGATATTTTTTGTATGATAAACCACATAATAGCATTTTCTCAAATTCCCATTTAGCAGAACAGCCCATCTACTGTAGAATCCTCTAGGGTTAAATCTTGCCTTTAGGCCAAAATTTGGGTAACAAAGATGATGTAACTGAACTTAAATGGTTGTTGATATCCACTGCATGTGTTCTTTATATGCTGCTTTCCCATTCCTTTGGCCATTCAGAGAAGCTGGGTTTTGCTGGAGCACTGAATTTCATAGTTGTGTTTTGGTTGAAAGGCTCGAGAAACATTCGCTGTGTTCTGGCCAAGGGAGCGCCAAGGCTGACGCTCCCTTTACAATGAGGATTTCCCGTGGTTGCACATACTGGCTAGCATTTGATTTTTTGATACAAAATAGCTGATGGTGCCAGGTAATAACTGTGATGTTACCAGATGCATCCTATTCCAAGTTTCAGATTTTTGGTTGGCAAAACTGAGTGACTTTTGCAGAGAGATTGGACAGGAGGGGTTTAGCGAGAAATCCATACGGAGATCAGTGGCATTTTCAGCTTTTGAGTGTTTGATTTGCAGTCTTGATATTTAATATGGAGCTCCTCATGAAACTCATGCTTTCACATAGTTGATTTTTAAGGGATCAAAGGGGGTGGAATGGTTACACAAAGAGAGATCAGTTCAAAAAACAACTTGTCATAGTTTTGAGATCTGTACCATAGCCTGTGCAAGTGAAATTGCAAACCCAGATCCTCCTAAAAGATAGTTTTCTTGTAATGGTTTAATTCCTAAAAGTGTTAAGATAGAGAATATGTATAAAAAAACTTTAAACATTTTCACTTGTTTACTTCACAAGGTTTAAGAGCATTGTTGGTACATTATGCAGGATGGCAATCCTCTTGTGAAGCTGTTGTAATAACCAGTCAAGAAAAGCTATTTCTGCAAAGGTTCATTAGTGTATTTTTAAGTGCTCAGAACTATTACCAAATTCTGCTTTCTACATAAATATTTTTAGTGTTTGAAACAATAGCTGCTACATTTAAAAGAATTCTGGATGATGTCTGGCACTGTAGCTTTTTAAACAATAGTTTAAGGCACTGGCTTGAGAATACTTGTGTGGATAAAAAAGATTTTGTTTGTTGTGATTTGTGAGGCTATACTAATTACGACTTGTTAATTCTTGGATTCCTACCATCTCTGAGCTGAGAATTTTGACAGAAATGTTTTTTTCCCATGATAATTGTCACTTGGATTCTTTAAATAATTTGTATCAGGATTCATTAATCTCCGCTTTAAAACAGTTATCCGAAGCAAATGCAGAAACAATAACATAGACCTCTGGTGACCTGTCTTACTGCATTCATAATGAATAGCAAATATTCATAACTATCAATTGGTTGCAACTAACATGTTGACAATAATTCATGGAAACTAATTGAGAAATATTTATGGACAAGAAATAAATACATAGTAATCAAGATTGGTTACTGAATGATTTGCCAATTACTTGAGTGAATTTTTTTAAGATTATGGTTCTGTGCAATTTGCTGTACTGTCTTTACCTGCAGCTATGCCTTGAAAGGTATCAATGTCTATATATATTCTGCTTTGAGAACAATTATTTGCACCTCTGCTGGGCTGCTAAGGCACAAAATTCCGGGCAGGTCTAATGCAGAGTGCACTGTCCAGGGCTAGAGATTGGTAACTGACTCTCCTTAATGTAACAAGCTAGGATGGATCAGGATTTCTAAGGGTTTTGAATGCTAAAAAATAAAATCAAGGTCAATCTCTAATTAAGTGGGACCTGGAGTGAATATAAATTATCCCATTCACCCATTCAGCAATGTGACCTGCTAAGGAGAACAGGCTCACAAAGGTGTTTTTGTGACTTTGCTGCATCCCCAGCTTGATCTCCTCCCAAGATGGTTCAGCTCCTTTAATGGCAGAGCAGTTTCAGACTGATTTTAATTCTGCCTGGGTGGGGCCATTAGGAGAACAGCAACAAAACTCCTTCCTTAGGCATGTCTGTCAACCCTTCCCATGTTGGATTTGTCCTTCTTGAGAATGACAGCTGTCTTCAGCCAGTTAGTTTTTTTGATCTCATCAATATTTGACTCTGTTAGAAAAAAAAAAGTAGTACAGTGCCAAAAATGGATGTCTGCCAACTGATTTACTGTCTCAGGCAGATTGTCCCTGAGTCCCTGTAAAAGTATCAGACCAAATGTATAAAGTAACACACTTATTCTGGGTTCTCTCCCCCCAAAAAATGTAGGCCTAAAAAAATAAAAAGCAGTTCTACACCATCATCTTTTTCAGTTGATTTATGAAATGTCAGGAGTCTAACAAGCCTGTCCTATACCAAAAATAAACTTGGAAAAGGTAAACTATGTTCAAAATCATGGCTCTGGAAACTCTGACTGCATTCTCTGATGGAATAGGCAAGCAGGAAGGGCAAGCCCTGGAAGGATAGGTTTTGGCTCTGCACTCTCAAGTTCTTGAGCATCCTCTTTAAACTGCTTGAGATATCATGTTTTTGACATGAATCAGGTGAATCTCCTTAAAATCCTTTCAAAACCAGAGCGACAAATCTCACTCAGTTTCAAAAGGTTAAAGCACCTGGATGAGTGATCAGTGCTCCAGGGAGCAGCACTGCCTGGTGAGCCAGAGCCCACACAGCACTGCAGTGCTCTTGTTTCTGGTGCACCAGAGGGGAAAGGGAAATTGTCCCATGTCAGGAAGCTCTCATGGCAAAGGGCACTGCGTGTGACTGCTCTGCCATAATCTCCCTCTGTCTTGCAGAGCTACTGCTGACAATAACTGTGGGTCTGGCCATTGAGAGAAAAACATGCCACAAGCTTTCTGAGTGTCCCAATGGCCACAGTCTAACAGAATCTGCCAGCTTCCAGCGGCAGTTGTGGCAGATAAGCTCTTCTGAAACTTTGGTCCAACTCTCTACTATTACACCTCAATTTTAAAGGGTTTTGGGACCCCACAATTTCTGGCCATAAAGATTCTGTAGGTGGGAATGATGATTTTCCTTTATATATGAAACTAGAAAGAAATACAGGGAAACTAGGTGAAAAGTAAATCTGCCACAATATAAGCTTTGCAGCAGAAAATATCAAAATCAAGAGATAATGCAGCATCTTGAGCAGAGATGGGCAAAGCACTAAGATTCAGCAACACACATTGTTCAGCATTTCTGAAAAGCAATAGTCATTGAAAGGACTGATCTGTGGGTGGTGAGCAATCAGTGAGATGTTCTTAGATACAAATGGCTAAAAGTCTCATTTAAAAGCAACCTTTCTTCCATTTGGGTGAGGAAGAGCAGCAGGTTTTTGGTTTTCCTGTAGCTGACAGACTTCAATTTGTTACTCAAGAAAAAATTTTACAAATGCCTTTTTGTTGGCTAATGTGTAAATGTGAATTGCCAAAGACAATGTAATAATGTAAAAGGACCATCAGGCAGTCAGAGCAGCTAGGCTTTTGGATGAATGTGCAGGATAGGGTCAAACAGCCAGATTTTTAATTTGACGCTTTCCCAGTAAGAAAAATATCTCCCCTGCTAATGTAAGGAGAGAGGGGGTGGGGGAGAATGCACAGCAAGTAGAAGCAACCACAGGGGTCCCTGAAAGCAGTTGTATAATGATTATTTGACAAGGCTTCCTGGATGCTAACAATCCCATTAAAAATAAGTTGGCAAAAAACATTAGGATCCTGAACTGACTGAAAATGAAAGAAGAGAAATGAGGAGGGATTAAAGCAAAGCTCAGAAATAAAGAACAACCACTGAGTGTGTCCACGGTGGGAGTCTGTGAGCCTGATGGGAAGCTCTGGGTAATTAGCTGTATTTGACTTCTTTCTTATATTCAAAATTACTTTTCTCTCCCCTCTTCCCCCCTATATTTTCTTGTAGAGCATGAATTCTTGGAGGTCACAGTCCATACTGGGACATCCAGCTTTAGGTGTCATACAAGCACATCATTAGAGATAATTCTTGCCCGAAGAACTTTAAATCTACATTTACCAGGGGGAGAAGGGAAATAGTAGTATCACAGGTTTGCAAATGAGAAGCTGAGGCATGGAGATGTGAAGGGATGGTTCCAGAGATGTTCAATTTTCACCTGGATTCCTATGAAAATTGGGTTTTTTCTAGAAATCATAACACCTCTAAAGTGATAAAGGCATAGAATTGTTTAGATTGGAAAGACTTTTCAGATCAAGTCCAAACGTTAACCCAGTGCTGCCAAGGAAACTAAATCATGTCCCCAAGGGCCACCTCTACTCATACTTTTAAATACTTCCAGAGATGGTGACTCACCACTTCACAGGCCAGCCTGTTCCAGTGCTTGATAACCCTTTGGGTGAATAAATTTTTCCTATCATCCACTCTAGTGTCATTTGGAGGAAGGAGGGATGTGCAGAGACACGAGGCTCTGCTGCTGCCTCCTGTGCTTCACCCTTACCACTGGCAGTCCTTGGCCTACTCTGTGTGAAACAATCCTGCTCCCAAAGAGCTCCCACATGTGCAACACTGGGTCAGGGCAGCAGTGTCTGCCCTCACGATGTGATATTTTATAATTACCCTTCAGTGGTTCTCTTTTAAATGTATGGACAGGCCTGCAATGCACACAGCTCCATCTTGGTCTAATTGGCAAATAAAAGCACGAACAACTTTTGTGGTGACCGCAACAACAATAATTGGAGATGGACATTGTTACGTAATACAGATGGGTTAAAAGGAAACCACTTTTATGTATGTAATAGCCATTACTGGGAGCCCTGGGAGCAATTTTAGGTTTGGGATGTCTCCCAGATGGTGGCTGCCAGGGGGAGCAGCAGGGAAGGGCTGTGCCTGGGCAGGGCACCTGGCTGCTGTGGACAATGTCCATGCTGAGGCCCTGAGCCACAGCAGCCAGCCCAGTGGCCAGTGTGAGCATTCCAGGGCCAAGCACAGCCCCTCTGGAGCTTCCCTTCCCACGATGGAGCAGTCTTCACGTGTGAATGTGCTGGTAGAGCTTTGCAATTGCTGTCTCTCAGAGGGGTGGTTTGTTTCCTCCTTAGAATGGTCACAAAAATGAACTATTTTTATATGAAAGAGAAAAATATTTGCTTTATCAAAGAAGACCCTTGTGACGTACTGAAGGCCAACATTGTCTAGTCTGATGTCTGCTTGTAAGTCAATACCAGCATAGATCTGTTTTCTCTAGTAAGAAAAATTTATATCTTGAATGTAGTATTACAGATGATTCCCAACACAATTTCAGCTTCACAGCAAAAAGGATGAGATTTTGTTACCATGCTGCTGCTTATTTTCTCTTTAACTCAGAATCTTCTCTGATATATTGAATACTGAAGCTTGTGGCAGATTTGCCTGCTTTATTTGGTTTGATTAAAAAAATTCCACAAACTTGTAATGTTGACAATATTCTTAAATTAGACATTGTGTTAGTCTTGAGCCTTTTAAGTAGCATTTATATGTCATCTTTTCAATTTCTTATTGTACACGTTCTATAGAAAAAGTAATTTGAAAGTGAAAAATACACAAAACAGACCAGCTGCTTGGCAAAGCTGTGTGACAAGGCTCTGAGTAAGGTTCAACAAGGTGCAGGTAAAAGTTGGCTTGCTTAGAGACAGAGGTTACATGACACAACCTCCATGGGTTTTTCCTCCAACATAAATTATTCTGTGATTTTATGATTAACTGCAATTTTGTTCCCAAAACCCACAGTCCTGAAATATTGCAGTTTTTAATTCAAAATTTATGACTCATGGAAAAAAAGGCTCTTCATCTTAACCATCAACATGTTTCTCACATGACTGACTGTAAAAGAAAAATTGTCAGTCGCATGTGATTTGTTACTTCTTCGTACCATACTGAAGGGTTGTTTTGTAGAAAACCAGAAAGGTTTTAATGAAAGAGCAGCAGAGTGGTGTAGGGACTATGAATATAATCTGAGAGAGAATTCAAGTGGCCACATGTGGGGTGAAGGGTAGCAGTTGCTGCTGGGGTACTTGGGGATTGCATGAGGTGATACAGATGGGGTGTGCCCTAGGCAGGGTGCTGCACCCCCAGTTCCTAAACCATTCCCTTCTCAGCAGCTGGGCTCTGCTGGCCACTCTCAGCTGCTGAGATTCAGGGTGTCCAGGGCAGGTTTCACCAGTGCACCTTAGTTAGGCTCATTAGTTCAGCCAAAGTGCTGAGGAGGAGCAGAGGTTCACATCCATTTCTTCATGAAGTCTTAAATTGGTGAATGACAGCAGAAAAAAGTAGGTCCATACAGGGCCTAAGTCAGCTCTGAGTTTCTGCTGTGTAACCCCAGCAAAGCGCACTGCACTCATACAGAACAAATGATTGTTAACTTTGGTATTTGCTCACTAGATGTCTGTTGCCTGACAGAAAATCTTCTCCATAGCCATTTTCCCATTAGAGAAGTAAAATAAAAACAGTAATGAAGAGGAGCAATCTGGCCTATTAGGAAGCAAATTGCATTAACTATCGGAATAGCAAACTCTGGTTCTTGTTCTGGCTCTATTTTCCTCGTCCACTTTGGGACCCCCTGTTCCATTTCTCCATACCCAGTTTCTGAACTGGAAGATGGATAGTTATCCAGCAATGTCAGGGTGTTATACTGGGGGGGGAGGGCAGAATTAATAAGCAAACTCCTTTATGGACCAACTATGCATAATTTTGAAGGCCTTTCCTATGTGTATATATAAAGAGTCCCTGTTTTTATACATCTTCTGCCTTAATAAAAGTAGATCTTTCTTCCAATTGAAGTCACGTTAGATGCAGTGATTCATTTCCCAGCAGTGTCTGCATTGTCACGTGTGGTCAGGATGCTGATGCTGCTTATAGATCTCTCACTGTATTTACCAGGGCAGATGAGTGGGAAAGTGACTCCCCCAGCCAAAGGACAGAGCTTCTCTAGGATCAAGAGTAGGAGAAGGCAATGTACTTATTTGTGTCTCAAGTTATCTAACCATTAACTATCTCTTTTTTTCATCTCTCTCACCCTACTCCCTCCAGAAATCTGTTATTGAAAGGAAGGAAAAGGGAAAATGTTTTTAAATGGACAAATTGAGAAATTCAGTGTTGCAAATAGTCTGTGAGCAGGATAGAGTTGCCTAGGGCTCTTTTATGAGTCTCACATGGGGCTGTAAATCAATTTAGAATCGTAGAAGTAAGGCATAAACCAGAAAACTCTGTGTGTGTGTCAGCTGTGTTCTGTACAAATGGCTGATATTTTGTATAGTGTTCACTGCAAATCCTGTTGTGACCCATTTTCTAATGTAACTTGTTTAATTTTTCTCGTAACACAAAAAAATAAGGTCTAATGTTTGCTATATATAAAGTTCGTTATATAAACCAATTCTTTATTGGCTTGAATACTGAACATGTTACTGAGTCGCTTTTAATCAAAACCAACTTAAATCCAGGACCAGGTCTTTTTTTGCTTAATAAAATTCGAGTATTTTAAAGAATTTCTGCTATTTCTCCTGTACAAGCAATTACAAAGTACTGAGGCCTATGACTTTGTTTTTTCAATATACAAGACTATACATTAGTAAACATTTCCCAATACATTCTTAGGTAAATACAGAATTTATATCTACATCCATTTTGGATGTAATTTGGGCTGCTATCTCTTGGAGAGCTTAAATGTCCAAATAGACATTTGCGTCTGTGCCTTTTGAAAGGTCTTCCTTTATTTTTGCAATTTTCTGTTTCAATCAGGAAATTTGGGACAATTGTTCTGTTAAATCTAAAAGAATAAACTTAGACCAGAGTATTACTTAAGTATTTATACCAATTTTTGGGACTCTAAAGTTCCAGAAGTGGCTTGTTGTGTTTTGAAGAGTTTTAAGATATTTTGATTGCACTAGGTAGACATTTCATCTGCAGAGCCCAAAGTCAGGAAACTCAGAATGAAGATAATTCATTGATGATGCAAGGTAGATTTTTGGTTTTTTTTCCCCTCAGTGCGGATCTTGACCGAATCACAAATCCTGAGATACAATCAAATTAAAATTATGTCTACAATGGCACATCCTAATCAAGGTGTTTCTCTTGGCAAGACTGGAGAGAACAGAATTGCGGTCTCATGGAACCAACCTCAGTGGCTTCTCCAACTGGAGAAGGCAGAAGCTCTCCCATCAAGGTGCCAGGGCTCGAGGGAGATTGAGGTTCCTGTCACAGGGAGGAAATGATCTGTTGCAGCCACGGAGGTTCATGAGAGAAGGGAATTTGTAATGTGCCCATCGCCATGACCGCCTTCTGGTTCTGTTGAACACAGATTTGTGAGTGCTGACATAGTTGCCTACATGAGTCATACTTTGCACTGAAAGTTTTTTTTAATGAGCTTTGAGGAAAAATATTTCAAACAGTTTTATATGTTTCTCTATCCAGGCAAAAAGTTCGAGCACACATCTTCCCCTTGTGGAGAGCTCTTTCTCTTTTCCAGCTGTCAGAACACAAGGGTCATTTGAGTATTCTTGTCAAGTTTTCCAGATGCTTGTTTTGAATTGATGGGTTTGAACAGGAGCAATTTGTTATGCTGGCACTTCCCCCCTCCAACTGCACAAAGAGTCAGCCTTTGCAGATACATTATCATCTCCTTCCCTGAAGAAACTGCTCTTAAGATAGAACGAATGGGTTGGGAGATTTTAGGTCTGAACCAAAGGTCAAACTTGTCTGATAGCTGTGAAAGGCAGTGGGGATGTGTAGACTGTTGCCTGGGTGGTAGATATTTCTTGCATGCATATGTGTGCAGATAAGACTAGATAGATTATTTGGCACTTTGACTGAAGTATATTTCTTTTTCTGTTTTGGAAATATTTTTTCCATGATTGGAAGGGGGCCTTAATATCAATGTGTAAGTAATCCAGTGAAGTATAAAAGTGTTTTTTCAAGTTTTATATGATCGATTTGTTACTATTTCAAAAATCCTTGTCATAAAATTCAACCTGCAAATCTATTTTCCCCATATTTTTTCATTTAACATCTCACGGAAGTGCTGCCCAGTATGCACATACTCACTGAGTTTAAACAGGCAGGAGAAGAGATGCAAATGGTGTGCCAGGCACTGCTGGCCAAACATGCCCAGGGTGAAGGAGTGGCCATGGTGGCTGAGCAGTAGGAAAGAGGCGGTGGGAAGTGAGCATACGCCCCCTAGAGCAATGCTTCTCTCATGTTGATCATGTCTGTTTGAGGGGACTTCCACATGAAAAGAAAAATTAGCTCCATTAGTATAGAAACTTGTGTAGAGGTATAAAAGTATGTGGGGTCACAGCAGAGCTACTATTAAGAATCAAAGGAAGAACATAAAAAAGAAATTAGATCTTATTTGAGAGACACATACTAAGTATGTGTTCTGTGCCCAAATCAAACTTCAAGACACTTTAACTAACTGAGAAGGAATCTGCAAACTCCTGCTGAGAAACCTGGTGTCAAATTTGTTGGGTGATTATACAGATAATTAAAGCAAAACATGAATGTTTTAAGTGGCGATCAGGTCAACTATACTGAAAAAAGAGACTTGGCAGCTGAAGGTAAGAATGAATGTTGTACATGGCATTTCCATCCTTCCTCACCTTTGTTTGACCAGAGATTTATGACTAATGTCAAGTATATTCAAGTGGAAACAATTTTACAGGCATAACAGTAGGATAAAAACTTGGAAATTAATCTTATACTTGTATTCCAAAAATAATTCCAGGTCACATCAGTTAAGGAGGAGTGAGAGCCTCTGCCACTCAGAGGAGTGACAAATTCAATTGCATCTCTATCCCCATAGTAAGCCTCATGGTGCTGGCTACCAGGATTAAAGGTGATTTTGGCGTGCTCCTAGTGTTTCACTAGTTTGTGATATTTTCCATGAGAAGCAGTGTAATTTCTGTGTTTAAAAATAAGTAAATGTAGGTGGAATGAATGGGTGAAATGAAAGCGTACAGTGCAGAAGTTTCGCATCATTAATTACATTTGCTTTGCAGTCTGATCTTTGGGTAACTGACTTGAGTTGCATTGGAAACCGGAGGCAGGTGACCTCTCAGGCTTGGAAATTCCTGTGAGTATGGAAAGGATTGCTTTCCCAAACAGTCCTGACTGAAGGGACCTAACCTAGCTACAAGGAATGTGACAGCCCTCTAATTCCAGTGCTTGTAATGAGCTGCCTCTGTGACATCTACTCAATTGGATAGATATACTAAAAAACTGAAAGTAACTTTCCTTGGGCCATGATGACTCAGTTAAAAATAGTCCTACTCAGAAGGTTGTAAAAGCAGCCTGGAAAGCAATAACATTAGCTCTTCTGGGCCGTTGCACAACCTCATTTATCCTTTAATGATTCTTGTGTTTTCCAAACCTGTGTGCAATTAATATTATTTAATGGATACGGGAATGTTCATCAGGCACTTGTTCAGCAAATAAAATATTTTTAATAACCATGATCTAAATCTTTAAGCAAATGAGTTTCTCTGATAATCTCTTCATCAAAGTAGATATCCTCAAATGCCCACATTAAGTTTTGGACTGCAGGTATCACCTTTAATGTATGCTTCAGTGGCTGCTGGGGCTGGAAAAAAATCATTACTAATTGATATGCTTTAATGGCCTGAGAGCTTTCAGAGTTGGATGAACCCAAGAGAAATGCTGAGAGGTAGATATTTGATTCTAATGATGCCTGAGTAGGTACAAGCACAAAGTAGAGCTATCACGACAGCTCTATCATTGTCAAACTGCTACATCTCAGGATTTCTACTAATTTGACACCATTGCAAAATACTGTTTTGATGAACCCATGAAAGGCAAAGTTAGATAATGGATAGAAACATAGAAAATGAACTCTGTACTGGTATCTGTATTTGCCAAGACGGTCATTGGAGAGGAGTCTGGGATTTGTAAACTATCCGTTAATTAGTGCATGGTATAATTTTCTTCTATGTCATGAATATCCAGTACATTTTTAAGAATACAGATATTATGAAATTTTCACTTAAGTGTGTTGCTGTAGGATGTGAGTGATGCGTGCTCTGATTCCCTATCCTGGCTGCACTGATCCTTTCTGCAGCTGCCACCTTTTGCTGCACTGGACACACCTCACCCACAATGGGAGAGGACATGAACAGTTAGATATTTCTATTTTGTTTTTTTTTTTTATTTTCAAGTATGAGCTGCATTAAGTGGTTAATTCACCCTTAAAGACTTCCTATTTTTGGCCTCAGCCCAATCCCTAATTTTCACTGTGATCTACTGTGTTTCTAATACAGTTATCAAAGGCACGTTCTCCTGACTGAGAGGGATGTGGCATTGTCAATGGAAACTGGGGGTTGTTTTGAAGATCTGCTTTAGCATCAGGGTTTGGGTCCAATGGCTTTCATCTTATTTTTCATGTTTAATAGCCTGTTTGGTGATAAGGGAAAAATGTACCATTGCTAGTAAATACATGTCATTGTATGTATGAGTGAAGCAGAAGAACCAATACATAATCCTTTCTGAACCTATTTTTGGGACTTACAAAATATATCTGTGTTTTACTCAGTAGGAAATGTGCTTTTCTTTATGAGTTTCCTTTGATGACTTGGAAACTCCAGTTACATGGAGCTAATAATTCCTGTTTATTCCATGAAACTGGAAAGGTCCTTTTTGGGTAGCATAAAAGATTGGTGTTAAGTCACACCTGCTTGTAGAGGAACGGTTTTGATGATTAAGACAACTTGGAGAGGAGTATACAAAAATTCAGAGACAATAAAAAAGTCCAAACATACTTTCTTTACTAGTTCTTTTAACTTTACACTCTTCTTTTAACTGTGAGACAGGCCAAGGCAAAGCAAGTGGCCTCAGGTAAAGAGAAAGAGAAATTAATGTTCAGAGCAGGATCCTGAGCACTCAGGAGGATTATATGACCTCAGGGCAAAAACGTACAGATTATTTTTGTCTGGATCTGGTAATGCTCATGCTGCCTAAATCCAGAGGTTTATGTAACTAGCTAAACCCAGATTAATAGTGTTTAGAAATCCTCAGAATAAACAATGTCTATGTTGCTCTCACTGATAAGAACAGAGATTTTTATCTTATGAAATGTGTAGTTGAGGGACACAATCAATAGGTTAGTTTTGTACGTGTAAATTTAATTTGTGTACATGCATGAGAAAGCTGAGAGGGCCAGATTCCTCGTAGATTTAGGAACTCAGACTCTAAGAAATTGTGAGACTGCTTGAAATTTGCCTCAAAACTGAGGACTTCACAGTTTATGCAAGAGTCACAATTTCCTCAAACCACTGAGGGAAAGGAGATTTTTTGAATTTTACAAAGTTGCCCCCACTGTCTTGGATGTTTATGGATTTCAAGAGCATTATGGATTTCATGTTTGTGGATTTCAAGAGGTGGACACTAAAAGTGACTTATGGTTTGTTGCAGTGAAATTGTCCACTTTCTAAAAAGAAGAGACTCAGGTAGAGAATATTGGTGGAGCTTGTACCTGTGTGCTTGGGGAACAAAAAACAATTGAGTGTTTGAGTGGGCTGATGCTCTCCTGGTGCCTGGTCATGAGGAGAAATGTGCATTTACAAAGGAGGAATCATACAATGAGGATGCACAGTTTGCCTTAAAATGTATCTGCAAGGCATCCAAACTCATGTACATGATAGTTTAATACAGCCTAAACTGTGAATTTTTAGAGTACTTTGTGTATTTTTTCAACAAATTTTATACTTCCCTGTCAAATTCCATATGATGGGTAGCCAAAAATACACTTCTGTTAAATTAATGATACATGAGAGATCTCAGTTGTGTCTGGTTCTTTGTGGAGGAAGGTAAGAAAATGATCAGGCAACATTATCCACAGAGAATGTTTATTAACCGATCTCTTGGCAAGGATGAGTTGAAATGATTATGCAAGGAGACCAGGGCAGTGGTGGAACTACCAGCTCTGCAGGTATCTACAAGACGTGTAGATGCAGCCCCTGGGGACAGGGTTCAGTGCTGAATTTGTCAGTGCTGGGTTTTCACTGGGCCTCGGTGAGCTCAGAGGTCTTTTCAACCTGGACAATTCTGTGGTTTTCCTCTGAGGAGAAAAATGAGTGGGGACGGGCTTCTCAGCTGGTCTAGACCTACTTACCTACCTGAAAATATGGTTTTAAGTGGAACTCATTGATTTATGCTCTTTACATCTAGGCAGGTATAAATATTGAAAAAAAATGCATGAGTGGAAAATCAGGGTCAGTACCTTTTGGTTAAGATATTTTGCAGTGAATTTGGTGTGGATTTACTGGTATCTTGTCTGCTTTCTGGCATTTATTGACTTGCTCGTGTTCACTAAATCCAATTTACAGCTCTTCACATGGCCAGAACATAGCAGTAAATCTAGTGCATTAAATCAGTGAGCTGGATTCAGTTCTTTATTAAACCAACAAATCTGGATTAATTCCGGTCTTTGAAAGTGTTTCTATTAAACAAAAGACCAGTTGAACCAGTGTCTAGAAAATGTCTTTTGAAAACTTTAAATGTTTCTCTCCTGAAGCCCAGCTGCAATGTCAATCTCTGCAGAATATGTACGTTTTCCCCCTCTAGTCTCTCTTTCTTTTTTTTTTTCCCAAGAGGAATAATTATGTGAACAATTCTTGCCAAATTCTTTCTATGACTGTTTTTGAAATTTTTCCAATTCTCTGAGTCTATTAGAAAATGATGGAAAGATCTATTTCTGTAGCACCACATTGATATGTGGCCATATCTGTTTTTCAGATGACCTATGTGTTGGGTTTTCTCTCCCCAAGTGCAATCTAGTTTGAGCTAATACCATCAAGAAGAAAAGAAAAAGACATTTGACAGGAGTTGTTGTGGTTAGAAGTTGTATTTGATGGTGTGGGTGGAGGTGTTTGAAGTGCTAATTTTTTTCGTCTTGGAATACTGGTGTGACAGAGGTGTCAAGTTTCGATAACTGGAAACTGCAAAAGCAAATTCAAGTTTCAGCCTCTGTTTTGGTTGATTGTAACATTCTTACTGTCACCCTAGATTCTTTTCATTCTTTCTTCATTCTGCTTCCACACAGTTTTGCCAACAACTTAGATTTCATGCTTTCTCATGTGGGTGTCAATTTTTGTTCAGATGGCTTCAGAGTGTGTATGGAAAATACCCATTTTCTTCTTAAGTTAAATACGCAGTGCCAATTATTTTTTTAATTGGTGCTATTCTTTAGTTGCAGGGGTTTTTTTGTAACATAGGAAGAAACAAAATCTGTTTTTATGCCTTGAAACGTGCTTTGTATTTGTCAAACGTTCTCTGTCATATATTTACTTTGTCAAATGTTCTATGTGTATCTCTCCTCTGTTTACAGCATCTTCTAAAGCACTTCTTCAATGCTCAATCTATGTTGACCTTACTTCTCAAAATATTTGCTAAATGAAACATGCTGTTTGGAGGAAGTAGTTCCTAAGCGTATGGATTCAATTTACTTCTGAGCAGTTTGGGGCTTGTTGCCTTCAGGAAACACAAAGAGTATAAAGAGTATAAAGCTTGCAGCTCCTAGATATAAATCAGCTGTTCCTAAAATCACTGTCAACAGGGTGAGCTGGCAAGTTGTGACTAAAAGGTGTATTTGTGTGATCTTTACTCATGATATTTCCTATATTTTTATAGAAAACCCCATTTAGAAACCAGTACTGCTTCACAGTGCCTTGATGGCATTGAACAGTTTCTAAGGGAGGTGGGTAAACCTCTCATAGAGATGTCTACAGACAGCCCCTAATCTGGCATACTGGGCATGACTGTGTTTTATGCCAGGGAGGAAAAATGCAACCAAAAAACTTGGAAAAAGCCTTTTATGTGTGTCAAGAATATGTTTTAAAGCTCACTAGTCACTATTTTTTCCTTAGTCCTGTGTTGCTTGACTGTGTGATTTTAAAGGGACTTCTGTGTTTTTCTATTTGCCAATATTAAGTTCCTAGCCCACTTCTTGGGTGTATATAAAATGTATATAAACAGTTGAGTAATACACAAACCTTTCCTGTGACAATATCAAAAATCAGCTATGACAATAAATAAATAAATAAATAAATTCCCTTGCCAGGGGGAAGTCTCCTTCCATCAAAGGACAGCTCCTAAGCTATGCTACATAATGAAACACATGTATGAGTATTAACAGGTAATAATGTACTTTGAACCATACTGATAAAACCAGCTATTATTGTGAATTTTTAAGGTTATCAACAGAATACTTCTAGTATACACATGAATTCTCCTGATAAGGCATTTTCTGTAGCAACTGGTCATTAAATCCTACATGAGGACATTTGTCTTTCCACACAGCAAACACACATGAAAAGTCACAAATGTCATCACCCAGCACTTTGCCTGAATGTGCATATTCTGCACATGCCTGCAGAATGCCCACAATTAGGGTAGAAAATGCTAAATTGATTATGATCATTAGAAGTGAAAATGGCTTCTTCTGTCAGTTGCAGGAAAGATTAACTTCTTTTTGGAAAATTTTATTAAAGTTCTGCACAATTTCTTGTGTGATTTACTTAATTACACAAGACAAAAAGGTAATTACATGTCGTAATGATGTGATTATGTATATTTGCTCAAAATGTACAATTAGATGCAATTACAATCTAAGAAAATGGAAAAAATTTAAGGCTAAGGCACTGAAACATTTGCTCTAGCTTGCCAAACTGGGAGAACAGAGATGTTGGTGGCTCTGATTCACGGTGCTCTTCACTGAGATGAATTAACATGAAAATATATTTGGGAAAAAAAAAAACCAACCAAGAAAACAACAACCCCCCCCTCATTTGAAAGGATATTCCAGAGGCCCTGACTTGATTGTTTCATTATCTACGTGTGAAATTTTAGGCATGGTTTGAACACGTCTCATCTTGCCCATGAAGAAAAAAATATCACATTGTACTCATGGTGTTGGGAACAGCATGCAGAGCCAAGTTTGCAGGAATCAAGAGATGTTTTTAAACAACTGTAACATTCCCAAAGCTAGATGAACTGTATTTTCCACAGCTTTATGCAATCCCAAGGCACAGAAGTGCATTTTGTTCTTTCCTGTGCTGAACCCTGAGATTCTCCCACAGGTACCTGCTTTCAGCCACTGGACATTTGAGAAAAACCTCCAGTATTAAGCAGCTTGTATTAAAGTTGCTAGAAATGGCTACTCAGTAGCTATGCTGATAAATCATACAAGGGGGACCCGTTTTATTTTCTCTTAAAATCACAGGTCCCCAGTCCCATTCAGTTTTCTTACTGTATTTTTCTCCCTTTGTGACAGCAGCTCCCAGGACTGAGCTCTGGGATTAATAAAATGGAATTCACATTGTTGTGCATCAACCTGAATCTCTCCTAACTACTCTCATTTTGCCAATATGCTTTAACCCTTTGACAGAAGGACCCTCTGTAGCTGCTGGATGGCAGCTATTTAATCCTGTTTTTCCTGCAAAGGTATCATTAGTGCAGTGAAATGTAGGGATGTTTAGAGCTTTTAAAAACAGCATGTGTCCCAGTAACAGCAGAAGTTGAGGAAGAGTTTGCTGTGTACTTTTATTTAATGCACTTTAGCTGCAACTGCTTTATTTGAGAATTCTATATATAATTAAGCCTGCAGTTTGTGGGTTTTTTTTCCCTTTCAAGTTGGTAGGCTTTCTAACTGTGAATATTGTTCTTTGACTTTGTCTAATCTAAACAGGTCTCTTATCCTCAGGAAATTATTCCCTCTTTGTTATCTTTTCTCTGTCATGATCTCTGCTCCTCCCTGTGCTCCACTAGTACTTTAGGAGGGAGTTCCATCAATATACTGCTCTCTCCATTTTCTCCCTAGGGACATGCCTCTTTTCTCCTGGGCAAAAACTGATTTTTTTTGTGGGGTTGTTTCGGTTTCCAGACAATAGGCCTGGAGCAGGCAAGATACCATTCCCTGGGACAGAAAATTCATTCTAATTAATCCTAACCAACACACTGTGTTAAAACCACTTGCTGCTTTTAGCTACAATTCTGCACATAATCAAACAAATCAAACAAACTGCTCATAATCCCACTGTTATCGGTACAGTTATCTATTATTATGAAATAAATAGTATAAAAATTATTATGAAAAAGAAAAAACTTTCATTGTTTTCAAAGAAAAAAAAATTGTTCATTTAATTATTTTCTAGATTTGTTTTACCTGTCTTTGTCCAGTGCTAGTGGCTTTGCAGTTAAATACTGTATTCCATAATTACATCCTCATTTTCTGCTTTCGAAAGAATTGAAGCTGCTTTTTAAATCAACAGGAGGCTAGACTGAAGGAAGAATTGAACTCCACGTATGGAAAATTTTCTGCTATCCTGCCTTCATAAATAGGAAGCTCAGCTACATCTTCTTCTTTTGGTTCCCATGGTGAACACATCAATGATTGTATCAAACAGATCATCAACAGTTTTGAGCTGATGGATGTACAAAACTTCAGCTGTTCAAAGGCTACCCAAACTTGCTGGATATGTTAGAGCAGAAAACTTGCACACAAAGTAAAAGGCATTAAAGAGATTTTTCAAGCCAATTTTTATTGGCTTGCAGCAAGAAGACTCTTAGAAATATGCTAGAAGATGCCAGGTGTGTTCCTGTAACAAATACGTTATATTTTATTAATATTGTGGAGTCGCAAAAAAATGGATTTCAACTGTTGTCAACTGAAGTAAAGAGGAACTTGAGAGCATGAGTGACACTTAATAAAATAGTAGATGGTTGAGGTGGGTAATTATGTCCCTAAAATTAATTTAAAAAAAAAAATCTGATGATGTCCTGGGGTTGAATTAAAGTGGAGGTACTGGGAAATGTCTGAATATAGTTTTTAACACAAATTCAGTTTGTACAGACTGAACATGTGGGGCTGTTAATGACTCAGACTTGTATGTGTGCTCAGTGTATTGATAAAGGAATTATCTCTGTCATAACACAGGAAAAGGCATGATTTAACCCAAAAGAAACTAGATGCATGTTTATTAAAAAGTTCTAGCTACTGTAGCAATTTAGGGTTCTCTGATGAACAATTTTATGCCTTTACTGAAGCTTAGTTTAATTTTTAATATACTTCTGGAACTTCCCAAAATAAAGAAGTTTTCATGGAAAGGCCCTGCAAAGTCATGGGTTTAGGATGAGCATGGCCACGATGTGGGAGGTGGCTTTGGGACAGCCAGGTGTTGCCACTTGTCACGTGGTGCCAGTGTTTTAGAGGGAGAGAGTGCCCCAGGGAGGAGCAGACCCTCATGGGGGCAGAGTAGGAGAGGCAGAAAGCCTATATTTTCTACAGGGAAAACAGACTTTGCATAGAGAGGGAATAGAGCATGTCCAGCACGTCTGAGACTGGGAGACTCCTTTCACCTTTTTGCCTTTTGGTTTATAAGTATTTCACTCCTTGCCAGGTACTCTCTGAGGAACATGTGTTTCTCTCATTCCCAGATCCTTTAGTTTCTTCACGTAAACTGATGAATTGTGTCCTTATTGTCTCAAGTACAGACCAAATAAGCTCTTTAGTACATTGTCAGGATGGTCCTGCCTTGCTCTTCCAGAATAAGTCACAGGCTGGGAATGTTTCCAGCAATAGAGGGAAAGTGGAGCTATTCATAGCCGAGCACATCTCCATTTCAGAAGGACTGGAAGATGAAACAATTCCTGGTTTCCTTTCCTTTTCAATGTTCTTCAAAGAGCTTGGGAGACTGTGATTTCCTGAACTTTTAAATTTGCGACAAAGAAATCTTGTCTACAGCGTGTTTAAAGGTATCTTTTCATCTCTCACAATTATTATTGTTATTTTTTAAGATCTACTCTTTTTCTGCAGATCTGAGAAACTAACTCAGCTGTGTGAGGTATATTCCTGTCTCAGCAAACATGTCACGCTCTCTGCCCGTTCTGTATCCCATGGCAAAGAAGGAGGAGGATCTTTGTAAACATGGGCTGTGGTTTGTGAAGCTTGGGATTTTGGATGCCCTATTTGAGCTATCTCAGATTTTATTTTTACAGATGTTACAGATGAGCCCCTGAACCCAAGAACCTGGAAGGAGTATTAGATACTCAGCATGTCAGGAAACAAGATAAAAAATCATTGAGAATTTTCACCTTCCAACTCCCTAACATTGTAGTGAAAAGAAAAATAAAAGTTAAAAAAATTCTTCTTAAAAATGTTAGATTTAGAGATTCCAGATGCTTCTACAATGATTTATATGAAGTAGATACTCATTTATCATTTTTTTGCATTACAGAAACAACAGCAGAGGAAATTACAGTGAAATTTATTCTACTGCTGTCTTGCAATAATATTGAGAATTGTGTTTATTTCATCTTGTAAATGGCTCCATTCTGCACTTGTTTAGATTACACAGGTATAATATGCAAGGAAAAAAGGACAGAATTGTTGCATTATTTTACATTACTACTTGCTTTTTTTTCCTGAGAGGTTGTAATGTACTTTTAAATAATCTATGCACAGCTACTGTGAGTCAATCAAAAAATTTTGCGCTCTCCTGCGAAGTTCATAGACAACAAGATTCAGATATGTTAAAATCTAAATCAAAGATTAATCTATACTTGGTTATTTGACAGAGCTAAAACACAGTAATTCATTTTCTTTATGGGTTAAACATACTGAGCATAGTAACCAATATATTACTGAAATTTGGGGTTTATTCTCTATTAGCTCTGACAACAGAGGGACTGGTACAAGAGGTGCTGGATGCTTTCTGTGGATTCTGGCTTGTGCCATAAACATTTAATGTGGCTCATTATCACAAAGTTTGGCACTAATAATGGTGGGGTGAACAATACACTTAGGGGAATATTAGCAACTTTGGGTCAGTTTGCACTTCCATTTCCAGTAGCAAATCCATGTTTGTGTTTGATGCTTATCTATAGGTGGCAGCAGCTCCAACTCTTTATAGGCTGCAATTAAGGCCAGAAAGTTGTGCAGGGAAAGTTCAGCAGTTTCTGCACGCTCTGATGTCACTGCACACCCCTTGGAAAAGCATACAGCAAAGAGGCAGGGAAGATACGAGGCAATGGAATTATCTCTCAAATAACTGGAAGGCTTTTCCATCCTGAGCCCAGAGGTAAAACTTACCTTTCATGATTTTTGATTAACATCAGTTGATAGGAACATTAAATGTCTATTTATAACTCATATTCACAGTTGTGTTTGAAGCAAAATGGCAAAACTTGTAGTTTAATAATTTCAAGTGGGTGCCGTTCAAATCTTAATTTTGATATGCCTGTGTGAAACAAACAGTCTTTATTGGCCTAAATTTGGACTAAGGACTAAGTAACTGAAACACAAAGATTAATGATCACCCACTGCCCTAAGCTGTACCATGGAAAGCCTGCTACAATGCAGCTCTAAGAGGCAGCTGCTGCTGGGAGGTGAGTGGGTATGTGTAACCATAAAGCATAATAGGAATAAGGCACAGTTCCTTTTTATTTTAGAAGTTTTTCTGAAACATAATCTATGTATCTTGTTGAAAGATGAAAGAAACTTTGTAGGATTGTAGCTGCTGTCATCCATTGTCTAAAGAATTGAATTTAAACATCTGGACTCCGCTGTGCTTTGCACTGAAAGAATGGAAGCATTTTCAGGCTTAGTAGTTTTGTGCTCAGATGTCAGTGACCCACTTCTGGTTCCTTCAGTCCTTTGAGTTTGGCCTGCAAACCTCCTGCTCCGCTCCCAGGGTGGTGGTTTCTTTGTTATTGATGAGCTTTGGACTGCTCCTGTGAGGGAATATTCCTTCTTCCCAGCTTTAGGCAGCCAGTCGGGCTGGCTGCTGTGGGGGGTTCCTATGTACACAATGCAGAGAGACACTGTGGCTATTTGGATCATTTAATCTGTTCCTAAACTGCCTAAAATCTGCTAACTTGCTCCCTCCCCAGCATCTCAGCTTCTTCCTAAGCAGTATTGGGGTGCTTCATGCTCTCCTGTGTGAGTAGACTAATGGTTCCAACTCAAGCTCTGCACTGCTTGCAATTAAAAGAAGGGCGTCGTGCGTCATGTGAAAATCTATCTAGATGCTAGAAAGCCCCTCACCTTCCTACTGGCCTCCCCAAAGCTGAGCCTTCCTACTTTGGTCTCTCAGACTTTCTGAACTGATTTTGTTTCTATTTGTTTTCTATTTGTTTCTATTTTCTATTTCAATGAACATCATCTGCCAACTGTTCTCTCACCTGCCTGTTTCACATGGATGTAACCATCTTCCCTCCTGTATGGATCTCTGAGATGCTGAGGAATAGCTCATTGTTAGGTTGTAAATAGTCAAAGGCCACCTGGGAATGCGGGAGATTGCTGCCTTCATGGCTGGCTGGAGACATTTTGCTGCAAAATATGATCTCTGGTACTTGTGTTCTCCAAGAAGGCAACATGAAACATAGTTAGGTCCATATCACGAACAACACGAGAGAAGGAGGCATCCTGTATAAATTTATTTTAAAATTTGCAGTTGCCAAAAGTTGCTAAGAAAGCAGATGGATAATGATAGCCCTGGGGACTTGTTTCCTGATTTTTCAATGAGATATTTTTTGACTGAAAGAGTTTAATATAGCATAGAAAATGTCATTTAATTACAACTTGTTGTTACTACCCAATGAGACGGACCCAAGCTCTTAAATTAGCCAGCTAAAGTAGATGCCTAAAGCTGATGATGTGAATATCTGATGGAAAAGACTGTTACAGGCAGGAGATGTATTTCAGGCACGGAAAGGGCAGGGCAATGGCAAAGGTGGAGAGGGAAGAGCATCTGCTCTGATGCTCCCCCACAGTCTGAGGGTAGAGGGGTCTGCCTGGCAGAGCTCCTTGAGCCCCTTTGCCTCCTGTGCCTGGTGAAGGAGACAAAAACCCTGGCTGCCTTCAGGCCACTCCTTCCTCTGGGCCCTGTCAGAAGGTGAGAAGGGCTCTGCACCAGGCAGGTGGCAGTGGGAAGGAAATGCCAGCCCCTCTGGCACAGTGGAGAGAGTCTGGCAGCCAGCAGGGCCTTGCAGGAGCCCCACAGACCCCTCCAGACAGACCAAGCAGGAGCCCTGGGGCTGTGAGGAGCCATAGCAGCTTGTCCCAGGCCCCTACTGCCTGCCTCAGATGCAGGGGATGGCACAGATGGGTTGATTTGAACCTCACATTTCCAAATCCTTCATAATCTCTCTGAGTGGTGGTGGTAGGAATGTCCAGTCCTCCAAATTTCCTAATTACAAGACAGAGATTGCTATTACACCACAAAAATTCCCTGCATTGTCAGTGTGACAATGAAAGTGGTCTCAAATGCTTAAAAGATTTTGTAAGTAGTGACAGGTAAAGCTGACCAAGCTCCACGTAATGAAGGTAAGATGTGGGAGAGCACAGCTGTCCTCTCTGGCAGGACATTTTCACATCTCTCATTTGTTCAGACTCGTCCAGGACTTGGTGACAGGAGGCTCTCAGGCTGAGGGCTGGAGATTAGATAAACAAGCACTGTCAGAGGAGCTGCTGGTCTGGACAGGCTGCCTCGGGAACTGAAACTGTGTGGAGAGGTCTGAACAAAACCACAAATGAGGCTGAAAGGACTGAACTCCCTAAAAAATTTGCAACATGATAATTAACTGTACTTTGTGGAACACTAATACTTGAAATGGTTGATGTTGCCAGCTAGGAAGCCACAGTCTAGTGGAAGGTGTCCCTGCCCATGGTAAGGGCACTGGAACTAGATAATCTTCAAAGTCCCTTCCAACCCAAACCATTCTATGATTCCATGATATGGTGATGTAACCCTGTGATATTTTAATAGGGTTTACGTGAAAATAGGGAGTTTTATTTTCACATACAATGGGTTAAAGCTGAGCAGATATATGTCAATGTGTTGGACTGAGCTCTGAAATAGCATTTTTCTCTGGAGCATAATAGTTGTCAGCTGTGTTTCTGAAGGTATTAAAGCATAACTGGGAATGGAGCATGGCCTGGCAGTGCATAAACAAGGGATCTTCCTGACTATGCATGAAAACCATCAATTCCCCAGAATGGCAGCTTGCTTGCTACATAGAACACACTTGCTGATGCTACTAGAAAATATTTCCCCCGGGCTTGTTAATGGGCTATCTACACGTGGTGACACAGTCCAATTTCTCTTCATTTGCTTACCTGCTTGTGGAAACACTAACTAGAAATGTCAGGGTTTCTCCTCCAGGGTTGTCAGTCTCACAGTCCTTCTCCAGGGGTTGCCTTTCTGATTCAGTGGTTAGGTCAATTAATGTTCATATCGCCACTAATTGCATTGCTCCAAGAGCTACAAGGAAAATCAAACAGGACATAGCAACAATTATCCTAGGAGCTCTGTGTGACCAGGACAATTTGGAGTATCACAACTGATTCAGTTTCCTACTAGTCTTTCTGTTTGTGAATCTCTGAGATAGAACAGTTTTGCTCTGAAGGAGGGTCATTTCAGTGACTCTTGCATGGAGTGGCACGATATTTTCATAAACATCTGACTGGAGAAATCGCATTCATTAGTGGGGCAGTCAGCCATGGTAACAATAAGGAAGAATTTACATGCCAGAATGGGCAGAATGGGAAGCATAGAAAGAGTGGCTCCAACTAATTTTGCTGCCATCCAGGTCCTTAGCTATATTAAGATTGCAATCATTAAAAAACTGGGATTCTTCTAATTAGCTCAGAGTGACCCGGACCTTATTAGTGCCCATGTCCAATAGATAATTGAGCTATTTTCCTGCATCCAGTCACACAGTGTGGAAAAACCAAAGGAGTATTATGAAGGCCGGATGAGTGCTCAGCATGTGAGATTTTTATTTTTATAGAGAGGAATAATAGCTTTAGTTTTATTTTCCAGTTCAATGCTCAGGGGGAATGTATAGAAATACAAAATGAACATCCACAAAATAGTGCAGGGAGCAGAAAGCCCTGGCTATGGAAAATAAGCTGTGGTTTGGTTTTTTTTTTTCCTTTTTTTTTTTTTGTAGTTTGTTTTTTTTCCTTTGTTTTACTTTTTTTTTCTAATGCTGAATACCAGGACAGTCTGGTGAAAACTGGCTTTCTGATAATGCTGAGTTATGAGATGGCAGCACCTGTTGGTTATAGCCAGGGACCTAGGACAGCTCCTCTCCAGTGGGAGTGATTTGTCTGAAGTATCAGTTTAGTCTGAGATAAACAGACTGATTTCCTTAGGATAACATATGAAAGAATGGAATAGAATATTTTTCTTTAAAAATATAAAATGTTTTATAGGGGAACTGAAATAAAGAATATGTTGTAGAAAAGAAAAAAAAAATCAAGGTTTTTCTTCTCCTTCAGGTCAGATAATCTTGAATTGGAGTGTTGTAAAGTAAGGAGTTGTCATCTACAAGGCAAAGGTTTATGACTGAAACGAAGTCTGTCTGGGGATAAACAGAGATGCACAGGGTAAAAAAAAAAAAAAAGCAGAGATAAGCATTTCCAGGCTTTCTTATTAAGAAAAATTATATTTTAATATGCAGAGACTTTATAAACTGTTTCTCTCTCCTGTATATCCCCCACCCCCAAGATGCACAACACACTCTTTCATAATCATGTAAGTACCCCAGACCCATTTCCTAGCAACTTTTGTGGAGAATTAAATGTACCAACAGTGGAAGGTTATTTATCATGACTGTTGTAATTGGACCCAATTGGGAAAATGAGATAACTTCAGTGAATTACCGACCTGCAAATGGAAGCTGCAGCACTGTTTTGCTGGGCATGTCTAATAACCTGAAGCCATTCACCACGAGTTCCAAAGGCCAAGCTCATTAGCACAAAGGCAGGTGTTTGTGCATTTCCATTTGTTAAATTAAAATGATCGCAGTCATTTTGCTAATAATGCAATGTGCAAATGTAGGCCATCTCAGACGAGCAGTTTGAGGAGAGCATATTTTTTGAAAGTGAGAAATGAACTTCACCAATCTAATTGTTTGTTATTAAGATAAAGATAATTCTGTGGTAAGTGACCAGCTCAGTAAGGTGTGAAATACTGATCTACTTTAACATCTCTTATTCCCATTACAGGACTTCAGTGAAAATGTTCCTGTGGGCTCTGGTTTGTACTTTCAAGGCATGGAGGAGGGCGTGCTGAAGTGAGCAGTAAGCAGGAGGTCCAGCCCAGTGTGGAAGGGTTGCCTGGATCCTGGTTTGGATCAGTGCAAGCAACGTTGTCCTGGTAAGTCCAACAGGGTAGCTGGCCAAAACACTTCTTGAAAGGTGAGTCAGAAAAGGAAAAGGTTCTGGAAGATATGGGTGCCTGAAACATGTAACCATGCCCCTCCCTCCTCCTGCTGCTGGGATGCTCCAGATTGAAAGGATCTCACTGTCCTGGGTGCTCTGTGCAGGGGTCAGGATACACTGCATGGTTAATTATCTGCAGATGGAGGCAGACAGGGATCACAGAATCACAGAACTGTTAAGGCTGGAAAAGACCTCTGAGGTAATTGAGTCCAACCATTAGCCCAGCACCACTGCGCTCACCACTAAACCATATCCCCAAGTGCCACATCCATATGCTTTTAGAACACTTCCAGGAATAGTGATTCCACCACTTCCCTGCTACACCCTGAGTAGGTTTAGCTTTCTTAGGGTTTTTTTTCCCCTCTTTTTCCCCTTAGTTACTTGTATTGTTTCTGTGAAAGTGGAAAATATATTTATTTTCTATTTTTGAGAATTCTAGCTGAAATTGTGCAAATGGCTCCTCAGACTTGACAAAAGACCTAGGGTAATGCAGTGAAGCTTAGTCTTAACAAAATTACCACAAAATTGTGCTAAGAGCACTAACATAAAATAAGTGAAGGTTTTCAGAAAAGTAGTGCATCCATTTAATGCTTTATCTGGAAAACTAAACATACTGAATGTACAATAAATAAAAAACAAAGAACTTCTGGCATTGTCTCACCTTTTTTTCCTTGACATGACTTTATTGTCTATACAGCTAGGAAAAGTCTTTATATTCCAAAGAGAAGGCTGTTTTTAAAAATACATATGAATAAAATAAATATTAGTACAGTGCAAACACTCATTGAATTACCTTTTTATCTTATTTTTTTAAGGCTTTGGTATAAGTTTCTGTTTAATAGAACTCTGAAGCTCAGGTAAAAATTTCATGTTAGGTTCAGTGTTAGCCCCTTTACTCGTAGAAAGAGCAAATGAATGTGCTATGGCAATGTAAATCTAGAGACACAGAACTGAATTAATTGATATTTCTCAAGATTCAAATTAACATAAAAAGGACCAGAATTTTCCTCCTCACTTTCATATATAAGTGCAGTAGAGGTCCAGGCAGGAGTTCTTACTTATGCTTTATGTCTTGAAAGTTCATGATCTGTGTGCAGTCATAAAGAGTGGATACCTCAAAATTTAATTATTAAAAGAATCCATTCAAAAAAGAAGAAAAAAAAAGTTAATGCTTTGTTTACAGTGACTTTATGGAAACTCTCATGTACTCATGCATTCATTAACAGAGAAAACAAGTTTGTTTAAGGGCCAAATTGTGTTTTGTTTCAATCAACTCTGAAAAGATAATAAAAAATAGAAAAAAAAAAGATAAACCAAATGATCAAAATTAAGTAAAAAGGGGATCTAAAGCCACACACTTGCACTTAAAGAAGCCTATTCTTACTTTTTATTGTTCCTGAGTTAAAAATTAACTAATGCTCTTTAAATTTAAGAACTGTTCAGTTCATTACACACATGACTTGACAGTGTAAACTTTTAATTAGAGTTAGAGGAGGTACTTAAAGCATAATAGGAACTCATTAGTAGCATTAAAGGAAAATAGAGAAAAAGTTTGGATTTAGTAGTCATGACTCTAAGAAAAGACTTGTTCCACAAAACATAGTGGCAGTCAGTTGAAAAAGGAGCCAGGAACTCCCAGGCCTGAAGTCAGCTAAAATTCAGTGTGTCTGTTCCACCTTTGCTTGGAAGGAAACCTCTGCTTCCCAAAGGGGGTTTCAGGCACAGGGTAAAGGTCAGTTCTCCCTGAGTAAAGGAGGATGTGCCTCCATCCAGTGAGGGCCCTGCTGGGCATGCAGTGCAGGGAAAATCAGTGTTTTTGTTGGCCTAGGCTGTCTGCTGGGCACACACAGGCATGCAGAATGCCAAAAGTGAAGAAGAAGAAATCAACATCTGTTTTGCCTGGTGATAACACTCTTTTTTATACCATGCAATACCTGTACATTTTTTATTAGCTATTCGAGTTGGAGTTGGCTGTTAAATTAGTGGCAAGTGCTGACATATAAGAGCAGATGATTTGTATTTTCTTAGAGATGTGTGTGCAGCATTTTCTGAAGGAGGTGGCTTTGGTACTGCTTTGCATGTGAACAGCCTGGAAATTCTAGGATTTTAGCTTTTAGAGAAATGTATTACTGTTATGGGCAAAATGGATATAAATATCTCAAATTTTTTATATGTCTATCTGAATCCAACCTGAGAGGCTAGCTATGGGGTATCTCTACAATAAAATATTTAATATTCACTTTTTGTGATCACAATAAGCATTTACTTCAGTTCTATTAAGTTTTGTCTTTTTAAACCATGATGCACCCTTCAGTAGGAGGATCAGGCCCCACTATCTTATTGTCAGCTGTGAATGCAACACATTGGTAAAGCCTTTGTGATAAATTTATTTCAGCTTTGTCTCCAAATGGAGTCTCATCTTGCATCTTTTCTACACTGAACATTTCCACTGAGGACCGTGTCACAAGGGAGATATAAAGCACAAGTATAAAATCAGGTATTTGGATTACAAGATAAATCTTTTGGGCTGGTATTTATTATTACTAGTTAGCTGTAGTGATGAGGCAAAGGGACATTGATAATTTCAAATTTGAAGATTCTTTATTTTGAAAAAACATTTCTACCACATAGACCAGTAGAAAAATATTCATCAATCATTTAGGACTGTCTCAGGAATTTATTAACTTTTCCATAAGCTGTATATTTCTGCCTAATTATATCATGAATGAACAGCTGCAATAAACAGCGAGATTCAATCTTCTGAATAAGCACATAACTACATTCTTCACTATTTTCTGGTTTTTGACAGCTTAGCAGTTAAACTGGATGAACATGGAATATAGTACATGAAAATGGATGAGAAAGAAAGTGATAATGTGGCATATTTTCTCCACTTCCTTCTGAAACAGTGTACAGCAATCAGTTCTAAAAACCTCTGTCCATGTATTAGTTAATCAATACAAATGTTCAGCCGGCTCCAAGATATTTTAACACCTGTCAAAGCTGGCTCAGCAGTCATTGTTCAAAGCTTACATGGAAGCGAAAACCACAACAGAAAACCTTTCCCATCTCCAGGGGATTATCTCTGCGGAGAAAAAAAGAGAGAGTGATTCTGGTTACTAGAAATGAGAGGGAGAACAGAGCTCCAATTCTCAGATGATCCAATTATGATTAGAAAAACTATGTAAAAAAAAAAAAAAAAGGTAGAGCTGAGAGAGTGAAGAATTTAATCATGATTATCTGCCTCTTGTGAGGCAGTGTGAAAATCTGCCAAAACCACCTTTGCTTGGTTACTCCAAAGTGTGGGAGAGAAGGAGAAGTAAATGCACAATGATGCATCAGGGAGGCACCATGATAGAGCAAAGCAAGGGAAGTCATTTCCTCTCAAGATTCCTTTTCAAGACCTGTGATATTATTCATGAAGTATGAAACTCTAGTAAAGAACTTTGGCTTGTGTGTTGCTACCACTGGTGCTTGGAGCAGCAGAATACAGCTACACTTGTCATGGGGTTAACAACAGATCCTTGACTCATATACACCATTCCCCCCTCCTGTTATATACATGACAGGTTTTATGTCTCATATAAATACTTGTATTTAATATTTACTGTCTATTACAATAAATATATTAGTTGTCAGGCTTATCTTCTCTCATTCAAATCTCATTAGGCTCAAGCATGGCAAACAAGTGTGATGTATATTTTCTGGAGGTTTAAAAACATATCTGAAATCTGTACAGCTCCGTTGTTAGATATGTAAGTTAAATGTTCCATGTGACATTTTTGCTTCAGAAATGGAAGTGGGGAGTTTTGCCGTGACATTCTAGACCTGAATTAATATACTATACTGTTTTATACATGAATGAATAGTATACGACTAAACTGGTTTGTAGGTATGTGGTTTTGCCTTTATTTATTACTTCTAAGGAACCTGAGGACTGTGCTCTGACTACACACCCAGACAGGTACAAGCACCCACAGGCACCATCCAGAACCCTTTACTGGGCTCCCCAGGAACGCAAGTTGTCCTCATCCTTGTAGTGGCTCCTCCTAGGAGACCAGTGCTCATATCTTGGTGTCTCTGTGAAGAGGACACTTGTCTGCTGCAAAAGAAAAGGGATGCTGTATTTATTCTGCATTCCCTTCACCGAGTGGAACAAGACACAAGACGTTTCAGGCTCTTCCTCACCGTTGCTGTAGATTCAGCCACTTGCCCATGGCAGTCCCTGTGCCAGCAGATAGAGCTGGGCTGGGACATGCAGAGACACACAGTGTGTGCCCCAGCCACATCCATCTATTTTCACTGGGTGACCCAGAGTTCCATCTTCAGCTCCACCTGCATCTAGCTGAAATAATGAAGTGCCCCTATTCCCAAAACCTGCCTCCTGAGACCAGTTTTTCTGTGGAGCTGCCAGGGCTATAGCAGCTCTGCCCTTGGCCTGCCCTGCTGAATGTGACACTTCTGCACCTTGGAGGGGGAGATATTGTTGGATGTTGTGAAAGGAAAGGCTAAAGGAGAAATACCTGTGTCTGCCTGCTCCTAGGGAAGTTATGAACCCAGGAGAGTGTGGGCTATGAAAGCCATTAATATTCTGCAGAACCTTACCCAGGCAGCAGCACACTTATTTCTGGCTGTGTGCCAGACAGGCTTTGGAGCACTCTAAGGGCTGTGATCCTGATAATGAGTTCTTCATCACCTGTGAGGTGCTAATCCTGATCCTTTAGAAGGTTTTTTTATAATTGTTATTAATATGTCTCTATCTATATATTCATGCCTGAGAGTGTATATCTGTGTCTCTACACTCCCAGCAGCAGACAGCTCCAGCAGCCCAGAGTCAGGCCAGCCTAGCACTGAGCCCTGGCAGTGACCCCATGGTCATGCTACTTGTGCAGCATCTCTGCTTGTTAACAGGTCTGCTCCCATGCCTAGAGTCACTTCTTGTTCAAGCCATGGATAAATTTATGGATCATTAGATTTATGCATAGATTATGTGGCGATGAAAAATGCCCTCCTGACAGTACTGAAAACTGATGCACATTATCTTGCCACGAGCAACACAAGCAGCAACTCTGCAGGCGTTTTTTTTGGCAAAACTAGAGATTTCCTTAGGATTACTGAAGAGTGTTTTCTGTGAGGGTTTTTTTCCACACTGGTCCAGTAGTAGGTTACGTGTGTTCAGAGCTACGGAAACCTCAAGAGTTTTTTTCCATTGCACAGCAGTGACATAAATTATTCTCTGACATTGCCATCAGGGTCTCTTCCTTAGATGGTGAATTTCACAATCAAACTTATAGCTAGCAAGTAAAAAAAAACCCAAAACCAGGGGAATTCTATGATATCACAGTCATTGTTTTGTAATGTAGAACAATTTGATTGCTGTTTTGAAGAGAAAGAGAGCAAAGCAGCATGTATCATTACACTGCTGTATCTATCAGTAGTAAATATGTATACTGTACAGAATTCCTTTTATTCTATTTTCATAAGGCTGTAGGAGACCTAGACAAGATAGCAGGAAGGCCATAAGAATGACCATAAAAATGAAATGGCATCTGCTTGTAGCAAATACTAAGTGGAGTGGAGCTTGCTGTGTTGGAAAACTGATGACTGCAGTAAGGTTCTAACAGGAGCCTACAAAATTATCAGCAGGTTGAGGAAGTGAACTGTGAATCATTTTTCTATAAAACAGAGATTTTGGAAAATCTTTTCTTGGAGACATAAATGTCCCCAAGAAAATGTTAGCCAATTGTTTTTACCAGGAGTGGCTGTTCTTACCAACAGGTAATTAAATTACAGAACTGATTGCCGCAGGGTTAATGAGCTGGCAGAAAGTAAAAAAATTAATTAAAAAAATCAATTAATTCATGCCAATAGATAGGATGATGTGGATACAAGCATATATATGTCTGAGAGAGTATAGATAAAATTCTTTTATATATACACATATATATGATGTAACATATCTAAATATATAATAGAAAAATCTTTTTCAGAGTTAGGATAGATTTTTAGTTGTGTTGTATTAAAATTCATTCCATCTCTGGGCACAATTAAAGCAAAAGAATAATTTATAAGGTGTGGGAAATGGAGCTTCTCTGGCACAGACAGGACTTGCACTTTTGCTGTTAGGATGATATTTGCCTGGCTGCTCCACGCTGCTCTGTAGTGTAAGGCTCTTGCTGCTCTGATGAAAAATCTGAGAACACCAAATTAGAGTCTGCATTAGTTATGTAGGTAAAAAAAGTGCTGAAAATGTACAGGGCTGCCAACACAGTGTGTGCCTGCTCATCCTTTCCCTAGAAAAAATATACTCATATAGATCTTCATCCTCCACAAAATGACACAACTTGCCAGAGCTATTTTCCTGTAGCTGTGCTGTGGCATTCACACAGGCTCCTTCTGAGACAGTAATATGGAAGTTGTCTCCATATGCAATTGTCCACAAAATGACAATTTTCCCATCTAGGCAACAGGATTTAGCAGTTTCCTGAAACGTACTTTCCAAATTCTCTAACTGCTTTAGTGGTTTTGCCCCTTAAGGAACGGTGAACAGCAGCTGGACTGGGGCTGCTGAGCTCTGGCACACCTGGCACACCTGGCTGATGCTGCTGCCCCTTGGGACCCTGCAGGCTTCAGGCTGGGACACAGCTCTGTTCTGGGGACACTGGCAGGACTGGTCCCCATTAGCCACCTCTGGGTAAGCAGTCATAGCTCATCACCCAGGTCATCACAGCACACAAAGTTTGCTTGTTTTGGGGGTGGGTGCCCAATACTTCCCCCACAACCTCACTGTGCCCATAGAAAATGATTAAGGTCTCTCAGTATCATAAAGCATCAAGTATTTAATGGGAGTTTGAGAGAAATTGAGAAATCTAAATTATAAACTTGTTTCAAACATCAACTTTGCTGATGCTGAGCAGGTCTTGTCTCTCACCTGACTGTCCATCAGGACATACCTTTGAGTGGAGAGGAGCACTAAGAAAGCCAGGCACTGAAAATGTGCAAAGCTTTCCCCGGTAAAGATGGTTACAAAAATCTGAGGAATGCAAAACCTTGTTTGTAGGGTAATAGCAGAAATAGTGTAAAATACAAGAAGCTTTGCTAAAATTGAAAAATATCTTGGAGCTACTGGCCAGTAACTAATCAAAATGGATACTTTAGCACAAACTGATGTTGCTGCACGTTTTCTGCTGCTGGCCTGTGTCTCTGCTTATTGCTGCAAAGTCTTCTCTCACCCCTGACTCTTACTGAGAGATCTGGGAGGAGACTGCAGCTAAAGCTGTGCCAGCTAATGGAACTCCTGTGAGGAGGGGACCCAGCCATGGAAGCTGCTTCCATAGCAAATCTTTGCCTAAAAATGTGCTGAACTTGCTGTATGAAGAACTTCTGGTTTTGAGCAGATTTTGCATATCTGAATATTATCAAGCATAAATTCAGTGTTTAACATTTAATCTAATTATCCCAGTTTCTTATATTTATAATGCTCTTTGGGACATTTTGCAATTAAGTAGCCATTAATAAACATTCCCATCAGTGTTGCGTTTGAACAGGTCATTATGGAGTCAGCTTAAGCAGGTGTAGAAGGCTCAGAATAAATAAATTAACAAAAATGTTAGCAAATAAATAAAAAGTTAGCTATTCCATGTACTTCTGTTCTCACTTCTATGGGAAAGCCTTGATAATTGAGCTACATATCACTATTAGAGATGCAATTACTTGTAACTGCCACCTTTAAAAGCAAGCCTTTGTTCCAAAAACAATGTAGAGATGAATTGTGTCTCGTTGTACAAGTTGTGAATTGCCTTTGGTTTTGTAATCTCAGCCATCACATGAAAAATGCTTTTTCATCTTCAAGGTGGAAAGGCCAATCCCTGAGCTCCGTTACACCAAGGGTGAGTTGGCAGCAGTCCACCAGGATCCTTTAAGCTAGCTTGGATTTCCAGAGATGCAGTTCATGACAGAATTTGTCATATAACACAAAATAGATGGTAAAATCACTTTGTATAGAAAGAAAATAGAAAATGTGGCTCTTAATCAATTTAGATACTAAAATCTTCAGAGCTCGTCCAAGGATTATTCTGGGTTTACATTGTGTTTTTTATGGAGAGGAATAAAATCCTGCTTATTTTTTGGCACAAGAAAGCTTAAGAATGCTTAAGGTTGTCGTGGTATATACGGTGTCCCTGAAGTCAAGGGGAATATCTTCATCAATAATTATCAGCTCAATATCACCTGTATCATTGACTGCTGCACCCTGTGAATGTTCAGCTTTATGGAGCCCGTGTAGAACATTATTCCACATTAGTACTACTGTGTTGCTATGAAAGTTTTGCAGTAAATTGCAAATTTATTAGAATCCGTTTGAGAATAACAGTAAATTATAGAAAAAAATAAGGAAACACGAGTCAGCAGATTTTTTGGGTAAATGAAGGAACTACTTGCACTGTCATACACACATAGAATGAATATCATTACATTTCCCACTGAGAGAAAATACTGTTAGGTTAAGCCTGCACTGTAAATGCTTTTATTTTTAAAAGTTACAAATGGCTAAAAATAGGACTCAATAATGAAATTGCTGACAGGCCTTAACTACAGCACAAGAATGCAATACTATAATACAGTTGTGCCAAGCTACATTACGTTGCTGCAGTGATGAATTCAGGGCTGGTTTTGCTGAAGTGGTGTTCTGCAGAAACATCTGTGGGCCTGGTGAATCCATACCTGAGAGTGTGAGAGGGGATTTAAACTGAGTAAGCACTGAGCAGGAGTGCAGGGCAGTGCAGGATCCCTTTGCAACACAGGATCACTGCACTGCTTAGTAACATAATCAGAAGCCATCAGGACATTTGTGTATTATTAATTACTGACTAAGGGTGAATGGTTCTTGCTAAGCCTCATTTCTACAGCTCCCAAACTGCTCTAACCCAACATCCAGGGATTTCTTGCTTACTGGTAATCTTGAGGCAACACAGCCACTAAACAGTCTCCTATTTACTTCAGTTGATGGGGCACCAACTGCAGCAAAAGCCTGAAGCTATGAAATGATTTTCTGGAGCAAACACAAATTTGATCAGACTCGAGATGGCTCTCCATAATAAAACCCAAATTGATTTCCAACAGCCACAGAAAGCAGAATCAAAAGATGGCTTAGCACTGCTCTGCTCACCCAACCTATTTGGGCAAATATTTGGGCAGCCAAGGATTTCTCTTATAATCTGGAAATTGGCAGTAGGGATAGATGGTTTTTGCAGGACCCTTCCAACTGAACTATTCTATTCCATTCCTGTACAGTGTTAATGTCTGTTAAAAACAGTTGATTTGCACATGACCAGATGAGATTAGACAACATCTTTACTGGTGTTACTAAAAATGTAGTCCACTGGAAAAAATCTTGCAACTGGATTGTCATTTTCATTGTTACCTGTTCTAAGTCACATTTATGTGTCTTGTTTCATGATTTTAATAGGTATATGCCTAGCTATAGCTCAGTTTTTATAAAAATTGGAGATTTTGACCTTTATTCAGCTTTAGGACATGACCAAATTCTTAATTGTTTCCAAAAAAAGAGATTTTGATATCAGACCTGGCAATATTACTCTGCTCTCCAAGTGAACCAGCATCATTAGCAAAAATCTAAAGGGGCTGAATCTCTTTAATACCATTGAAAGTGTGAGTAGAATAGCTATGATGCAATTATCATAATTAAAGCTAATTAATACATATTTATGCAAGGTAAAAAGGCCATGACAATAGAAGAATACAGCAGAGACACAAGAAGCAAAAGTTCAGATCCTCTTTTCTTGTGTAAACTGCTGTATTTTCCTACAAGACACTGGAGTAATGATGAGTGCCAGCTGAGGCTTAGCTGTGTGCCACTGATGGAAGGAATGATTCCTTATCCATTAACATTTGTGTTATCAGTTTCCTAGTCTTTCAGAAATCCATATGTATTTGTGTTAGAATGTCATGCTTTTTGTTCTATACTCTGCTATTCTAGAAAGTTTGATTCACACATTTAAAATAGAAATAATGTCCTGTGACTAGGTGACCAACTACAAAGAACAGATAATTAGTAAAAGTGGAAAGTTTGAAGCTACGGTGTTGGCTTTAAAGCATTTACCTATGCCCTTATCAGGCAGTTACAAGTGTGAATATAATTGTCATAACCAGGATCATCTCTCTGTAATTCACAAGCAGAAAAATGCATGAGATTACAGGAAACTGTGTGTAAAACCATCTGGATGAAACTTATGTGTATATGAATATAAGTGATGATAACTTTCTCTTGGTGTTGGCAAGTGAAAGTGAGTTTGATTTGAAGCTTCTTGAAGTGGAGAAACTTCAAGAGATTGCTTAATTTTATAAAGGGTTGTGCACACACATGCATGCACGCACACATTTTTTGGCAAGTTCTCCTGAGCTGTCTCCATATTCCATCTGTCAGGGTTCAAGCCATGATCCTGTACTTTTTTTCATGCTGCAGTATTGTAGTTTGTTAGCTCAAAACTGTAACTCAAAACTCAAAAACTGTAGCAGTGATGCCAACACAGACGGTGTCTTGCCAGCTTTTTGCAATTTTCCCTTAACCCTGAGAAGCACGCCATGTGTGAGAGGTGGATATGCATCAAGACACTCCCACAAAACTCCAGGGAGTCTCTTAATGATATTGCACTTAATAAAGTGATTTGCTGAGTTTGGTTTTAATAAAGCAGCTCAGCATAGCAAGCAAATGTCTAAGATCCATTTGCAGCAAATACTTTGAAAATACACTGAGCTTATGAAAGAACACCAATACGACTGAGGAGAAATGTTGGCTGAGCTGGAGAGAAAAAATCTGACACATTGTGCCACTCTGCCCAGTGCAAAAGCAGCTGGTCTTTGGACCTCATTGTGAACCTTGTGTTTTTTTTTTCCTATCAAACACAATTTAGTAGCATTCAGAGAAAGAAACAAAAGACTTGGTGTAATGGACGTTACCTGTTCTAACAGTCTTTCCTTCAATGCAGTAAGAAAGTTTTAGTGTGGGTTATCTCACAACTTTGGAAATCTCACAAGAGGTTGTTTGATATTTTCCCAAAACTAAAGCAAGCATTAATTATTTTTCAACATATTCCAAACAAGCATCAGCCAAACTCAAAAAGGTTTGATTCCTTTTTTAATAGGCCAGAGATACTATATTGGCCATGGTGGGGAGAGGGAAAGGCAGACACATATATAAGGCAGAGTTGGGAAGTAACAGGTGCTCTTTCATGTGAGCATTAAAACACATTTTATTTGATTCTCTAGAGCTAAAACCCAGATTGATCCCAAACATAGCTACATGAAGATAAACCGTAATAAAACCACCACAAATTCCCCATTTTCTCTACTTAAGCAGATATGTTATAAATGGGGGACTGGTTTCATGTTATATACACAGGTATTGAAATTATCAGAATGGAAAGGACCTAGGCAATTGGACTAGAATAACATGTAGTGAAAAATGCATGTTTTTTTCAGATAGAAAAGTATCTAGAAAAGCAACAGAAATCTGCAAAATATCTCTTGGACCATTATACAAATTAATTCACACGTATATCTCAGTCTGAAAGCTCATGCAGCTTTCTATTGCAGGAGCTCAATACTGGAACAAAAATAATCTTTGCTGCCACTGTACACTTAATTACTGAAACAAAGGTGTTACAGTTTGATCCTTAGATCATGGTGGGTTTGCCACAGGGAACTCAAGTTACTACTTGTGACTCTGGCTTGTTGGCTTCTAACACACTTTCTCAATTAAGCTGTTCATGCCCCCCAATTGAATGGCAATTCATAGTTACTGCAATTTTTTTTTTTACGCAGGCTATGAAGCTGCCAAATGTCAGAGAAATATCTTTTCAACTTAGAATATTATTCTGATTTTCAAAAAAAAATTATCTTTGCATCTATAAACATTTAGTAAGTAAACTTCAGGCTATTATGAAACCTTTTCTTTATGAAATATGAAAGAACATCAGTAATTTATCATTCTCTGAATTTTACTGTTCTGCCTTTTTTGTGTGTTTAGGCCCAGTTAATATGATTCCTACAGCAGACCAGAGGGTGATTTAAATTTTAATATATTGCAGTCAGGCAGTGTCAATGCATTATTTCTGTCTGTGGAAAGGTACCAGTTCTCTGACTGACTGATTATGACAACAATGAAAAATCATATCCCCAAGATGCATCACAAAAAGACATAAAATGTACATAAATATGTCAGTTTATTATGACATTACAGGCACTAGCAGGATTTGCCAAATGTCCATGTACTGCAGGTATCTGCAAGGCTTAGTGATCACGGAGCTGTCACCCAGAAATGATGTGGGGAGTCTGGCCTGGCTCCCGAGCTCAGCACGCTCGGCTGCGGCGTGCCCGGGACTGGCTGGGGAAAGCCTGGCTGTGCAGAAAGGGGCTGAGTGAAGGGATGATGAGAGGAGGATGTAACACAGCTCAGGATAGCAGGGTCCCCTTCCCTACCCCACAGGCTGCGTGCAGTCCTGCTTCTTCTTGTGCCAGGCACTGTTCCTGTCCCCCACATTTCCCCTCCGCTGTCCCACCGCTCCTAGGACAGCTCAGCCTCTTCTGGTGTCTGTGCAGCAGAATGAGCAACGCAGCTCTGATCTCCAGTGTGCCTTCCAGACAGCACCAGTAATGCTATTAATATTTACATTATAAATATTAACCATATATAACCATCACAATCAAAGCCCAAGTCCCAGAGCAGGGCGGGGCAAGCCCGGTGAGGCTGCAGTCAGGCAGAGCTCACCTCCCTCCCCGCCGCGGCGCACCAGGAGCTCCCAGCTGGCTCCCAGCACGGCACACACACTCCATAAAGCTGTTTTACAGGAGTGAGTGGCATGCTCGTAAAGGAGATCAAGCGAGGTACAAGTAGCAGAAAAGCAAGGACTTTTGTGTGTTTCATTAGCACTTGTGCATCCCAGATGAAAGTGCAAGTGGAACCTTTGCATTAAGCTGTAGCAAAGGGAATTATGACAAGGATACTCCTCAAAATTAATCTTGAGATTATATAATGTACTATTTGCTAAATATATAAACATGTTAATGACTGGCCATTAGCCCACCTTATTAAAGGCATAGAAAGCAATTTATCCAGTGTGAAGGATAACGCAGCCTAGATTTTTCTTCTCATGAGTTACTCAGCAATCATAATATAAACTGACTTCTGTTGTCCTTTAGGTAGTAAAGTTCAAACTTAGATGACTTGAGAATGGAATCTCTGTACCTCTGTAAATTACATATTTAATGAAGATATGGAAGTGGTCCTGCTTTATATCAGCTAGAGATATGACTCTGTTTTTTAAATACAAAGGAGATGGCTTAATGAAAGCTTGGTTCATACCAGTTAAGATGAAATCCGGACCTGATTTCAAACCTTCTTTTAGACAAATGTAACGTATTCAGATATTCCAATTTTACATCATGCATATGTAAGCATAATGGAATCAGCATTAAAGTTTTGGTAAACACTAATTGTATGGAATATTTTGGACCATTTCTCCTTGCATTTCATATATTGAGTGCTGGTATTCATACAATTTGAACAAAATATTTAGCATAACACAATTGGCTGTATTGGTATATAGCATTTCTTCATGAAGTCCAGTAGCCCTCTGCAGCAGCAGCATTGAGGAGGCAATCATCTTTCATAATTACAACTAGCCAAGCATCATCAGTGCATACTATTTGTTATAAGATTCTCTGTTTATTGTCACAAATAAACTCAGGGATCAAATTCCATGTTAAAGACATGAGTAGGGTGGATTTGAAGCTCAAGTTACTGGGAGCTGTAAGCTCCCAGCCCAAACATAAAATTCTGGGCTATAAAAATATCTCTGATTCACTTATTAAGTGACTCAGCATGATGCTGACTGCACATGTACACAGCAGTGAACAAAGCAACTCAGGAACAGGAGAGAAAAAGTATGATAAAAATGAAAGATGATGTGTCTGACAATAATTGTAGAGGATTATGTTATTATGATTATATAATAAGGTTTTTTGCCAAAAAGTTACCTCAACAAAATGTTTTAGAGAAAAAAACATTCATGTCATGTAATTGTTACAATAATAGGGGATGAAGAACAAATATTTTATGTCATATTATCTGGTTTCCCTTTTTGAGTAGTTAGATTTTACCAGACAGAAACAGAAATTAGGAATCTAGTATTAGACATTAAATCAAGGAATAGGAATCTGTGTAAGCATGTTCTGATCACCCAACAAAGCTGGCACTCAGGCACTTGCACATAGGCAGGTACTGTCATACTTTCCAAATACCATCTCATATCCATTTTGGAGGCATCAGTATTTTAGAGGAGGAAAATCTAAAACCTGAGTTCAGACCTGCAAGTGCAGCTCATTGACTTTTTGCCACAGCCCTAAAGCTGGTGCAGACAGAGTGAGGCAATGTCACAATGCAATGGGATCTTTCAGCCATATTTTGAGCTCAGATAATCACAGAGAACCACCTCAGTCCAAGTCAGGCTGGTGAGTGCAAATACTGTTTCTGAGACAGTATCTCCTCGTTCCCTCAGCACAAAGACAGCCTGTCTGCACACGGTGTGGTGGAAGGGAATTAAAGTCCTAATTTCATATTATTGACCCCAAGAGATTAAATACCCAGTAGATTTTGATACTGCCTGACAGTGTTCAGTAAAACCCTGTAACAGGTATGGTACATAGACTTAAAAATAAAAACGTCTGCCTCAGAAATTTATGAAAGGTCAGTATAACTCATCTTTGAATATCGAACCTCTAAAATTTCTAGAAAATTGTGTAGCATGTACACTACACCACTATATGACTGTGAAACTCAAACTCCACATAAGCACATAAGCCTTGTTGTAAGTGCTAGCCAGAGAGCTGAACTGCCTGTTCCATAGCACTTCCCTTCTGTGCTGTTGGACAAAACGTGACCATCTTGGGGATGGCAGTTCTTACTTTTCAGGGGAGAGCTAAGCAGATACTGGGAGCAGTAGGATTTCTCCTGCCAACTTTTGCTGCTCTGTGACTGCTACAAGGTGTTATCCAAGCCGCTGCTTCTAAGGCAGGGATGGTGCAAGGATGTCTATATAAAATAAGATAGCACCTTTCTGTGACTGAGTCAGAAAACCTCTAACCCAATAATAAAACATGCAGCACACCCAGGACAGAAACCCATGTGTCCATCTGTATTGTAAAGTCATTCTGCTTCACTGCCAAGGTCAGTGGAGGTAAAAACCCCTTGCTGCTGCCTCACCAGAGGAACACTGGCTTCCACCCACACTGTGTCACACAGGTGGCAATCAGGGTGACATGCTCTGCAGTTATTGAGGTGGATGTTTAGTGTCAGTTTCTTTGGTGACTTTCAGGCAGAATCCATTCTCCTTGCCAGACACGACAGAGCTGTTTGGGGAACATGGAGTGCCTCAGAACTGCTTTTCACTCCCTGGCTTTGGTGGCCGAGCAGGCTCCCATTAATTTATTTAGTGCCTTCCTGGCCCTGGGCCCACCTTTCTTAGTCCCTATACACAAAAGAAGTCAGACAGAAAAAATAAATATCTTCCAGGGCTAACCTAAAAAACCAATCAGTTCTTTTAAACTGTTGCCTTCAAGATGGCTACATATTCCTTATCATATATTTCTGTCTTCAGACCCAGTTACCTCCCTTGAAAGTGAGCAACAGATCCAAGCAGATGTTTTCTTATCAAGAATTCATACCAGACCTATTTATTTTAAATTAGCATATCTCATTAACTGTCTCAAGGACACTGTCTGAATTCATCTTTTAATGAGTATCTCAGAAATCTAGCATTTCAAAAGCAAAATAGAGCTGCAAACGGTTCTACTTTTAACCCCCTCATTTCCAGAACAGGCTTTTATAGGCGAGCAGTGGAGATGGGGCTTTTCTAGCCAGCCTTTGGGAAAAGTCACACACTGTTCCACCTGGTATTTTGGGCTCAGGATACCCCAGCCTGCCTTGATCCAAGTGCAGGTGTAGGGCTGCTCAAACAGCAAAACCAGAGGGGAGGCTTGGGCATGGGTCCAGCAGGGTACAGGAGAGAGTCTCAGCCAGACCCCTGGAACACCTGTTCCCTGCCCTGTGACCACACAAACAGGTGCTCTGCCTGTTCTCCTACCAAGATTTTAGGAGTTCCCTGCAGCAGGGAAAGGAATGCACTGAAAATCAGGAGTGCCTCCATTGCAATCTGCTGCATAGCCCACTGATACATATATTTTTCTCTGCTTTTTCTCATCATGTTTTCCCCCTGAATGGTAGCAGTAAAGTTATTTTGGTACAATATTTAATCATTCAAAAGGAAACCACAGGCTGATGTGATATTTCAGTTGGCTATAATCCAAAAATCCACATTTGTTTGTTCTGACAAATGAATATTAGTGAAGCTAGAATGCCTCCAAGCCCTCATTGGATTGCATTTTTTGTACTTCAGAAAAGGCCTCAGAAAGTGTGCATGATGTTGTCTATATATCTTCCATAAAAAAGGCATCCTGGTATAGTGACTATTAAAGGGAATATAATTACACTAGAAATACTAGACTATTACATTGCCATGAGGACTGCAGAAATGTGGGTTTTTTTCAAAGGAATAGGCACACAAACATGTTTTATGTTGAGTTTATGTGTGACATTGCAGCAATCACTGAATTTGCTGTACGGGGGATATGAATATTGGGGTACTGCAGGACAGGTGTGGGCATGGCCTGAGAGCAGCTCAAAGCCCACTGTAACTTCCATTCCCAGCAGCCTATTTCTGTCCCAAGGGCTGGTTAAGCAGGATCCAGAGGAACTCCAACCTCTCCAGTTCCCATGGGAGCTGAGTGGAGACAGAAATCCAAGTGCATCCAGATGGGCCTGAGCACAATAGGCCTTTGAAAGGCATATCAGGGGAGATATGGCTGGAAAACAGAATGGAATAAAGGGATTATGGGGAATGAGTGAATATTTAGAAAAGAAGAAAGACTCAAGGGCATGGATGTTACAAAAAAAAAGAGATTTCAACTTCAAAGAAACCCACTAAAATAAAATATGTAGGAAACCAACCTGGAAATTCTGTTCACACCTGGGATGATTGATTTGTGAGGCATTTCCAGCACCTCAGCTGTGGTTATCCATTCCCACGGCTTCTTTGAATTTCATAGAATTTATTTTGAATCCAAGCAGTGTATCACCACATAACTGTGTTGCTGAAATAGTATTTCAAGGTGTTTGAGACTTCAGTCCTGAGGTGGGGGGTGTCAGTGTGGCTCAATCCATTTAGCACAGCATCAGGGCTCGTGATGATGTACCTCAGGGTGTGCCAGCACTTCTACTACCAACCCCATTTTCAAGGGTTTAAATTTGTTGAGTGGTTTAACAATACACTATGCAGAACAGCAGTGCTAGGGGAAAAAAATCAATATTATAATTCAAAAAGAATGTAAAAAGGACCCTTTGCTAATGAAAGCAGTGACAGATGTGCTTTCTGCAAGAAAATGAATAGTGCCTACAGAACAGGCAAAACATATACTAACTCAAACATATTCATATTTATAAATAGCACACCCAAGTTTCACAGGATTGAAGCAGATGGAGGTAATACATGAAAACATTAACATTTTTTGCAGCCAGGATATTCACAACAGCCAATGAAACAGGCTCAGAGATTTCTCCTCATTTCATGTTCCTTTAAATGCTAATGGAAATTGTATGTATGCACTTGGAGAAGAACTTCAGGCCTCCAAAGGACTTGCATTATCTGCTTAAATATCTATCTTTTTTTTTCCTGATAGAGAGCTCTTTAGGTCTGCTCCTAGATAAAAGCAACAAAATACATTAAGATGGAGTGTTATTATGCAGAATACATTGCCGTTTTTATGCCATACTCCCAGGAGGTGTTAAAGCACCTAACCCCTAGAGATTTCAAGAGAACACAATCACAGTGGTAGAAGTATGTACACGAGAAACACTGTTTAAGTGGGCAAGGGAAAATTAGCATTAAATGGCTTTGACTCTTATTGTTTAAAAATTTAACAAATATTTGATACATATAAATAAATACACACACATAAATAAATATGACCCTAAAGATGCTAATCTACCTGCAGGGAAAAGTGTAACAGTACAAGAAAAGCAAGGAAAGTAACAGTGTAAACCTCCCTGGGAGTACTAGTCATAGGTCAAACTAACAGCATGCTTTGTAATTTCATTTATTAATTAGGTGATACATGAATTAGAGTAAGGCAATTACAGACTAGTTTTCTTCTGATTGTGTTGCTTTCTTAAGCCCAGTTAAAAGGGGCACAAGCTGAAACTGTGAGCAATTTGAGGGAGTCCAATCCAAACTTCTCAGAAAGGAAGGTGTTTAGTGGCCCTTCAGCCCCAGCTATCCCTTGAAAGTCTTTTGCAAGAGTGGTAACTGCAGATTTGCTATGCAAGGCAAACTCCAGCTTTACATTGAATATATGACTTCAGTGGATGGTGCAGCAACACACACAGCAGCAGGTTTTGACTTATTTCCCCTGCCTCTGCTCTAGCAGTGGATATAAATCTAGAAGCAAAATCTCCAAGTGTGCACGTTGTCTCAAGCCCTGCACAAATAAAAGCAGGTGAATTTCCATAGAGTCTGAGAAATCTTTTCACCAAGTGACTGCTTAAACATTTCTTCCAATGGAAGCTGCCTGAGTCTGGCTCACAGAGCCTGAGCTGCTGGCCCTGGGCAATGGGCCCCCACCCCACAGGGTATCTTCTGATACTCAGTTGGGACACAGTGAAATTTTACACGTTGACAGCCAGTGCAGAATGTCCTTTGGGAAGTCCAAATACACCTTGCTTTGGAGACACTGCAGTGACTGACTCAGTGTTTCTTTTCCTAAAATGGGATCTATCATTATCACTGGAGAATGTTTTTTAATCATGGAACTTTTACAATAATTTTTAGTTAAAGATTTTGAATTCAATTCACTTTCCAACAAATACAACAACAAAAATGTCTTTTTTCAAAAATTTCACTTTCACCCGCTCACAATCTGTTTGCACATTAGCTGGATGTGATGCACATAATTACTATTCTCTCCTTTTGACAAACTATTAGAGACGATAAGGGAATTTGCAAAATACTTCTTAAAAGAGAACAGGACATTTCTCTGTTTACCATGAGTTAATTAGCCAAAGTTCACATTTAAACAGAATTTTATTTAATCCTGCAAAAGTGAAGAAAACTATGCAAATCAGTCCTAAAAAATTGCAGTCTTAAAATGGAAGAAATTTCCGCCTGCCACCAATTAAGTCTGTATATTTTCATAAGAAAGTGATGGCTGATTATACTAATTTTACCCTTGTGGTAATTGTCACTAATGTTCCACATATTGTATGTGTCTTGCTCTTATGAATCCCATATCCCCTTCTGCCATAAATATTTCATAAAATATTCAAAACCAGTCCACAGCGAAGTAATAACAAATGTCAAATGACACATTAAGAAGATTCATGGCTATTTTAAATATGAATTTTATAAAAAAGCCTAACTCGCTTATTGTGGTCACTGTTAGGGATTGATTTTGCCAAAAAAATATTCAGCAAATAGTGTCAGCACCTCTGCTGTCAGCTTGTTACGAAAGGAGTATTAATAGAGATTACTCAGAGTACTTGGTGGGAGACAGTGCACACGATGGTCTGTTCAGCTGAGTATGTGTGAGCCTAATTTCCAGAGGCCTCATTTAAGACTGCTCTACTAAATTAAAAGATTTCTATTTATTTTGGTGGGCTGTCCATGCTGCCACACCTTTAGTGAGTTTCCAAAGTCTCCAAATCCTGAAGACAAAGATGCTTTGTTGGAGCTCCCTTTATTGGCACTGGCTTAAAGACCTTCTTTCTCATTCTCTCCCTCTATGAAAGTTTTGTGGGTTTTTTTGGTTTTTTTTTCCTTGGGTAAAGCACAATTTTAGGCTTTTTTTCCCTTTTTGCATAAAGAAAATAAGAAAGAGTAGGAATAATTAGGCTCATGTTTCCCCCAAATCTGATTTTATCAATCTGGAATTGTTGTGGTCAGCCCCAAAGGAGGTGGGAACCTGTGCAAGTGCAGGCAGGTAATGAGATGAGGATCATGTGCAAGGCATAAATACAAATGACCCACCTGAGGGGTGGAGGCAGCTTTTAAAGGTGGTTTGTTTAGTGCAACTGGGCTGCTTGATACGAAGTGGATGTACTGCTGAAGGTGGGGACTTCGTCAAGGACATCTTGAGGAGACAACAGCGTGGCATGTGCAGGGGATCATGCAGGTGAGCTCTTTGGGGAGCATCAACCACAGGTATGAAGAATAAGTGAGGAAAAACTGATATCCAGAGTAAAATGGAAGGATGCTGCCCCTTGTCCCTGTTTTCCTGCTCAGAGTTTTAGATCAGCACTGCAGCATCTCTTCTCAGTTAGGCAGTGGCTGATGGTGCTGATTCCAGGGAAGCAGACAAACCATTGCTGTGCTTTAACAGCATGGCCTCAGCAGAGGAGATACCTTCACTTGTTTTGCTGTTGGATAATCAATGCAAGGAGTTCCTCCAGCTGTAGGAAACTGAAGAGGTGCCAGGCATCTGCTCTGGGTGCTGTGGGCATAGTCCAGAAGGGCAGGGAGCTGGATCTGGACTGGTCAGTTGTGTGGCGTGAGTTGCTTCAAACCTGCTCAGTGCTAATCTGGTGAATAGGTTGGGATGAGGTTTGGCTCCCCCCAATAAAATGGGAATTTAAAAGCTGGGGAAGGGACAACTGCAGCTGCCACAATAGCTCTTTTATCTAATACTGAGAACATTGAAAAGGGATGGGTTTGTCTCCCTGTTCCTTTAAGCTAATTGGATTTTATTTTCAGATGTGTATCTACTGTATCTTTCACTCTTGAAATATCTCTCATTGGATGGGGAAATGCCTTTTGATTTCTGACTAATATGAAAGTTGGTTAAGTTATCCTTGTGATTATAAATTATAAATAACAGTATTAGAGGGGATATCATAATGGGAAGCTGCTTTTCACCTTAAGTAAAATGTCTTGTTACCGGACTGTGACAGGTTTGTGTCTTCTGTTCCTAAATCTTTGTATAATATTGCATTTGCTTATCTTGTGATTAGATAAAACTAAGTATGGGGAATATTATTAAGTTTCTGCTTTGTTTTGGCATAGGGTTTGTGGAACTTTTTTTCTTATGAATAGATATGTACCCTATGCAAGGCTGGGACCTTATCTGCAGCCTGTCATTTTACCCTTCTGAGTTGTCTATTAATATTGCAAAAATAAGACTGTTCAAGAGATAGGGTGAGCTGAACAGGGTGTTAGGAGCCAGGAAGAGGACAGCTCCTGGCAGTGCAAGCCATTGTGGCAGGCGAGCTCTGCCCGTTAACCTGAGGCTGAGCAGGGAGCCACATCCTCTGCTCCTCACCTAATCCTGCAGCTCAGCAGGAGGCAATGGCTCATACGGGTGTATTAACTCATGTTGCCATCAATTACAGGGTGGAGTCAGTCGAACAGACAAGGGCAGCAACCTCTTAGATTTCCCCATCATGATTCAGTGGAGCTTGTCTAATAAACTCCCTTTGTCAACGTGGACAAATTAATTCAGCTCTCTGAGCCATAGGAGATGCCGTCACTCCTCAGGGCTCTCTCATGGAGTTTTCTGTTTTCACCAGCAACCCTCAGGATAGGATTCATTATTAACATCAAATACTCTGGAGACTGGAGTACTGAACAAGTAAAAATATAAGTTAAATTATCAGAACACTGTGATAAAATTAGTCATGGAAATGGGCATAATCTCAAACTCAGGAATAAACTCCACATAGCACAATCAAACTTGGTAAATACTGTCTGCTTTAGGGGTCTACCTTAAGGATATTTGTACTATAATGCTTAAACCAAATATGAAGATGGCTTGGAGACGCCTGCTAAGCCCAAACATGCACATATTTACAAATATAGTCCTATTTGTAAATGTAAAAAATATTTTGACCTGCAGTTTTCTGTAACTGTTTTTCCAAAAGTTTTCTGTTTAGAGACAATGAAACAATTGATCACAGCAAAACACAAACACACTTCTGTAGGTTTTCCCCTTGGAAGCCAGCAAACCTTCCAAGTGCCTTTTGCTTTCTGTTTGACTGAGAAGCTCTTTAGGTGGCAACAGGAGTGTCCAAATGCACAGGGAAATGATTCTGAAAAACTCTGGTAGTTTGAAGAGAGTGGTTTGACTGACTGACACTTTTACAAGTAAGGGCCATCTGAGAAGCTGATTTATATGTAGTGTAAATGTTGTGGTGTTACAGCCTTGTCACCCTATAATTGCAAGTGCAGAGCTCCTGTTTTATGTTGTCTCTTAACTGCGTGTTTCTCCCAGCAATGCCATTATCAGATACGAGTATTGGGCTCATCTGGTGCTGGTATCCATCTCCATTTTTGGTATTTGTTCATTTAGATGTAATTTTTCCTCACGTGGAACAGCTCTGTGCAGCAGTTCCAACTACTAACGTTTGATGCACTAAAAATATCATTGCCACTATGTGATATAAATCGCTAATTATACTTCTTAATATCAGGGCCTTGACTGAGTGGCATGTGGTGTATCAAAACAGCCTCACTGTGCTGTGCCTGCTGTAGGTGTGTGCAGCCCTCGGGCACTGTGGGCAGGGCAGGGCACGGCACAGGGGGAGCCTCGGGGCCAGCGGTGCTGTGAGCTCGGGCTGGCCCCAAGCACAGGGACACAGCCCTGTCTGGTGACAAGGAGATGGCACAACCAGGAGAACATCAACTCTCACTCCCCAGCCTCTCTAGAGTGCAAAGGAAGTGGCTACAGATGCTAGAGGAGAGAGGGAAACAGGCAGTACACAGGTACTGTGCCAGTTGAGGGGTCTAACACCTTTCGCTCAATAGTCCTGTTTCCAGTCCCCGATAGCTTTGGTGGATATAAATCATCCTGCTTGACATTCTCTTGGCTGGATATTTGCTGTACTTGCATGTCCCCATTCTAGGAGTATTTAATTAAATTATTCTGATCGTCACTAGGACTGAATCTAGGAGATACTACAACTTGGTCTGTGTTAAGTAAATACGTCTCTGTGAAATAATTTCTCATGTACTTTGAAAGAGAGACTGGAATCTAGCAGCTAAATGTCACCTCTGTTATGTGTCCCCTTGTGTTCTCTCAGAAACCCCCTGGATTATGCTTCTGAAAAAATCCCTCAGTCCACATAATGTTTGTTTCGTGTTTTTCTGAAAAGGACAAAAAACAAACAAAAAAACCCACCTCAGTTCACATAACACTAGTTATTTTGGTGGGTTATTTTGCTGATCCCACATTATTTCATGGCCTGACTAGAGAAAATAGCCTTTCTGGAACAGCAAATGATAAACTAAGCACACTTAAATCATGGTATATTGTTATATGTCCCAAGAGGGCTGGGCTAAGCTAAAAGTGCCAACCTCTGATATTTCCTAGGACTCCAGTTCTTGACTCGGCCACTTCTAATGCTATTAGCCTTCATTTAACACAATAGAGATCACCACTCAGATTGTACCTGAGTGACAGAGCCAGCTTGTCGATAAGGTTTCTGTGTAGAATTTGAGTAGGAAAAAACAGCCAGAAACTGCTCTTTCCCCCCACTCTGCAGTCTGATAACAGGTTGCAGCTGTACAGGATTCAAGGGTGGGAGGCAGGTCTGTGGGACCTGAGTATTCCCCTATAAAGCAAATAAGCAAATTCCCTCTGCAGCTGGAATCATTGGAGAATGCTGTTGCTGAGGGCTTCATAGGATGGTAGGGCTCTTTGGATGAATGGATGTTATGTGCTAAAACAAACAACAAAAAAAAAAAAATCAAGTTAATTGAATTTTTTTTTGTTGAATACATTGTGATTTATAGTTTTTTTAGTAAATCAGTAGTTTATTTTGACCATGACATCCAACATGTTTAGGCATGCAATATAATTCAACTTAGCTGATAGAGCATATACTTAAGAGTTGAAATTCCTTAGTGATGTTTCAGAATAACCAAGTGTTCTTGTCTGGGATTTCTTTCTCCATCCCCTCTCTTCCCTCCCCAGCAAAACCTTCAAATTTTTCTTTTTACAGAAATAATATCAATTTTCGGGCTATTTCTGGTGCTTGCCTCTCAGCTCCTATTCTCTGCCCCCGACAGGGTGATTTTTCTGCTGCCTTTGATTCACCTATTGTTCCAGCTCCCTGCAAGGCAAGAAACATTCAATAGATAGGAATCTGGGAGGCATGAATTTCAAGCAGTTTTTCTCAAGTTTTGTGCTAGAGGTTGCAGTGCACAGGAAAGTGTGTGGTATGAAGACATTGCTGTAGTTGTCCTTTTCTTGTGCAGGCACATTTTTATTCCATGACATCTCCAAACAGACAGGAAGTGAATCATGAGTTTTTCAGATGAAAGGCAAACGTAAAGTTTGGTCCAAGACGCCTCAGTGGACTGAACTTCATTCCTGCTGCTACAGCTTTTCTGTGCTTGCCTTCTCTCCCCTTTTTCCTGTTCTGCAGCATGATGGGAATAAACAAGAGGTTGCTTGGAGCTGTGTGAGCAGCAAAGTGGCTGATGTCGGAGTGAGTTCTTGAGTTGTCTTATAGAGTCCTATCTCTGGAAACAGATGAAAATTATCAATTTAAATAACCTGAGATGTTATTTTGAGAGGCTATGAATGTCACTCCCCCCACTGCTAAGGATGTTGCAGGAATTAGCACACCCTCAGCATCTCAGCGTCAGTCACCTGTCTCAGGACACAGTGATAAGCAGCACAGACCTTTTTATAGTCAGTAGCTGCAGCTCTTTTATTTAATCATTGGTTAATAACCATTAGTCGTTTCAATCTACTGCTTAATTTAAACTCTAGAGTAATTTCCAGTTTAAAGCACTATTCAAAATCAACTTTATAATTAATTCTTTGGATACTTCTGGGTAAAAAGTAATACTGAGAGATATCACAGATTTCTTCTAGGGATTAATGTTATCTCTGGTAAGTGTCAGGCATACAAATGATATTACAACCTCTGTGCTTTCTTCAGACATGTGTGCTATTGATTGCTCCATCAATGACTGCTTCCTAGCTGAGGCTCATTATACTGCACAGCAGAGGGTTGTTTGTGTTTAGTTAGGGGTGTTTGACCTGTGATTGCCTTATAATAAATAGTGGAGCAAGAGATTTAAAGAGAAAAAGCAGGAATGCTTGGAATTAAGAGCAGTTCTTTACTTTTGTCCCTCCTCAGATGACTCTGGTGAGTACATACACGTGGCTCCAGTGTGGCCTTGTTAGCCTTCATTGGACTAAAGATTAGATAAACAGGAAATATTTAAATTTTACATCACTTCTAATAAATTAAGGAATTCAAAAGTAGTGGATAGCACCAGAGCCTGTTCTCTCTGTTGAGCTTGCCTGGCCATTACTCCAATACAAAATGCTGTCATTTGTCCTGTGGGCTCTCTCTGCCAGGCAGGCCTTGCCACAGCCATGTGTTCTGCAAGACCAGGTCCCTGAGCTCAGCACAGAGCAAATAATCTTGTGGAGACACTGCTGTGCTGCTGCCTCTCAGTTCATCCTGATGCACAACTGGGCTGTGGATGGAAAAGCTCGTGCTGCTAGAGTCTGTACTCCCCTCCCTTTCTATCCACATGTTTAGAATTTACCAGACAGAGGCACATTTCTAACAGTCATGCTGTTTTTAGAAGTGCAGATCAGCTTGTAACTGAAAAAAAAAGTAGAAAATATCAGTTGAACATAATAATTTGAGCTGCTACACTTCTATTTTTTTTAAACTGCTCTGATAATTTTTACAGCAATACAAATAAATCAGAAGTCTTTCTTTCATTTCAATAGCTTAAAAATATTATCAGTCTGGCAGTATTTGAGTGATACTGCATTATCTGACTTTGTACTTAAGTGGTGTTACAATGTCAGCAGAGTAGTTTTTAGAGAATTTCTCTTTACAGCACTCCAACTTCTCATCTTCAAGTGACATTATAGACCACTGAGCAAGAAATTCATCAATATAAGTAGGCACCATTTGCTGAAAAGATACTACCTACTCTTACCTTGAGAACTTTTAATCATTCATCTCCCGTGTTCAAACTTGCTATCAATTAATCTTCCCAGTTTCACTGAAACCTCAATGGTTTCTGAGTAAATGCTGGAATAAGGGTGGCTTTGATGTTTGACAACTGTAATAGAAGAAGGCAGGAGGTGCTGGTGACTTGGGGAAGTGCTGGAGCTCTCGTGTCACACGCAGGGCTGCGGCATCCCGCAGCTCTCCCGAGGGGCTCGGGCAGGAGCAGCCGGCGCGGCCGAGCCGGGGCTGCTCTGCAGGGAAGGCGGGAGCAGCGATAGTTTAATTATCCCCTCGGGTCACAGCCGAGAGGAATAGCTGCTGATGCTAATGGGGACAGCCGCACACAGAGGAGCACTCGAGCAGGCTCCCTCCCGCCCCTCTTCCCTCCTCCTGTTCTTTATGGCTTGAATTTGTACGGTGCCCTGGAATAACAGCATGCAGCGCTTCACCTTTTATTTGTTTTCATATTTGCGGCTTTATTTGTGATTACAGTGGCGGGGTTTTTTTTATATGGTTTCTTTTTTGGAAAGGATAAAAAAGAAGANNNCTTTGCTCGCCTGATCGCTGCTGGGTTTTGGGAGGTGCCCTGGGGTGGCAGAGCTGGCCCAGATGGTGCTTAATTATTTCAATTAATAATAATATATTTTTTAGTGCTTAGGAAACAGAGATGACTTCTGGAAACAAGTTCAGGTATAGGCACTGCTCAGATGGGATTTAAAGAAGGCCTGTTTAGCCAGGAATAGTGAAATGGTGGTTCCCAAAGAATTATTTCTCCAGTAGTTAATGAAATGCTAATACCTCTAATGCCATGGATAATAATGCTTATATTGCATTACAAATTATCTGCTATTAATACTTAATTTTTCCTGCTTTTGGATTACTCATGCTGAGCTATCACTTAACCAAGATAATTTTTTTTTTTTTTGTATTGTGTGCTGGAGCACAGCATCTATTCTGATGTGGAAAGGTTGTTTTACCATATCTCCTAGACCACTGTGTGTTCTTCTGAGAAAAGAAATAATTTTGCTAATTCCATTTTGCTTCAGAGAAAATGATAGCCTCAGGTCTTCAGACTAGCAGGAAGAACTGGCAAAGGTTTCTGCAGATTGAGCCCCTTCCATCCAAGGTGTTGCTTCTGCTCCTTGCTCCCCTCTGGAATTCCAGAGCCTGAGAACTGCAGGGCTTCACTGTTACGACAACCAGTTGCGCGCAAATTGCCAGTCTGTCATTTTAATAACTCAACAACTTCACTGGTTTTCGAGTCCACTCTTATCAGTCTGAGGTCCTTGGGTTTCAATCCATAATGTGAAGCACCCTAATTGCCTTCAGTTCTGTTGCATTATTTTTCTTTGGTTACTCTGTTTCCACAACTTGGCAATTAATATCTCCTTGGAGATGGCTGCGGTTGTTTTATGTGACCTGTTGTGGGCTCCCTTTGTAATTTCTCTTACCTTCAGTAGAAAAATGCCAATTCACTTAGAGTATAGGTAATATATAAATCATTAAGTGGAATCAATGAGAACATCTAATAAAATCAAACACATTGGGGGATGGAAGATGAAGCGAGACTCCAAGCAGTCTTGCAGGGAGATTAACAGGTGGTGGGATCCAAATGGATCCTTAGGTCTCTGTCAGACCTTTGACTGGGTGGCACCTGAAGGATCTGGGTTTTGCTTCTGACATGCCCTTATTGTCAAATATTCTTCTGCTTTAAACACAACTGCCTATGTTGTATCATTACAACAGATTCAGGAGAAGCAGAGCTTCAGCCCAGCAGAAATCTCCAAGACATGTGCACAGACCATCCTGAACTCAGGGAGATGCAAAACTTAACATTTCAAAGTAGTTAAATGAGTCCATCATCTGTTCAGGTCTTGGAGTATTGAAGTTCTGTTCACTTTACAACTTTGGGTTTTCCAAAAAAAAAAAAAAAAAACCAAAAAAAAAATCCTATATTTAATCCAAAGTATGCTCAGATTTAATTGATTTACATACACAGATACTGGTGTTAAAACTGATTTTTTTTTTTTTTAAATAAACTGACCACAGGTCACTTAGGTATCTTGTTTATTTTTCAGAAGTCATCTATAAACATCTGCACACCATTTTTAAACTTTCGTCAATTAACAAAACCCCTAATCCTACTTTAGTGACCTTACAGGGGTACAGGCTTTTTTTTTTTCTTGCTTTCTGTGAGGGGTTGCATTTTTGTCCACTTGCCTTAATCTGGCTTGCCTATTCTGCAATTTGTGTCTTAATTTTGAAATTCACTTGCCCATATTTATTTCTAAACTCAAAAGGATTATTTGAGGAAGTACATGGTTTTTGTTAATATTCTGCATTCTGGTGCTATGATTTGGGTGCACAAAAGAAGTCAAAGGCTTTGGCTATACCTAATCTAATTATCTTTTCTGTCATATTAGGAGTGATTAGAAATAGCATCGCTAATACCTATGAGACAACACTGGTAGAAAATCAGAGTAGAAGCCAGAATTAAACTCTCCTCTTAAGAGATTATACTGTGTTCCACTCTTTACTTTACATTTTTGATTAGTGTATTCACAGTCACCTCATGTTTCTGTGCAGCTTGAGCTTGGATACCAGCCAAACTCAATCTGAACCTCTTCTGGCTTTGGGAAAATGTAAAGTGAGCACATGCATTCATTAGGAGAGAACAGCCTTTCCTTGGGGAGAGATGGACCTGGACCACACAGAGTTAAATGTCTGACCTGAATAACTGTGAATGTCAAGTCTACTCCACGTTCACCTCGAGTCAAAAGTTTAATGCAAGGTGATGCCATTTATAGATTTTTTTATTTTATTGAATCACTGTTGTCTACAGCTGTTGTTATGCACACAGGTAGTATATACTTGACATGACACCATATATAAAAGGATACTTTTAGGGAGGAATGCTTGGAGTTCTTTGAGATGGAGCAGCACAAGTGGGGCTGTCCCACTGAGGCAGCAAAGCAGGACCCAAAGGCAAGGGCTTTTTTGGGGGAGGGCTGTTGTCATGTAAGCCTCAGTAAGGCTGCTCAAGGTGGTCAAAGGCTACTGGTACACTCAGTCCCATGCAGCTTTTGTTTGTTTCAAGCAGGGAAAACACTGATCAATTTGTTGGATTTTTTTTCAGTAAATTGGTGTAAGTTCTAGCTTCTCTCAAAAAAGTGTGGCAATGTTTTGGCTTTCTTTGTGCACTTAAGCTGATGGCAACTGCATGCAAGAGAGAAGGGAAGTGTCATCTAGCACTTGGTCTGTTGTATTACACTTTAGTGGAGATAAAAATGTAAACATTCTAGTTGAGGTAAGATCCAGTAGATGCCACTAATACAAGAAAATGAAAGGGCAAAGTAAGGTGGTTTGCCTTTTTTTTTTTTTATTAATACTACCATATGCCCTGAAAGGCTGTATTGTATTTTAGCTGGTGGTGATCTCAGAAGTGTTTTCTGGTGTGTGTGAGTCATTGCATTCACATGCACATAACAAAGTGGAAACTGAAGAGAACAGTATCATAAAAAAAAAATCAGGGTAGGTTGTTATCAAAATAATACTAAGATGGAAAAAAAATTACAGAATAACCTGAGTTGGAAGGAATCTACAAGGATCATGGAGTCCAGCTCTGGGCACTGCACTGGACAAGCCCAAAAATCACTCCAGGTACCTGAAAGCATTGTCCAAAAACTGTTTGAACTACCCTGTAGTTAACCTTGTAGGTTTTTTTCTGGAAAACAGGAAAAAAGGCTTTGTCTTTCAACTTTCTCAGTTCCCTCACCCTATTCTGTGAGCTTGGGGGTAGCTGTTGATGTCCAAGTGGGAGCTCCTTTGCCATATGACGTTCCTCCAGTGTGGTGTTGGCCTGTGCCAGCACATGCATGGTCTGTACTTTATGGAGGAGGGAATATGAGAAGACACATTACTAATGACTATGACACCATATTGGTAAAAAAAAAGAGGGGAAAAACCAAATTCAAACTGTTTGAGGAGAGGCTGGTTTTGTTTTCTTTTTAAAAGGCTTTATTGTGGTTTATGTTCTGGTGAGATGGAGGCTTTTCCCCCCAGAGCAAGTGAGCCACACAAGTGTTTTTAACCTCCAGTGCAGTAACAGCTTCTAATGAATCAGTATGACCATTTGTGATGAAGTTTAGTGTGACTGCAATGGTTTGCAGTATAAAAGGCTTGAGCTGCAGTTTGTTAGTTTGCTTTGCTCAGCATAGCACTGATGGCATGGTTGGTGATAGGATTATATGACACAGAGTGCTGAGAAGGAATAATTACCAGGCATTGCTGCCTCACGTGAATTCTTCTCCAGTGCTTCTTTAAAAATTCAAATTAATCTTCTTTACCAATTTCAAATTCTACAGCTGTTTTCATGGGTGTGAATTAAGCCAGGAAGCTTCAACATGTGAGGCCAGAGCCTGAACTGGCTACATTGCAGGGAAAAAAAAAAAAACGTATGTTGCCAGAGCCTTTGTTTAGACCCAGCCATTGGGGGAGGATGTGAGGAACAGAGGTTGGAGGCCCATTATCACCTAGTTTCATGTGCTTGCCATCTGTATTGTCATGTTATGCACTGTTGTGTGGCAGGAGTGCAGGGGCTGCAAGGGTTGTCTCCAGATCCTTGTCCTGGAGCAGCAAACTGGAATCAGTTCTGCTTTGGTTGGCATCAAAGAGCTAATGTGTGGGACAGCAATATTGGAGCTTATGACAAATAGTTGTGGCAATTGATTGATAAGCACATTTAATAAATGAACAGAAAAATAAACAAAATGAATATGCATGATTCAGTAGCACAGTTTGAGAGAGCTTAAATACCATTCAAAGCTAGCTTTGATTTCTGACTTCTGCAGTACAGATTGACATTCCAGCAGCACGTGTCCTGATTTGCATCATCCTACACACTGAATTGTGAATTTACAGTTCATCTACCTCCTCCAGCAACCTGCAGAATCACAGAATGGTTTAGGGTAGAAGGGACCTTAAAGACCATCAGTTGCAGCCCCTGCCATGGGCAGGGACACTTTCCACTAGGGCTGATTGCTCAGGGGCCCATCCATTCTGGCCTTAAACCCTTCCAGGAATGGGGCATCCACAGCTTCTCTGGGCACTCTGTGTCAGGGCCCCACCACCCTCACAGAAGAACTCTTCCTACTCTCTCATTTAAGCCTGCTCTCTGTCAGCCTGAAGTTTAGTGTTACTTTCTGTTGCACTTTTCAAAATGGAGTGGCAATCATATCTTCCTTAAGTATTGGCCCCTTTGTAGGTATTTTCTGTTCTGTTTGTTTGTTTTTGTTTGTGTGAAGGCACAATACAGATCAATCAGACTAGCAGGTTCTGATGGGATTACCAGAGTCCACCAAGTAGTGCATCCACTGAGCAGCCTTGGTTCTTGGCAAAGTATGTGAGCCTAGATAGGGTGTTCTTCCATGGTACTGTGCTCTGTGTGCTCTTACTCTCTTGGGAGCAATTCTGAACAGTTTTAGATCTGAAATCTCCATCACATCCCCTAGCATTGTGAATGAGTTCAAGGCATCTTCTTTCCAGTGCAGCAGTTCCCCCCATCAGACAATGCTTTAGTACTTTAGGAATGACATCATTTAACCTTCTGTCAGCTCATCTTTGTTAGAGAGCTGTAAATCCTGGGCTCTCCTTGGGGTTCTCTTGATTAGATTTCACATTCACTTGCTTTAAGCTAAATGATACTCTGTTCTACCAACAAAACATCAAAACACCACTGAAGTCAATAGTGTTATGCTTGCTTTCTTTTTTTAATGCATATCTGAAATTCCCTGCAGGCAAAGAGAAAAGGAGATGCTGTGCCCTGTGGTCCCCAGCTGAATAAAAGCTGCTTTGGAACTGCAATGGCTCATTGCCAAAACACAATAAAATTGAAGGACATAAAAAAATTGGCAGATTATACATGTTTGAAGTATTCATTACATAATTTCTGTCTTTGTCTTCAAATGTTTTCCCTGTTGACCTCAGATGAACATTTTTCTGTTTCTTAACTGGACAGGGTAAAAAGTGTTTCCTGAACACGGATTATGGAAGTTGCACATCTTTTACTTTCAAGAAATTACTGAGTCAAGGCCATCTAAAGTTACTGATTTAACCCTGAGCATTTCAACATCATCAATGAAACTCCTCCTCCAGATATCGTAGGTGCTGTATTAGAGAGCTGCAATGCACCACTGAGAAACTTGGTGGATATTTCTATGGTTTTAGAAATTAATTGAAAATTCTGGGGCACAATTCCAGCTGATCTGAAGAAGGTAGTCTCTTTGCTACTCTACACTATGAAGTAGTACTATTCTAATACTGTAGAAACTCCCACAATGTCACTAGACCAAATTAAAACAGGACATGAGGTAATAGCCCAGTCTTTAGGAGAGGTTATGGTGCAGCACTGCTTTCAGCAAAGTGTGTAAGACCTTGGAGATGCTGATGGTCGTTCAGCTATTCCCAGACAGCAGTGATGGAGCTTCATCTGCTGAATTACTCTAAGTGTGACAGGACAACTGCAGCTATTGAGAACTAAGAAACCTTAAATATATTCTAGTATCTCTGTGATGTTTCAATAACCTATTTCCTTTCAGTTTATAGACAGCTGCCTACTTAAATCCCAAAAATCGACCAACCAAAACAAACAAAACCCTCAAAACAAACAAACAAAAAACTCACAAAAAACCCAACAAAAAACCCAACAAAACAAAAACCCAAAAAAACCCTACTAAAAAAATTGTAAAATGTCAAAATATAATCACTGAGAGCAGTGTTTGGAATAATTAAACTCTTCATGATGTAGAAAAGAATGTTAAGATAATTCTCATACACAATACACACACACAAAATTTATGGTTTTTAGTGTTTTTTTTTTTTTTTAAGCTCTTGACTCCTTAAGATGAAAGTATTTCCAATACTAAGCCATTATTTTATGTGATACAGGATGGAGTTTGAAGCTGTACTACTGATGCTGAATCCAAAATCTTTCTCAGCTCAAGCAACAAAGAAAGATGCCTGAATACTACTTATAACAATTCTTCTCTCATGTCAAGTGTATGTGAAAGATGAGTGAAGACCTCTGTGGCACTAGCACTGGTGTCACTGGGGAAAATGAGCCTGTCATTACTAATGAGCCAGAAGGAATTGCTCTGAAAGTAAATGCAACTCAGCCTCTGGGCAGGCAAGCTGCTAGTAGTGGGAAAGATTTTTAAAAACAAGCAAACAAAAGCCCTAAGGCCGTTATGTGTAGGTTTTCCTCACTGTCCTGCCAGGTCAGGGTGAATCTGCTGGACCTGTCACCTGGGAGACCTGAATGCTTTGTCATCCAGTGAAGTATCCTTGCTCTGAAATGAGTAAGAAAGTTGATTTTTTTTTTTTCCTAACCTTTTTTTTCCCCTTCCATTTCATTCCAGATCAGTTTTGTTAATCTACATATTTTTATAATCTGGTTGAAATGAGCAAATTAGGATAGTATGTTTTAGAAGGGTCAGTTGTTTTATTGCCTTCCTTTTTCCAAAGGGGTCTTTTGGAACTGTTATTTCTGCCTTATAATAGATGAAGTTTTGTGTTTTCATTGCATATTTACTATTACAAGGGCAAATTGATGTTACCTACATAACAGACATAATAATGCATCTTGAAGAATACAAATAACAGGTGGAATGTACAACATGTGTGATGAGGAGGTAGCCAGAGAAGCCACCAACTTCCCTTGGTTGGTGTCATTGAATGCAAGTTTAATCATATCTTTGATCTCCCTGAACAATAGCAGTGAATAACTGCTGTCTTTTTTTCCAGTGGACCCTACATTTGGCAGATTTTTAGTATTATAGCCTTCATACTGAAGGGAAATCAATATCTGAAGAGCAAGTGTTGAGAATCTTCTGTTCAGGCTGTCCCTAGCTTTGATCAAAGAAGATGCCCAGTTATTGGGCAAGCCTGCTATTAAAAATAAGGCTTATTCTCTTTTTAGAGGTAAAAGGGTTTTTTCTCTTTGCCCTTCAACACGGGACTCTTGGCTTTTTGTAATTATTTAACAGTGGGAATTGGTCTCCAGCAATAGATCAGGAAATATCCTGGGACACCTAGTTAGTCCCTCAGCAATGGGTAGTTTGTGAGGAGGAAATAACATGCTGATTTGCAGTTATAATTGAGGAAAATTGCTCGAGAGGATTCTGACAGTACAGAAAATAGGCCAATTAGTTACTCAGCTCTGATCCTCCTATGATTCATGATTGCTTCAATTTAATTTTGCTGTCACTTAGGAAGCAAGGTTAAGAATAGATTAGCTTCTTTTAGACACCTCTTAGCTTACTCCTGCCTGTATTTTGGGGAGGTAGATGGATGGAAGAGTGTGAGATTGTTTCTTTTTTTTTTTTCCTCTATGATTGTACGACTTGAGTCTAAAAATCAGAATTTCTCAATGTTACACTTAACACTTATTCATCATGGAGCTATTCATGAAGATTAAAACCTTCACACACAAACATTTTTTTTTTCTTTTCAAAGATAAAATGTACCCTACCACTAAGTTAATAACACTTTCATGCTGTTACCTTACAGCACTCTACAATAATCAATATTAAAAAAAAAAGAACTTCAAGCAAAAAAAAAAAAAAAAAATCACAGCTCAGTAAATCAGCCAAGGGGAAGATTGTACTGCTCGCCCTTGAGCAGTACCCAAAGGCAATGATGCAAATTTGGAGGCCTGAAAATGCCAGCAAAGCCACCCAAAAGGTGGCCCGAGGACAACCCTCCCTCTGAAGTCCTGGTCTGTGCCTCCTTGTGCATGTGGTGGCCTGGCTGAGCACTGACCCTGGCACTCGGTCTCTGGTGGCATCAGCAGCTGTGCTGGTCTGAGACTGGAACCCTTCTGAGCCCTGCCTAGCACCCCACAGGCACCTCCTTGTCTGAGTACTGCCCTCATGGAATCATAGGGTCCTTTAGGCTGGAAAAGCCCTGGAAGATAACAAACTCTGTTAACCCAGCACTGCCACGTCCACCACTAAACCATGTCTCCAAGTGCCACATATACACGTCTCTAAATCCCTCCAGAGATGTGCTGATTGCCTTGGCCAGCCTGTTCTATGGCTTTACAACTCTTTGGTGAAGAAACACTTCCTAATATCCATTTGAAACCTCCCTGGTGCAATGTGAGGCTGCTGCCTCTTGTTCTGTTGCTTGCTAGCTGGGAGAAGTAGCTGACTCCTACCTGGGGCCAGCCTCCTTTCAGGTAATTGCAGAGAGCAAGAATGTCTCCCCTCAGCCTACCTGAAATGTCATCTCTATTGAAACTGTATAGTGTTTGTTGCTTGATAGATGTGTTGTTGTTCTTAAGCACACAACAGCTGGAATTCTTGCCATCTCATTTATTTCATGAATTTTTTTAACAAAATTAGACGTTTCCTTAGGAGAATAATGAATCACTCAACAATCCATTAAGAGAAAACTGCACTGTCACAGTAATGGTTTCTTGAAAAGAATTAAATATATCAGAAAGACCAAAAAATTTTTTTAACTTCTCAAGTCTGTGTGGCAAAGAGAACATAAGTGGTGGGCAGTATGTTCCTCTCTGTGGGCACAGACCAAACAGATAAATATAGGGGGAGATTACACAATATTTTCAATAAGTCTGTCTGTGGGGCACATCTAACATCATTTCTAGTCAAAGAAAATAATTTGAAAACAAATGCAGAAGCAAAAGAACTATCTTGAAAAGCACAGTCTGTGTGTCTTCTCTCATCAATATAGCACGTCTCCTCCTTACAGAGAGTTGGGCTCACTTAAGTTGTTTGTCACTGCACACAACAGATAGGAGACTGTTAAATTGGCAGAACCCTGTATTTTATACCCCTGGCAGATAAAATGCATTGCCTGTGCAGTGTAGCAACACAAATCACTTGCACACACAGGCTGTTGGTCTTATATTTCAAGAGCTCTCAGGAGCTGTGTTGTGTTAGTACACAGAAAGATGAGCATGTGTCTATTTTTGTGGAGAGGAGAAAAAGGATTTTTATTTTTAAGCAGGCCCATTTTACCTACTAAGATCAGATAGCTGCAGTTGTGTGAAGCTATTGTCATGCACAGTAGGGTTTTAATTTTGGACTGAACCAGGCTTTCTACAGATGTGTCTCACATGCACTTTTTCTGGGAACTCATAGAACTGATGTCCTTCCTTTGCAGGGAACAGACTGGGAATGACACACACAAATAAATGTATGTGTGCACATAGCAAAAGCAGGAAAAAAAAGGAAAAAATTACTAGTTGGAGCTTTATATAGTTAAGAACGTGTTTGATTTTGACAATGTAAAGTTATTTTTTTGTAAAAAGTACCATTGTTTCTTATAGCTCACGTGATTTCCATTGACTTATTCTATATGCTATATAATAAAAGTTAAGGAGTAGAACAAAACCAAGTTGCAGTTTGGAGCAAGTTAATGGCATTTCATTAACAAACTGTAAATAGTAACAGCATAAGCTAGATGTGAAACTGCTTTCACAGGCCATAAATGCTTAATGTTTATTACCAATAAAAGTCAAAGGAGCATTTAGCAAAGCAGTTTACCAAACAAACATTAAATACTATAATGCATTAGATTCAGTGGACAGAATCAGGTTATTTAATTAACAATGAGTAATCCGTTAGGGCTTTATTCACCACAAATAATCTGCAGCTTCACGCATTAAAAGAACTCATGAAAGCTGTTTAGTGGTGGAAGAACAATCCAGAGGTGCCAGATGTAGAAAGTCCCAGTGGGTGAAGAGTTCACATTTGCTGTTTCCATACTGATTTCTCTTTGCTCATTCAGGTCTGCATTACCTGTCTTTCTGATAGTTTAAGTAATCTTGAGAAATAACAATAAAAGTCTTTTTAAAAGTAATTATTTCAATTATATTCTCAGTCATGTCCTTCTGATGCAAGGTATTTAGTTCATCTTTTAAAAAAACAAATGCAACAAATAACTAATGAGGATAATATCCCATTTAAGATGTAAAACTCAGGGATAGAGTCTTCCCAATTAAACTGTGACATAAAATGAGCATTTAGGTTGGACTATGATGCTTTCAGAGTCAAAATGGGCAGTCTCTTTGGATTGGTGACTTTGTATTTTAATTGCAGTACATGTTAGAAACTATAGAAGATAATGACCTTTGTTCACCAATACTATGAGACCAAAATTATGCTGCGACTTTTGCATACCCTGACTGGCCAGAAAAATGGGGTTTTAACCAAAGCTCCTCAACAGAAATATTTCTCAAGAACATCCACTTGCAGGTTCTTAAACACATTCCTTTGTGAAGAATTCTTCCTGAAATGCCTTTTTTTTTACTATTTTTTCCCCCTTGTGTATGTTGAAACTGTATGTCTGCTTTAGACTGGGTATCCAACCTAAAGCTAACATTAAGTTAAGCAAATCCCACCAGGACCCTAGTTTGATAACGTGGAGCAGACAGAAATCTGCTCAATGTTTATCAAAGGTAGGCTCATTGGAATAAATATATTAAGATTTTTCAGGGTTGGAAACTTGACCAATTTAGCAACATGGAAGACTTATGTGGGTTACATCAAAATCAAACTTAAAGCTTGGAGCCATGAAACTATTTCAGAAGATAAGGCTGGTGGCGTGTGCTGAAATTTTACCGGTGAAAGAAGTAATGGCTGTCATAGTGATCACACGAGTCTCAGTGTAAGAGTGGGACAGATACAGCTGGTATTAACTTCATAACTTCAGAGTTCAGTCTTATTTCAGTCTTCCCTTTGATAGCAGTTTACGATCATAATAATCATGTGGCTAATGTTCTGTAATTCAATTACTGCACTGTTGTGAACATTAGCAATTATGTAGCAGATCTGAAACACAGTGGGACAAACTGGCAGTATTCATATTTCAGTTAGTTACAGCCTATTGCATAATTACTACAGATAAGTTACTGTTTAATCCATAGCAAAACAAGGAATGAATTAGAACAACAATTATGTCGCTAATACCACCTCTTGAAATGAATAAAACATACAAACCCAAAATTATGGCAAGGTTACAAAGGACCAGGTCTAAGAAGTGTGTTCTTTTTCTTCAAATGAATACAAGTTGATGCCAACTTAGGTTTGTGTTGCTTTCTATTTCAGATATTAATTTTTGCTCAAAATCATTATTACAGCATGCTTTGAAACATTTACTTTTTTTTTAGATTTACCATAATATATGCTTTCCACTTAAAGTAGCAAGGACTTATAGGTCCCACCATGGCTTTTGTTAGCATTAAACAATAATGTTGGCTTACTGACATAATCCAGCTCATGACCTCGTCCACTGCTTTGGTCACTGGCCATCATATTTGGCTCACAATGAAAACAGTGGTGATTTGAGGTGGGGAGTTCACTGCTGTGTGCACAGACTTTGGTGTATTTTGGCCTTAATCAACAAGTTGCCACCTTCAGAAACTCCCATTTTTGACATTGTATCTCACTCAATGTCAGAGTAAATTACATGATTGATGTTCTAGTCTGTTTATCAAGGAACTCATGCATTCCCTTTCTAAAATCAATATTTAGGAATAAAATAGCCCTATGATAATTTATTTTATCAATGTAAGTAAAAAATACTGTTTGCTGTTTCACCTGAAGAATTAACTCTTCAAAGATTAACAAAAAGGCAGAAATGATGTAAGCGACACAAGGCTTAGCTAGCTCAGCATTACTCATATTGGCTCTCTTCATGCAAGAAACAGGGCAAAAATTAAACTACTGACTTCTGCTGAGCAGTGTGTGAAATAAAAACCATAGCTTCCAGAGACATGGCTGCTGAGTTACTGTAGAGACCATGAAAAGTATTTTTTCCACTTGGTTCTCTACCCTGTGGTGATTTGAACTATGGCAGTGTATTTGCCTTTTTCTTGATGGAAGAGCTAAAATGTACTAAGTTACCTTTAAAGCTAAAGACACAGCAATTAAAGTTCAAGTTGCAGTGTGCTTAAAAAGACCATGAGTAACATTTGAATTTATATTTGGACATATGTTACCTCATTCCTACAATGCTGAAGCATCAGAAGTACATCAGGACCACTGTACATCCCTCTGGTCAAAAGAGTGCCAGCCACTTGACTCAAGGTGTTAATATTTCTGATGGAACTTTCTAGCTGTTAACCCAGTTTCCTTATGTGTTTGCATAAACTTGCAGTGGCACATGGAGCAGCTGGTTTCACTAATACTTGCTCATGTTTGTTCTGCCCCTGGGCTCGAGCAGAGCACTACTGAGAGGGTTCTGCCAACAGCAAATACACTCCTATCAACACCAATGGCTCTTGAAAAGGATTAATTTCTTGTGCTGAGCTCTTCGGTTTTCCTAGGTTTAATACAAAATTGAATCCATCTGATGATAACATGTTGCAATGACCTCATTTTAAGGAAGGTATAATTTTATTAGGATTCTTTATTGCAGTATTTATTTTTTAATTCCTGTCTGAATGATGTAAATTGAAAGCACTCTCTTCTAATTTGCTCCCAGTCACAAGACAAATTCTGAGCGATCAAAGAGTGTTTAAGTGCAACTATAACTGCTGAAGGCATCAGCTTATTTTCAGAACCAATGTGAAAGCACAAATATGTACAAGTAGTAAAACTCCTTTTATGCAGGAACATTCTCATATTCTTATATTTTCTTCACTGTGGTGTCCTTAGCTTCTTTCTGCTCCCACTTGTAATTTTAGCAAAACCACTTCCCCCAGCTATGATTTGGAAAATACCAACTTCTGTGCAAGATTGGTTCTAACTTAGACCAGAACTTATCACTGACCTGAAAAAACCATGAGAGTTGTAATATCCTCCAACCTTTCCTTCTCTAAATTTAACTGTACAGTGTAAAGAAGCTTCAGTTATATATCTGATTGCTAAACATTTTAACTACAGGTCAGTGAATTCATACAGAGAACTAACTCACCACAGCAGTACAGCAACTGTTCTTGGTAGATGAGACTTAAAGTGCATTTTTTAGTCCTATAGGTACTGTCTCAAATCTTGTGTGACTGTCTCAAGACATCATCTCTGCTTAGTTTGTTGAGAAGTCTGGTGACACAGGTTCCTCAACATTTTCCAAGAAGAGACATATCTCTTCCCCTTTCTTTTAGCTTTTTTATAAATACATCTTTAAAAATAGCACAGCTGAAGAAATCTAACTTTGACAACTTTTAAGTTATAATACTCTCTCTCACTAAATGAAGCCAATATTATCAACTGTGATCTGAATTTTTTTAAAGCTTAGTCTAGGTCTTGATGAATATTCTATCTCTTTTATCAGAGATGTCTTTATTTGGGATATGGTTTTGCTGAAAAATATGGTCTTTACTTGTGAGTGTTCAAATTTTGGTTTGCTCACTAAATCTCAGAAATCATATAATAAAATATTGTTAGAAAACACTATTTATGCCCAAAATAGATATAAAAACTCTAGAATGAGGGTTTAGACTCTGAAATTTCATCCTTGTTGTTATAACTTGCAAAATGTAATTAAATACTTATTCAGTAACCAAACCAAAATCATCAAAGTTTGACATGCAATCAGGATTATATTGTTAACAGCTTATCCTGTGTGCTGGAAAGAATCGTTTCACTATTCTCTTTGTCAGGACCTGTGTGATTAAAAGTTGGATGCACACACATTGTTCCATCAGCAACGTGCATGGTGCCTTCTGAGCAACAGATTAAAGAATCTCTGTATTTTAAATACTTTTTTTTCCTCCACAATGGGAATCACATAATCCCCTCTTATCCATTTTAATAAGCTGTGCTTTATGCTGATCTAGTGAGCGAACGTTTGATAAGGATTATAAAAATGTGTTGCATTTATGTTAAACCACCAACATTGCACTTTGAATCATACTTGAATAAAGTGTAGAGACAGATGTATCTCCTCTCCTCGCCCATTTTCAAAAGCACTGATCCCTCATCTAAGACTACTGTACCGTAGCTTCCAATTATAACTGATGATTGTACCTGCAGTGACTGCTTCCCTGGCTGAGGGCTCCAAATGTTTGACTCCTTGGTGGTGGTGGGAGGACAAAGAGTATTTGCATTCAGACCTTGCTGTTGGCATTAGATCATCTTCTGCAGGTAATGCTAACAATGAGCCTCCAAATAATGTGCAGAGTAGCACAAGCACATTCTCCTCCCTTTTTATCTTTTTACTTCAAGTGCCTTCAGCTCACAAAAATCTCTCTGCAAGTTTACTAATCTCGAGTATTTGTAAAAAGTGGTAGCTTTGTTTTTTATTATTTCAGTGTTGGGTGCAGGTAAGTGCTCAGAGGGCCATGGAGACAGCGTTGTCAAACATTATGAGGCTTGATCCAAAAATCTGATATGCAGAGAAGTGAATCAGGTAAAACTGCAGTTATGCAAACTCCAAGTTTTCGTGACAATTCGCTGTGCTTTATTTGTAGCTATAATCTATTATTGAAATTATCAACCAATATGGATTGATGTGGATTTGGCTGTCCCACACAGCCTTACTCCACCTTTCTGCCTATGCCTGAGGGAGCAGTCTGGGCACTGGCTGCTACAGGGACTCTGAAAGGGAGGGAAACATTAAATACTGACTTATTGCTCAACAGATCTGACAAGAACTTAAAAGCAGTATCAGCATTGTTCTCTACTGTCCTGGAGATCTGTTCTCAAATTTCCCTGCCCCTGCTCCTTCTGAGGTAGTGGTGTGCCTGCAGACTGTGATGCTCTGTCCCTGCTGCTGTCATGATCCTCCCCACATTCTATGCCCAACAACAGAAACAGTACTCTGGGCTGAATTTTGCCAAGGTTTTGAGCCTCTATGAAAATTTGTTCTCTTCCATCATGAGGGATACACATGACATGAAGAGGTACAAAATTGGTGTTTAATTGCCTTCCTCTCAGACCATAAGTAAGGCTGGATATTCTCACATGTATCCCAAGTAAACTGCTCCACAACAGGTTTGGATTTCCAGGATCCAAACCTGTTGCTTGTTCTTTGACCATTTTCTCTCTAGAAGATTCTGCAAGTAACAGATTTTGCAAACAAGGGATTCCCAGCCTTGGATAACCTCAAGAGGCTGGAGGTGTTAGCGCAGCAAGAGAACTGAGCAGGTCAAGTTTGCAGTGATGTGCAGGAGCCTGGCAGAAATCTGCCCAGAGCTCCTGTACTCCCTCCTTGGCACAGGGCATGGCACAGGTGGATGGCAGACTGGCTCTGCCAGTGCGAGTGCTGCAAGCCAGGCACTACCCAGCTCTGCTCTGCACACTGGCAAGGTGTTTTGGGACTGGGGAACTGTCCATCAGCTCCTTCCCAAGCTGTGTGTAAGCCCTGTGCTCATTAGCAAATGCATAGTATCCATATACTGATATATAAGGCCTCTGATGGACTCTCAGCAGTTTTACAGGGTTGTGTCAATAGACATTACCCCACAGTCTCACTAAAAAACCCATTTTATTTGAGGTGATATCAGATTACAGATTAAAGGTACTTTTCTGCCATAGCCAGCTGGTTTGCTTATTTCTGTTTCTCAGTCCAGTGGGTATGGAGGCTTACATTTCTCTAAGATTCATTTTTTTTCAGTCTATTCCTTATTTTTCGGGGTTTGTGATGTTTTTTATTTTTTTGGTTGTTTGTTTTGGTTTTTTGTTTGCTTGTTTGTTTTTGTTTGTTTGTTTTTTGCTGGTTGGTTGATTTGTTTCTGTGTTTTTTTCTGGTGGATGCATTGTATTGCACTGCTCTTCAAATAGAGAATCAAAAGTGAAGTTTGAAGAATGCACAAATGTCTTCTAAGTGAATCTGCTCACTGACAAGGAGGAAATTCATTCATGGATAACCTAAATAATCCCTAGATTTCATTGACAGCAATCCCAGAACTCCAGAAGCTCTTCTTGTAATAAGAGGATGTTATAACATCTTTTATACAAATAAATTATAAATGGAACAGCTATAAAGAAATGTGTTAACAATACATTTAACATCAAATAATTACAAGTCTGTGTAAACAAAACATGAAAAAGGAAGTGTAGATCTGTATTCTCTCATTTCTATATGTAGCCTTTGCACAAGCACATAGGCCACTTCCAGTCAGCAAAGACAAGCAGATGATTTGATTGGCATACATGAGTAAAAGAGTTGATATGAGATCCTGAGTTCATTTAAAAATGTATTTATGTCACAACAGACTATGTGGAACCATTATTTCTGGTGAAGACCTATGTAAGCTGTAACTAATAATGAATCACCCTTGCCAGTCAGTCAAAAATAACGATTATTAGGTCTTCTTAATTTGTATGTGATTGCTTGGTCAGGCTGAGCACTTAATTCTGTTGAAGAGATAAAGCTGTTACAGGAATATAGGACCCTAAGGATATGTATTAAAAGATGTTTCCATTGTAATGTAGTAAGCAAAAATCACTGCATCCAAAGCCTGTCTCAGGCTCTAATGCCTCTGGGGAAATTGCTGCCTTGTGTTCAACTTGTTTGGAAAGTTGTGATGCAGCCCAAACTGGTATGAAGAACACCATCCATCTCCAGCCCATGTTGTGCAGGAAGCAGAGGGAGAAACTGGAGCTGAGCTGTCATTCCGTGCCAGAAAGTGCTGGAATATGGATTGCACCCACACTTTGCTCTCTTGGTGTGTGAGGAAAACTTTGGGCTTTGCCTAACACTCAGCCAAGGTGCCAGGATTACCCTTTCATGGCAAACCAAAGCCTGCCCCTTGACTCCTGATAGTAATTAGCAAGCACTTGACAGAAGATTGTCCTGTCAGTGGAAATGAGCCCTGAGCCTGAGAGCTGACTGAGAGCTGCTCCTTCCAAACCCACTCCCAGGAGGAGTGTGTGCTGTGAGCTGTGCTTGTGGCCACTGCAGGTCAGAGTGAAATCATCTGCTCTAGGCTTCTGTTCTCGTAGAGCAGTAACCCCTCCTGGGCTTTGGATGTGGTATTTTGTAGTGACATATTTGCAGCTTTCATACTTGGAGTGTCCTCAAATGCTGGATCATAGTGCTGCAGGCTTGCTTCTTAAGGGAAAACTATTTTACCTAATTTTGTGGGTTTCTTGACTAGTGCTAACAATGTTTTCCTTGTCTTAGAGCATGGGGGTTGGATTTAAGCTTATGTGTCTCCTACAAAAGATGGCATCATTAACATTTTAAGGTGCTCCTGGGTACCTCCAAGTTTTTATTGTAAAATATACTGTGCCTGTAGCACTCCTGATGGTGTGGTACAACAAACCAGCACTGTCAGCACTTGTGTGCAATGCCTTCACCCACTGTCACATTCAAACCAGTGAAAATACGCTTAAAAAGTCTTACAAGTTCTCAGTTTGACTTATAAATAATAAGTTTTTTAATATTACACTTCTTCTGTTTCTGTGCAAATAATACACAGCTGCACATGTATTGTTGGGGTGCAGGCACATGATGTGAGAAATGCATTCATGTAAATATAGAGAAATAGTTTGGGTAGGGATGGCTTGACTACACATCAAAGGATGTAAGAACATCAGGGGTACAAATAATGAAGCAATAATTTTGTGAAGGACATCCTGATTTCACTGATTCCCTCCATGCACAGTGCTTTGCTTTCTTTTCTGCAGCAGGAATTATCAGTAATATCTTCCTGAATTTTACTAGCAATGTTGCTGAGTTGTTTTATTTTTTTTTTTCCTGGAATGACTAATAAAATACATCTTTGAAGTTCATAGGAGAACAAACAAAAAACCAACCAAACGAAATGGGGCTGTTACTGCCTGGGAAGTCATTTTGCGATGGATAAAAGGTCAGAGTAGCTTTTTTCTGTGGATTTTCCTGTTGGGAATATTCATCATCTATAAAGTGCTGCATCTGCGACCTTTGTGAGTATTTTATCAATAACAAAGAACTGAATAATTCTACTATTTTTGAAAAACCACTCATCTATATTTAAACAGTATGGAAGATAAAATCTCCGTGCTCAGAGCTTTGGAGGCAAGTTGCATACAATAAATGCTGTTTCTTCTGGCCATTATTAACTTGCCACTTTTAGCTGAGGGTGTATAAGGCCTCCATGTTTTATGCAGAAGTAACTAATATGGTTGTATTCCGATTTAATTGCATTTTCCTGTAAGAATCTGTCAGTCATGGGCACAGGTGACCATAAGGCCCCCAGCCTGGGGTGGGGTGCAGAGCACTATTGCTCACAGCCTGTGCTGTCACACGAACACAGCTTTGGCTCAGAGCAGGGTCTGCCCAACTCTGTCACCACCAGGTTGCCCCAAATCCTGAGTTCCACCATAGTTGAAAGAACAAGTCCAACATTAAACCTGGGATGTGGGCATGAAGACAGAAGTAAATATATAGCTACAGAGGATTTTTCCTTACTCTGTAGCAATATAGGACACAACTTGATTTTGAAGATTTTTCTCCCAAAGCTCCTATAAAAACATTTTTAATCACTCCGGTGCAAGTTTTAATGTTTAAGTTAAAGATATCTAATGATTGCATTAGTGGTAGAATGAATGTAGTCCATAACGTTTCAGATAATGATACCTTGAAATGAAAAAAAAAGTAAGTTTTTCTGGTCATGTAGTAAGACTTCTTTTCCTCCTGATTTGCATGTCATGTTATACTCGATATTTAGTTATTTTCTTCCCTTGCATGGTTCTAGGAAGAGCATTCTGAGTTCATCAGACAGAATCCCAAGCAACACAGATGTGAAATTAGTATCACTGTTGTGTTGAAAGTGCTTGCACAAGCTCTAATTTGAGAACATAAAGGCTGTAGTGTGATTTATGGATGATGATGACAGTTACTGTGTTATAAATTATTAAAAATTTGGGACTAGATTTTGTTTCCTAATTTTGTATTTAATTTAGCAAGCTTCAGGGAAGTTCAAGGGGGAACTAGAAGTCAAAATTCACCAAATACAGATATGGAATGTACATTCTGGTCAGTAAAAGTCAGTGAATCTGAGTCATCCCTTCTCACTTTGTCATTGAATTGACTGTTATATAAAATTATAAATATACTCATGACGTCTGAAATTTAGCTGGATGCTACATAGGAATTTTGGTCCCAGCAGCTTGTGTGGAATAGCTGCAGAATACAAAATAATGAAATAAAATAGCTGTAGTTACAAAGACAGACACTTTTCATAGTGTTCTAATGACAGCAGAGTGCAAACGAGGAAAGAACTGAGCAATTTGAGACAATGTCAAAAACCTAAAGTCAAGGAGTGACCCTCTCAAACCTGTTTAATGCTGTTTGACACAACCTCTTATTTGGTATCACTTGTCAGTGTTGTAAAACATTTTCCAGGCGTCTCAAGATTCTTGTCATCCTGAAGCAACATCTCCACTGCAGCATTTTTTGGCAAACAAATCAGAGAAGTAACTAAGAAAATGCATCAGTGCTATCGCTAGTCAAAGAGAAAATTGTCAAGGAAGCCATTTAAAAAATAATTTCAGAATTCCAAGGCTTGGACTGCTTTTGATGGCAGAGTTTGCAGAGGTAGTGATCATACAGCTTGCTCTCACCTTGGGTAGCTTTGTGTTAGATGTCTGACAGATTCTGTCTCTAAAATCAATTCAGAAAACTCAGGGATAGGTATGTGCTGTGCTGACACTGTTAATCTGCACAGGCCAGAAGTGCCTTTTTTTTTTCTTCTGACCAGGAACATGGTTTGTGCAACATTTGCTTTCCTGTAGTGTGATACAAAACATTCCTCTATTTTCCTAATCTCATGTTCTTTTATTATAAATAATTTGTAAAAGCAACTAAATTTCTATTCTCAGTTGCATGTTTCAAGCTATTAAAAAGTACATAGAGTCCTGTAGGAGAATAGCTCACTCTGCTCAGTGTGTGTATGCAGGTACAGATTTATTTATGTGTATGTGGTTGGCACGGAGCAGTAGCTGGGCAGAGATTCATGCCACTACCATGAGAGATTTCTTGGTGCAAACACTGTCAAGCAAAGAGTCTGCTGATTTTTCCCCCATATTTTTGGAGTCAAACTCAGCTTGACTTGCTGATGAAGTCCTGTTTGGCTTCTCCATTCTGAGTCTCAAAATATTAATGATGTGATACAAAAGTCATTTAAACCATCCATGGCTGCTCTCCATTGTGTAAATATGAGATCTGTTCCACACCATGAGTGTCCTCATATATTTCCTCTTTCTTTCCCACGCCTTCTGTGACATGGGACTCAGGGTTTTCAGGTATCCTCTGTTTTTTGCCCCCCACACCCCTGCAGCACAGGAACTCAGGTAAAGCACTGCCTGAAGCTGCGGTGGATGAGTCCAAGATGGGCACACTTAGATGGAATAACTGTTGCCAGTGTGTATGTGCAGATTCTTTGTGTTTGCAGAGGTCTTGGAAGATAGGTAAGTTTAAAGATTAAATGATTTTCATTGCACCCAATCATAATGTCAACTTTTTTAAATGCAGATTGGATTGTAGTGTTGTTTGCTTGAAAACTCTGGGAACAGTCAATAACAAGGAAATACATTCCCTCCTCTCTTCTCTTCCGGCATTATTTAGTACTTAGTGTCTCAGAAGCTTAATAGAATCTTCCTTACCATAAATTTTAATAGGGTGGTACTGTAAAATATAAAAATGCCAATATACGTTTTCTAAATATTTAACAAGATTCTCTTGCTCAATTATTTAGATCACATCCAGAGTTCCCTTGAAACAAATTTAAAGTTTTACATGGATTTAACAAAGTAAACAAACACAGATTGTGTACTGACACTGCTGAATACAGACAAAAATTTCAGTCAAACTTCCAAATTAAAATTCAAGGATTTTAGGATTTTCAATGATATGCTAAATCACATGAAAGTACTAGAAATTACAAAGTGATACTGGAAATGTTTTATTAATGTTTTGGCTTTTCTTTACTAATTTTTTTTTGTTTTCTTCTTTGTTGTAATCAAAATATTTTTTTGTAGTTTTGTAGTTTTGCTGACAGCTCTTGAAATTAAAAAGGAAAATTTAATCTGGGCCTGTGTACATTGGGAATTATAGATCACAGACTTAATCTCAGAATACTTTACTCTTTGCAAAAGAATATTTTATTGTTTGCAAATCACTTTATTTGGAAACAAACCCATGCTTTCTCTATAATCAAAGGAGTTTGGAAGAGTCCCTGATTTGTTCTTGCTTCCAAAGAAAGCCATGAACAGGGATCTTTCCTTGTGGAACTTGGTCCCAGTGACCAGGGCAACTCAAAAATGCAGGTCCACCTGGTCACAGTGTAAATCCTGATCTTGAAATGGAAAAGGCCTGAATGTTCCTGCCACTGATTCCTTCTTCTGCTCTGTAAAGTGGAGGCAAATATGGCCCAGATCCTCTATTTTTACTTTCTTCCCTGTGCTCCATTGCAGCTCTCGAGCAGAGTTTAATGGAAATCCTTACAACCCTTGTCAAAACTCATAATTTTAAAACAATAGGAGAAGAATTATCTGGGGAATAAGTGTCTGGCATAGGGCAATTTTGCTTCCTTGCTACAGAAGGAGAATCCAGGACATTTAAAAATACAAGCCAATTCCTACCAGTTATTTTTCACTTTAAGACAGCCAGGCAGCTTGTAAAGCCCATCAAATGCCTGATGTGAGCTCTAATGAGTTTTAACCTTGCTTTTTGCACAAAAAGCTTTGTAGACTTCCTGCACTCATTGAAAAATGTGGTATTTTCTGATGCACAGATTGTTTCAAAAGCACTCTATAAAATCCCTGTGGACACAAGCACTGCTGATATTCATGCACCAGCATTTGAATCTTCCTAGAAATGCAGTTTTTTAGCTCAATTTTTTACTTCCTACTATATTCAGGAGGTGAGTTAATCTGTGACTGCATCAACATGAGGCTACCATCACAAAAATGTCGTTTTTCCTCAGTGGCCCAGAGTTTTCCAATGTCCTCGTAGAATTCAGATGAGACAGAATTGCTTTATTCTCCTTGATCAGGTATTCTGGAAAGAGAGATGGACCTGAGCACAATGTCACACATTTAAAACACCAACAGACTGATTTACTACTTACTGACAACTTCGGTGCCCACAATAATCTTGTTTTAAGACGCTGTCCAGAACAGTGCTATCGAAACAGTGCTCGGAAAGTCGCTCTTCCAGCAGCTGCAGTGACAAACTTCAGGATTAAACTAACACACAGCATGAGAAGTTTCTTTTCAAGGAGCTAGGTGCTGGAGGAATCAGCTGTGTCTGTGTCCTTTTTCATCTTCAAGGTGGTGGTTATGTGGTTTTACACAGCGCTGGTAAATGACATACAATGACGGATTTAAATGTAAGATATAAACATAGGTAGAAAAGGCTGCTGCCTGCTCCCAGGAGTTTGGTTTAAAGGAGGAAAGCCAACTTTCCTCGCGCTAGTGGCAAATCCTCTCCACGTTAACCTCATGTTGCATTTCACTGTGGGAGGAGCTCTTTTAAAAACAGATGGCCAGGAACGAAATTAAATCAAACGACACAAACGTTGTATCTGAGAACCCTTTATTGGCAACGGGGGGGAAAAAAAAAAATAAATCAAAAACTCAAAACAACAACAACAAAAATCAGTTACCCTGCTAAAGAGGCCTAGAACAGACAGATAAGGAGGGAGGGAGAGGAGCGGAGCCAGAGGTGGAGGTCGGGGCGCCGTCCGTGTCCTGCGGCGAGGCTGTCCGCGCACGCTGCCGGCCCGGGGACAGCACCCGCGGCGGCCGGACACCTGGTGAGGGGTGACCAGGCAGGAGGGCCGGGAGCCTGGACAGGGTCACGGCGACGATGATGGCGGTGGCCAGGCTCGGAGTGGGCAGGGCTGGACACAGGTGGCCCAGGCAGGGCGCTGGTCAGGGACACCGGGAGGCAGGAGGGCCGAAAGCCAGGCTGGGGCCAGGGCAAAACGCATAAGACTCAAAAAGCCCCGACTCAAAAGTAAGCTTCAAAAAGCAAGTCTCAACAAGAAAGTCTCAAAAAGCCCTCGAATCACCAAGCCTCAAAAGCAAACGCAGAGCCCCAAGTCAGAAACCCAAACTCAAAAGGCAAGTTTCGAAAAGCCGCCGAGGCTTGTGACGCAATTGCTGTTTATGCCCCTGGCTCCTCCCAAGGTCCACCTGCTGAGTGCATTAGCCCAGCCCAATGTCCCACTGCAGCCCATGGGTAGAGACCTTTGGAGAGTGTCTCTGGGGTACAGTGTCCCTCCCTGGTGTCCCCTACTGACTGCCTGTCCCACGGGAGACATGAACTGGCTGGCAGGCAGTTTCCCCAGAGACGAGGCTTCCCTCCATTTCGTCTTGGATATGGCACATGTACAACTCCTCCACCACAGGCCTCTGACAACCAGGGTTGAGAGAAATAAATTGGCTCCTCACACTCCAGAAGTGGATTGTCTGGGGATGAGTAACATCAGTGTGGAAGGAAGGTGAATCCTCATCAGAGATGGAGAGAGATGGCAGAGGAGCATTTGGAATATGGGTGTGTTCATATGTGCGACTATTGAGATGATCATGAATAAATTCAGATTACACTTTGCTTTCTGGATAAATTACCTCCTCAGAGTGAGAGGGGATCTTTTCCAGCTGAAGGGGAATTGTGGAAGTAAGCTCAGGCAAGCTGTTCCTTGTGAGACCCAGACTTCTGCCTTGCTGAGATTTACTGTCTACTTGCAGGAGGAGTAGGGGAACCAAATTCAGACCCAATTTACTGTACTATTAGCTAATTCATCTTAAATGCTATAATTTTGTGCTTTGGCAGGGTGATTTAGTCCTATGCTCTCTGGGACTGCTCTTCGTGTCTCCCTCTGTCACAAATTCACTCTTGAGATCAGCTGTTTAATCCTCAGTGTTATGACAGACAAGGAGAAATTTCAGTGTAAGGTGGGAAGTGGAGCATTGTTCTGTATGCAGAAATATAGGCCCTGGTTCACTATAGTTATGCTGCATTAATAATTGAAAATACTTTGAAATGCCACTTAGGGTGAGTCCCTAGAGAACTGTGTGGTGCAGCTTGTTACTGGGCTGGCCCTGTAAAGGTTTAAGGGGCATAAAGGAGCCTGTTTGCTTAGGGCTGAAATGTAAACCCTTCTCTAGTGAATCAGGTGAGCTGTAAAACACCCCTTGCTGTGCTACTCATGGACTGGGAGTGTGTATGTGAAATCATAGAATTATTTCTGTTGGAAAAGACTTTTAAGATCGTAGAGGCTGACTGTTATCCCAGCAGTGCCAAACTCAGAACTAAAACATGTCCCCAAATGCTGCATCTATACATTTTCTAAATCTGGGGAGGGTGACTCCACCACTGCCCTGGGCAGCCTGTTCAATGCTTGACAGTCCTTTTGATGAAGAAACTTTTCCTGGTATCCAAGCTAAACCTCCTCTGATGAAACTTGAGGAAATTTTTTTTTTGTCCAGAATCATATTGCATAATTAATATATTGCATATTCGGTCTCATCCTGTTCCACCCCCTGCCTTGGGCAGGGACACCTTCCACTATCCCAGGCTGCTCCAAGCCCCATCCAACCTGGCCTTGAACACTTCAGAGATGGGACAGCCACAGCTTCTCTGGGAAACCCGTGCTAGTGGCTCAGCAGCCTCACAGGGAAGAATTTTTGTTTAATACCTAATCTAAGCCTACTCTCTGTCATTTTGAGTAAAGAGAAGCATCCCTACACATACTGATATCCCCTTCTTCAGCTTTCACAGAGGAGATGGCAGTTAGCTGCTGTTCAGAGAGCTTGAGGAGGTTTAATTTTGTAATTATTATAATTTGAGGCCTTGAGTTGTGTAATCCTTTATTAATATTAAGCATTATAAAAATCAGCTGTATAAATGCTAATGTATAAAGCTTCAATTAGAGGAGCATTGTGAAAATTTCTCTCATTGCAAAAAAAGCAGCTCTCCTCTACTTTTCTGGTTTTAACACTTGTAGCAGTGATCACTTTTTTGCTTACTCATTATTTATGTTAAATATTTTACTTATTACTAAACCAATGTGAATTTTTTATTATTTCCTTTTGAGAAGCAGATTGTTTTTCCAGTCAGGAATAAATGAGAACCATATAGTGTTTATTCAAAGAGCTATTGAAAAAAAAGAGACAGGCAGAAAAATCCAGACCAGTAAGAAAGCCATGAGGCTTACCATCACCAATAAAATTTTACCTCGTATATAAAAGTGCATGTGTGTCTCTTGGGTCAAATCCAATGCACTCTTTGTGCTTTATTAGTTCCTTTGATGTCAAAGGGACCAACTTGAGCTGTTGAAAATAGGGTAAGAATTATAATTTACTGCTTCCAGAAGCTCCATCAATTCTGTGTATCCCTGGGCAAGTTGGATATTTTGAGACACCTGGAAGACCAATAACCAACCTCTGTTTTCACTGCTGGCCAATCTGAGTGTATAATCTGTACAAACTGTATCCAAGGACTCCTGTTGAATATCTGTTCTGCTCTGTCGCTATTCACTTCCGACTGCTTGTGATATTATAGGTTTATTCTGGATGTGAGTGCAAGTTGCAAGACAATATATTGATTCAGAATACCTGGTAATAGAACAGTAATTGCTTTATTTTAAAATTAAGTGACCATACTCATTTTAGAATCTATAGTATTTCATCATTTCTAATGGTTTCATGATATCAAATAGAAGAGACTCCACAGCCAATTACCCTCACAGAAACAATAATCCATGTTGTATTTCACAAGCAAATGACAATCAGGAAAGCTGCTCTTATTTATCAGAAATGCATCTGATTTGAATGAATGTTTCCTTTCCAGGGAAAGATGAGAAAAATAATATGTATCTTTTGACTTATTAACAGTAACTGTTTTTACTTTTGTTCATATAAGTATGCTTCAGTTTTATACTAAGCTAATAAAGCAGCTTGGAATTAGATATATTCTATAGTTTTTTCATGAATACAAATGCAATATAAAAGCAGTAGTCTTCAGTAAATAATAGGTTTTTCACTCCATTACCATATTTAACAAGTAGAGGAAAAAAAAGCACTGCTTCCAGTCCTGAGTTAGAGTGTTCTGCTGGAAATGGGGTCTGATGCATTCTTCTGCTTCCAAAGATTAAATTCCCTGTGGCACACAAACTGCATATTTTCTGAATTGTGGACTAATTTGCATTTTTTAAAACATCTGTTTATGAATATCTTTGTGATAATAATTACTATTTACAAAGTTTTAATCAGGAGAGGGAAATTTTTAAATGAAGAATACTGGAGGGAACAGATTTTTACCTTCTGGTCATTACTGCCACAATTTATTCTTCTGTACTCTGCCAGTTCATTTCCCCCCATCCCTACTTATTTTGTCTCCATTTTAATCACATTTCCTTTCTCATTTTAGGCTTTTTCTCCTGTTACCAGTGGTGGCATGAAAACCCAGGGCTGAAGCTTCTGTTTTACTCGGTAAACAACACCTTATCTGAGAGGGAATAGGAGGGTTTGCTGGAGTGGGGTGGGGGGGTTGCTTTTAGAAAGATTAATTTCTTTAATAAAATTGGAGGAACACAGGAACCTGGTGTGACTGCTGGACACAAGGTAGGCATGTACTGAATAAGGATTGTCAGTGGTAGTGTAGCTGTTTACAGTTACCTGGTCAGAATCCTACCAGCTACTTCAGAACCTCTAAATGAGAAAAAATCCACATCCTTTAGCCATACAGAGCATCAGAAAAATCTAATACTGGGGCTTGTCCTTAAAAGCAAGAAACAATAACTAAGCAGCTTTAAGTGTTTATTTTTTTTTTCTGCAGCTCCTCAGCTGGGGGAGGACTTTACAAAAGATGCCCTGAGCCAGTTGTGCACAAACAAGTGGAAAATCTCATTAGATTTTAGCACCTTGAAGGAGCTGCGCTTTTTTATAGTGTAACCATTTTCCTTTCAGACCCCCCAGCATTTCAATCAATTAAGCACCACAGTCCCGACAGTGATTCATAGAAAGGTTAGCATAACGTGGTTTTGCAGTGCAGAAAACATATCTTCAAAGGCAATGGAAAGGGAGTTTTGGCTTGGTGACAGTTAGTCTGTGTTATATGACACTCCCTTGATTTGCTGCACATTTTTTAGTTTTGCAGACACAGGACCTGAGATTTCTGGAAGTGAGAAAAACAAGAGGAAAAGTCTTTGGCTTTTTTATCCATGATGGGAAGAAAGATGATCTTGTCTTAATCCTCCTCTACCCCTCTTCACTCTCAACAATTTTGCTAACACTGGCCAATTAGTGTAAGGTAAAATATTGTCACAGCTGAGAAGCTGGAAATTTAGTATGTTACTTAGCTGAGATAAATAGGCTACTACTCTGTACTCTTTGGGGAAGGAAGAAAACCAAACTAGAGTCTCTAAGCTGGCCAAGTCAAGATGGGTGACTTGGATAGAAAGCTTAATGAAAATTCTGTAAATATCAGATGAGGTCAAATCTCTGTTCTCTTTCTCTTTTTACACAAAGGCAAATGTACTAATCCTCATCTATGCCTGTCTTGTACGTTGTTATAGCTCATTCAAGTGAGTAGCACTGCTGCAGAAAGCTCTCCATCCGTTCTAATTAAGACAGGCTGCACAAAACATCATTAGGTGCAACAAAGCAAAGCATCTACTTGCAATGCTGTCTGTAACTCCATTACATAGCTTGAGTCCTTGAGCCATCAATTGCCTTGGAGCAAAGCACTTGAGGCCGACAAGCCCTTTGTGGTGATGATGAAGCAAGGTGCTGCAATCCTGAGCTATTATACTATCACAGGATTTCTGCTAAATAGAAATAACCAGAGTAAAATTTCTGTGCTAAGTTTTTTTCTTTTAACTCATGATATATGATCTCTCTACTACACTTAGTAGATTTGTTGGATAACGTGTGGTAGCTCACTGAACAACATTGACATCAAAATTGTGCAGTTTTTCTTTTTCTAAGGCTTGGAGTGATAGCTGAAATGCTTTGTTTTTTAGATGTTCATCTTTTTCAGCTTCTAGAAAAAGTATGCTTAAAAGGCTGTACATTTTATTCAGAGGAGAAGAAAAGGTAAAATTTTTATTCACCTTTCCATATGTGAGAACTCATTTCAAGGTTGTGGACTTTGGCCCAGTAGGGTTTCAATTTGAAAAGTAACCTAGAGGTGGCCACGAATTTCCTTCCCTTAGGATTATGTAATTGAGAAGTACATTCTCAGTTTTTCTTGTTTCTTTCCTTTTTTTTGCCTTTTGTTTTTTCCTCTTTTTTTCCAATGAGTAAATTTGAGTAGAATTGAAATATTTCTTGCTTCATACAACTAAAGCATTTTGGTTTTTTTTCGATTATGCATATATTTTATTATGCATCCACATGGGAATTCAGATTGAATGGAATACTTTATTACTTTTTCTTCTTGAGTGGAAAAGAATGTTAACACAAACTTTTAAAACTATGTGCACTGACTTTCAGCAGCACAGACTCATTTCTGACCTGCACAGTGGGCTCTAGGACTGCAGCAGAATGAAGGAATTCCTCCAGCCGTTCCTCTCTGGCACTGAAGGGTATCAGTGGCTGGCTGGTGATTGAAGAATGTAAACAATTTCAGATTTTCCAAATTTAATATTGTCTGGAAACCCAGAAAAAAGTGTAGATAGATGGCTTAAATTTTTATTCCTCATCTAAGGAATTATTAAAATATTGGCAGTTTTTTGGAAATTGGGAAATTACACAGCTCACCAGGGGAGGAACAGCAGTCACACCACAACCCCCTTGTGGGAGAGGTCAGTGCTGGTAGCTGTCACCTCCCATGCACTTCACAGGCTGTCACATTTGTCTGCAGAAAAGAATCACTGAAAGTCTCAGGAGCATCATCACTCCCATATTTCCTCTTGCATTCTGTGTTTCTTGGGATGAGCATCATGAAGTCGCCTGCCTGTTTTTGTTGGTTTGGTTTTTTTTTCTGGTTACCACAGCTGTGACAACACAAACCCCCAGGCAAGGCAAGGCAAGACAAGTAAGAATGGTTTTAAGGCCTCTCCAGGAGTAGACGAGTACCCAGCATGGCATACGTGTGTGTTATCCACTTCTCAGACTTTTTGTTGTTTATTCTGCTGCTTCTGGAGCAGAGTTCCCTTCGTGGCAGCCTTCCTCTGCAATCTAACACAGTGTCCTTCAGCTTCTCTTATCCTGAGACAACGGGAAGCCTTGTCTGCACTTAGTAGAATCAAGCATTTCTAGGGAAAGAACGAACCCCCCTGATGATGGAAGGAAGATCTAGCAGGAGAAATAATTTGAGATAGCAGTGGAAAGAAGAGGAGGAGCACAAAGAGAAAAGATAAAGGCAAAGGAAGAGACAGGATCAAAAGAGAGGGGAGATGACAAGCAAGAGCAGAACTGTGAGGGAGAGACAAGGGAAATGCTGCAGCAGTACTGGGAGACTCTAAAAAATGTTGAGACTTGATGCGTTCAGAATTCAGCTTTCCTTTAGCAATGTGTGGAACAGTATGTCCAGATGGAGTTTCAGCATCTACATGTAACAAAACAACCACTTTTATCCATTATTTAAACACAAGGTGTCAAGACTGACAGAGCAGCTTTGCTCAGTGCAAGGGCAGGTGTCTTGTTTCCTTTAGGGGAGAACGACCACATTTCCTTTGCTATGTCTGCACGTGTTTCCTGCAGCTGCACATTGCAAAAATAATACAGGACCAGATGCACAAGCTCTGTCACACAGGACCTGCAGTCAAGTCCTGCCCAAGAAAGGATAGATATTCCCTTGAAAGCAAGAGGCAGACTGGGTATCTACCTTTTCATATTACCTTTAAGATTAGGAACATAAGCGGTGCTTTATTCTTTGTCTTTTAAGATGCCGTTTAACTTTCCCAAGCAGCTGATTACACATTAGGAATTGGAGGACAGGAGGGTGCTTTTTGTCTTATCTCTGTGATTTATGGTTGAGCTCTTAAGCCATTGGATTCAGACACCTGAAACCTTCACTCATCTCACCATTTCTAAAGAGAAAAGTGCTTCTGGTTTTGATTTATTCTAGAAATACACATTTTTTATTATGAAGCACAAATTTACTATAATGGCTTTCAGATCCCTAAGGAGAAGCTTTTCCAGCCTGCTACACATATTGATAATGTAATACAATATATTTTCCCTTATGGCTTTGAAGTGCAGGTCTCAAAAACTCAACTTGAAAAAATCTGTTTGAAACTTGCAAGTCACTCCGTGGAGGTGATTTGTGTTGTAATGCCTGCAGACTGCACTGTCTGTATTGGATGGAAAACAGCACCTCAGTATTAGCAAAGCTGAGACAAGGAGCATTCAATGCTTAGTTTTATAAATGTTTTGTTCCTTTTTTGGAGCATTATTTGTTTTATATCTGCTCCCCTATCGTGACTGGCATAGCACTGTGTGATTCATCACAATATGACATGACAAGAAACACACCTGAAAGACACAATATTGTTATCAGAAAAAGAGAGGCCCTTTTGGCATTAAAAAAATTTAGGGACAAAGTCTATATGTATAAATATGTGTAGGTCTGATTGGAATTAAATGTCACTTCTGTTCAGATAAGAAGTGAAGAATGTAAGAACTTTAAATTGTCACTGAAAAGACATGACAAGGTTTACCAGGGTCTGCTGAGTGAAGTTACCTCCCGGGGACCTGTGGGTGCCACCAGCCTCACTGAGGGGATTGGTAGTGGGACTGTCCTTCAGTTCTCCTCAGAGGGACCCCTGCAGAGAGGCAGCATGGACACACTTCTTCCCCCTCGACAATTCAGGTAGAATTCAGAGATCTTCTTTCCAGAGCATGTGCTCAACAGGGCATCACAGAGGGGCTGGAGCACTGCTGTGAACACAGGCTGAGAGAGTTGGGGTTGTTCAGGCTGGAGAAGAGAAGGCTTCAAGGAGACCTTACAGCACCTTCCAGTACCTAAAGGTGCTACAAGGGAGCTGCAGAGGGACTTCTGATAAGGGCATGGGGTGATAGGACAAGGAGGAATGGCTTTAAACTGAAAGAGGCTAGGTTTAGATAAGATAAGGGGAAGAAATTCTTCCCTGTGAGGGTGGTGAGGCACTGGAACACGTTGCTCAGAGAAACTGTGAGTACTCTGTCTCTGGAAGTGTTCAAGGCTAAGTTCAATGGTGCTTGGAGCAACCTGATCTGGTGGGTGGCATCCCTGTGCATGGCAGGGAGTTGAAACTAGGTGATCTTTAAGGTCCCTTCCAGCACAAACCACTCTGTGATGGTCTAAATACTTCCTGTCCCTCAGCATCCCTACCTGCTCTTGGCTCTGGGAATGGCCACCTTCAGCAGTCTGTCATGGAAGCCCAAGGTGCAGCTGAGAAGTTAAGTTTACAAAACAAGGTCAGGACCAGATACACCTGAGTCCCAAGATACCTCATGGGTCTCAGGTGTGGGCTGGAGAAAGGAAGAATCTGCCTGGGATCTGGGGAGCACCCCTGGATCCATGGCACTGCGGGGCATCCCTGCCGCCCAGGGTACAGCTGCACTGTCTGGAAAACTGTCCGCTTTCCAGAAGAGCAGAGGTTTTCAGCAGCATTAATTTGCTTTGCTTTCAGTGGAGTTTCCTTGAAAGGAGAGCTAAGAAGTTGGCAAACCTTCAAGACATTCCAGGAAATACAGCATGTTTCTAATTCGTATCATTTAAGCATCTGAGAAGCTTAAAAGATCTCCCATCCCAGTGCAGCCATTTCAGAGGCCTTTGGGGAACAGAGGGTGGCTTTGACCCCAGCTCCTGCTCTAAGTTTGTAGTCACCTTTTTGCTGGAGGTTCTCAGTATGTGCTTCCCTTTTGCTGCTTTGAAAGCCCAGAAAGTTACTGGCAATGTTTATCTTTCTTGTCTCAGTTACTTTTATTAGATCTTCTGTAAACACTCCCTCTAGTAAGAACATTTTCCAGAACATATTTGGGAAGCAGACAAAGAAGTAGTGGGATATTTCCGTGAAGACACACTTTTGGCAGCACTGAGCCAGGCCAGTGGCCAGGAACTGGCCAGGGACAGGTGAGCACGTCAATCCCACGGCTGCTGGGGAAGGAGCCTTGCCATCAAGCCACCACAGGGTGTTGTTAATCAATTAAATGCCTATATCAGAAAGAGAAACATCTCTGAAAGTTAATTCAAACTGGGATTCAGTCCATCAGTGTTCAGATTCAAAACACCGGACAATTGTTTTGGGTTTTTTCTGTATTTCAATGCTTTCATGTTGTTCTCTTTGCTGTACCAGTCTAAGCAGGTGAGTGCTTGTTTCTGGGCTGTTTCCTAAAGAACTGAGCTGATCTTCCCTCCTCACTCTGTGTCTCCACAGGCAGCTGCAGAGAACAGGAGCTGCCTGAATGCTCAGTGCACCTCTCTCCCTTCCTTACATTTATTGCTGCTCTTTACTGGAACTATAAGAGACATCAGGGCTTTAGCAGTCCCCAAAGTGCATCTCCTGAAACAGAGGTGCTCTGGGTGGGAGTGCTGTGAAGCAGCATAGAGAGCTGGTAGGGAATACACTGAGGACAGGAGCTGGGGCAAGTGGTTAATGAGAACCATTTCAGAGTGAGTTGATGCTGAAGCTGCACTTTAGGAATTGCAAGAGGTGTGAGATGTTTCAGCAGTACCAACTAGAAAAGTCACCATTTCTCAACAGCTGCCACATAGTGGTACCAGAGATATCTCCAGCATTTCCTATTGCACAGGCAGGAAATCCTGGCATGTCACATGTAACCCATCCCTGGAGTCAGAACAGGGACTAAGCACAGGATGATGAAGCCCTCGATAGGGGCTAGCTTGGCAGACATGTGGAAACCAACTCCTTCCCTTTGATGTTACAAGGAAAGGAAGGAAGGAAGGAAGAGAAGGAAAATTAATAAGCTTAATTTATCTTTTGAGAACAGCAATCTTCAGAATTAACCTTCCAAATAGGGCCATGACCCACACACTGGTTTCTGAATGCTACTCTCTTACTATAAATGCAGAAATAGTACAATAACCACACTGTGAACTACCTATTTTAAACTCAACCTGTCTGGGTTCAGCATTTGGATACAAAACTCAGTGTCAGAGCTGAAAAACCTTGTGCCTCTAAACGTTTTACAGAAGGAAGTTTCTCATGGGTGTCAAGGCTGTCATGTAAATCTTTTGGGACAGAGCATCTCCATCCTCTGCAGTGGTCCCTGGCTATGTCAGAGTCTTTTCCAAGCTGCAAATTGCTCTGGGACCAAGAGAATCGCACAACACATCTGGTTCCCTTTACTTTTTTCTTGGCATGAGCTAGGAGTCGGTCGTAGCCCCAGAAAGGAAGTCAAATCAACCAAACTTTCCAATAATTTCAAGATACCATGGGATTCCAGTGCTAAGCGCATTGAAAATGAGCACTACAGAGATTAGTACAGGTAACAGCCACAGCACCATGCAGGGAGAGCTCTGAGAAGCTGACTCTACTATCCTAGGACTGCTGAGCATCTGGCCCTTTTTCTGTATTTAGTCTCTCATTTTATTGGTAAAAACACTATTTCTTTTCAGCATTGACTTAGGGAGGAAAAGAGAGGCTGAGGAAGAAGATTAGCACATGACATGTGCACTGCTTGACTTAACACTGGTTTCAACGAGTGGAACATAAAAGGGAAAAACCAGGCTTCTGTTAGCTCTTTTGGCTGAAAACCTGGGGTCAGTGTTCCTATGTGTGCATCACTTCTGGCCACCTGTGCAGTGAAACTGAACTCTACCTCTTGTGTGCAGTGAATCCAGATGGCTCTGGACACACGTTTAAATCAGTGTTCTTTCCAGCAGGGGTAACAGATCTGGTGCCATGTCTGTCACCCTCACAGACCAGAGCCCTTTCTTGGTCACTGACAGCATCTCATTCATTCAAACTTACTGATGAAACGTTAAGGAAGCTCAGCTCTAGCAGTCTGATGTTTTGCTTATGGAAATGGTGATACTCTAAATAAAACCAGTTTGAGATCCTGTCAATATGAAAACTGTTATAAAAGGAAGAATTATTTTGCATCAAAACAGTCACTTTTGCTCCCAGAGAAATACACAAAAAAGTCTATCTTGAGCTTTCTTGTGTGAAAATCAGGGAAACCCCCAAAGTTGTGTTTCGTGTAGCTCCAATCTCTCCTTTGGGGCCAGCTGGCAAGCCTGGAATTTGCAGATTGTAGTTGCTTCTTTAATTGTTTTCCAGTTATTCATTTTAAGATTTTTAAGCAAAATCCCCGGCCATTCAATTAACATTACTCCTCAGTGCATGCATTCTGCCATCCATCTGCTCAAGTCATCTTTAACTGACATTGTCTTGTATCTGGTATTCATAACTATCAAATAAATCTCCAACAGAATCCACCTTCTGTTCCCACCTAGAAAACAGATTTTGCCATTTTTTATTCTCACACCTGTGTAGCTATCAAGATTTTTCCACTGGAGATTTGTCACTGGTGAACGTACTTGTTGGGAACTGAAGTTACTTTAATACATTCACAGAAAACAGAAGTGACAGTATATTTTAAGACCAGAAAGGATTATTGTCTGCTCTGGCCTCTTCTGTAACACCATCCATAAAATTTCCCGGCTCTAAATCCTGATATGGTTTTAATGCTAATACTTGAGGTCTGTCTGTTAGAAAAAAAAAATAATTTCTACTTAACATTTAACTTGTAGTAAATACACACTGTTATCCTGGGTATTAACTACTCTCACTGACAAAAATTGGCACCTTATTTCTCACTCCAAAAATATTGAATTTGACAACAAATACTTTGTTTTATTTAGAATGAAAATCTTTCCCATGCTCCTGCTACCTTTTCCATAAGTTCTTAAAACCTATGCTCGTTGCATCTAAACCTCCTCTTTGGATAAATAAATATTTTTACCCCCATTTATTTTTTTAATCATAAAGCATATGCATAGACTTTGATTATTCTTAGAGCTATAAAATCTAAGTAGTCAATCACACATTTTCCTCAGTTGTGGCTATATAAAGACAATATACTTGCCAATAGTTGTGAATGTAAAATAACTTTGCCTCCTTAGTCTGATCCTAATCTCAGGAGAAAAAACACATGATCCTTATTGCTTTCTTCACATTGCACTGTGTTTTATAATCTTGTATTCTGTGTCTGCCAGTAGCTCCTTTCCCAGGAGGAAGCTTCTTTGCCCCAGGAAGTGCCATGGTGCTCTGTATGCAGTAGCTTTCCTGTCCTTCTCTGGCCTTGCTGTAGCTCTACAAATTTGCTCCATGTTTTCATGATATGAAGCACCTTGTGAACTTTTCAGGTAGGCAGCTCAAAAATAAAATCCAGCAAAAAAAGAAGAAATCCAGGAGGAAAAATGTTTTCACAAAGCTTAATTAAGATGTCGAACTCATTGCTAACAGATACTGTGGATGCTGAAAGCTGGATAGGTTCAAGAAGTGAATAGACAAAACTATGGGGGAGTGAATTCCACCAGAACTAGCAAACAGCCAGAACCTCTGATTGAGGAGGTCACTCACCACAGATCCCCTAAAGCTCAGGCTGGTAGGAAAGGACCAATGCCTGTGTTTCTCCTTGTGTTCATGGTTCAGTGCTGGCTCATCATCAGCCTGTGTAGGTGCTGCAGTAAATCGTTGGTTGTATTGGAGTGTCCTGCTACCAAAGGATGGGTATGATGCCAGCTACAGAGGTGGGAAGGCTTTGAGTGCTCTTGGCTTAACTTTCATGAGGATTTATTGATCACCCTTCCACATTTGAAGCATTCCTCAGAGCAGGCTGCAAAAGGTATGATAAGATTTCCTATGCTGTGACCTGCAGCACCTTTCCTGAAGCACAGATTGATCTTTTTCTTTCTCTTTTTGTTGTTGTTATGCTTAAATATGAGGAGGTTTGAAGAAAAATGATGTTACGATATTTTTTGAGCTGTTCTTTTTTAATGGTGCTTGTATTAGAAGTAGTCTGTACCCCTGATATTCCTGTGTTGTCCTGGAAGGGAATTGGGTCTCTGTTTCTTGGGTCTACTGAAGGAGTACCTTGTATTTGGGAGTCTTCTGTATAAAGTTATCTGTGCACTGCTATTTTGATAATACTGCCAGTGATTTCTTGTCCCTATAACTTTTTGGAATGTCTTAAAGAAAAAACATTACAGTGTTTTTCTGGTTGTGGCATAGATTAGGCTGATGTTTGTAAAGGGCTTACTTTATATAAGGCCTTGTCTTTCTCAAAAATAGTTTTCATTTAATGGATCACTCTTATTTCTCCAAAATTCTATTTTTCTCATGTTGCTAGAAGTGCCAGTGTTTAAGGTACAGCATCCCTATTTTGGTTAATCCTTTAATTCTGCTAAGAAGTGTCATCCCACATTTCACACATACACAAAGTATTTTTGATATTATTGTTGTTCCCACTTATGGTGTATGGAATAACTTTATGGAGCACGTACATGATAAATACAGATGACTTTAAATGGTTTTTGTACATTTTCCAGGTGGCACCTCTAAAGGGACAGAGATGCAGAACAAGGCAAGGCAAAGAAGCAGACTGAGGGAAAGGGTGGGCTATAAAGAGGATTTTAGTTGTGAGATTAAGAGCAGGTGTATTTGTAGAGGGCTCTTGCTCACCCTGGTGCTATGGAAATTTGTGCTAAGGGGAGGTGATGGTTTAGTCTCCCTCCACTGCGGTGTGAAATGTGCAGCAGTGCCCACTGTAGCCCCATGTTGTGCTTTTAGCCCTGAGCTTGGCACAGACACACAAGCAGTGTTCTGGACAAAGGGATGTTACTTTGGCATATATGATCTGAGTAATAAACCAAGTCTAAACTATTTTTCTCTGCTGTGTGCGTATACATACAGGTTTTTAACATGACTGCCATCCATTTGTTCTGTCCTCTTTAATAAAAGTTATCCCATAGCACAGCTCCGTATTGCTCCTGTGCTCAGGCAGAGCTGTGCTGCTCTGCCTGGACTGGGTGTATTGTTATCCAAAAGTATTCCCAGTTTTAATGCTTCAGAACCACAGGGTCTAGTTCTGCAAACCTTAAGCCCCATGAGCAATCCCTTGTCCACTGAAATCAATAGAATCCCTTGTGTGAATAAGGATTATGCTAGTGAATAAAGGGTTTTCGGATCATAGCCCTAACCCTTTTTTAATTAACCTTCTAAGAAAGAATTTATACAGGAAAACTCTGTCTCAGTGGTGAGCAGTCAATAAACCATGTCTTTGTAACTCCTTCCTTCCTTTATGGGTCCTTTGTGTGAGGCTTAAGTGAAATGGATCTCACTCTATATCCCTTCCTTACTTCCCTTCTGCCCAAGCCAATCCCTTTATAAATGTCATAATTTCTCTCTATTGTTCCCTTTTTGTGTGTATTTGCTCTCGTCTCATTCAGTGACTACTAGCTCAAGTATTTTTTTGCATTAGAAAGAAGAAAGGAGACAAAATGGATAAAATATCAGGAAGGGAGATTCCATCTTATTTTAACCTCTCGGAATCAAAATACTAGTTTTTATATTGAGAACCCCATTAGTCAGTTTTTGCTTTATGGAAGTTTCTGCTTCCAATGTTTCACTATAAAAAAGATAATCTGTCCTAAATATAAAGTTCTAGGATTTGGAGGCTTAACTTTCAAGTAATCTCCTGTAATTTTCCATCTTCAGGTTCGCCTCAATGCCTTAAACTAAGACGGTTACTGTTTGCCATTACAGATAACCACAGTGGCCCAAAAGCAAAACCAGCAGATGACAGAAAATAGAATAGTACTAAGATGTGCTTGTTTGGCTAAAGTGTTTTCTGATAGCATTGCAGCCTAGTGAATCAGAAGTGTTAGGAAATGGTGTAGATAGAGAAAATGAAGATCTCCACTGCCCCCACAGAAAAGTGCAGATTTAACTGCAATCTGCAGGCCATAAGGGATTCCTAAACACTGCAAAGAGTATAATGCTGTTTTCTCAGTGCTGAAATGAAGTTGAAAGATAAATGAAATGTTCTGCTTTTACGTGAGTCAACAGAAGTATTCTGTGCTTTCTGTTTTCCAATTACCCACAAACAGTTTTTTAATTTCTGAGAGTGTTTGTAGCTCTCTGTAAATAGTAAACACTCTGTCATATGCTTCCTGCTTTGTTTGTGTGTAGCTGCCTGGCTGGAACTGTATCCTGTGGTTTGATGGTCTTTCCTGGCTTTTAACTGGATAATTGTGATTTAATCACAATGTTTCCTGGTGAACCTGCAAATGTTTACCTAAAATTAAGTGGAATTAAGGTTGCAAAAAGACTTATGAGAAGAAAATTTCAATTCATGCAAATATTTGCAGATATATGGATTTAACAGAAGGTTTGAACATCTTGATTCAAGACAATACCAGGATAAAACGTTCATTAGTTTTCCTTCTGTGGTTCATACCTAAGCAATTTGATTTCTAGGAAGATGTTGAGTTAGCTGGTAAGTGGCTTAGCTGATACATTGAGAACCAATGTCAGTTGTGTCATGGACACTAATTTAATCCTGGAGAATAACAGGGATGTCATAATACTCACACTGGCCTCAGCCCAGTTCTTCCTGAAGGATACCTTGCACTTTATTTGTTTGCCTTTCCTCTGATCTTCCTTTGAACTCATTCCCTCTTTTCTTCTCTCTGCTTAGACATTCGTAGCGTGTTCAAAATAATTGATTTGGTTCTGTGAAGATTTATGTCTGTAATGACCATGTCACATCTTTCTTTTTTTCTTTTTTTTTTTCTTTTTTTTTTTTCTCATCATGTTTGTTAGCAATAAAGATTTCCTCCTAAATAAATGCAGGAGCAAGCATGGAAATGTAGTGGATAGGTTCTGGTGCTTCAGCTTTGAAGGAAGCTGTCTTTGGAGAGGTATTCAGTAGAGTATTCCTCCTTTTAAAAATTCTCAGGAAATCCAATATTTTTCCTTTTCCTTGGGCATATTAGGCAAAGACAGTAGATTTATGCCTGGAAGTTTTACAACTTGGGAGTACTCTTTGAGGAATCTTTTTGTTTTATTATCTTTCTGAGTGCACCTATTATTTGTTGGAGAAATAAAACCAAACAATTTCACAATTTCCAACTTTGCAAATGGTCTAAGGGTATTCTCAGCTCTGTCTTTCTGGTAGCAACCTGCAAGCAGGGATATATTAGGATAGCAAGGCCAGTTTTTCTGGTTTGACTCCCCCCAAGTCAGACAAGGTAGTGTTTTACAGCAGCTGGCCCCAAATGCTGATATTGCCCTTCCAGCTCTATGTAGCCTTGAATCCCGCTGTGCGGTATGCTAAACACCATGGTTTTTAAAGTTTATTCTTCTTATTCTGGAATGAAGGCTGAGGTGGGGAGGGCTATTGCTATGAACCTTAATGTGAAGAAATATTTTGTCCATATTTCTAACTGATCTTATTACTACACTCCTCTGTCCTCTAATGCTCCTCTACCAGACCTTCAATAAGACACTTCATTTCTGCTATCTGAGACAAGCTGCTGTCTAATCTCAAGTTTTCCGTCTTCCTTTTAGCTTGTGTTTACTTCCATGAGTTTGTTGCATCATACTCGCAATTCCCTTGCTAATGCTGGCTGTGTCTTCTAGGCTTTATCTCTTGGTCTCAGAAAGGAATTAATAATCCTTCTGACAATTTTATGCATTTAGCCTTTCACCCTAATTTTTTCTCAGATAAATTTTTACAGCTTAGAAATCCTCTAGTATGAAGGTATATATAGCTCTTAATCTCAGTTTTGCTTTCAGTGAGCTATTATTTTAAGTAGACTCAAGTATACAGTCTGTTATTTACAGGACTGTTCATTTACCCAGTTAATACCACAAACCAAGATATACAACTATTCTAACCCCCCCCCCCAATTTATTTACCATGAATGACTCTCCTTTGTAATCAAAAAGCCTTTAAACCTCACATAAAAAGTTTCTTAAAACTACAGCTTATCTGTTTCCCTCAAGAAATGCTTTCAAAGGATTGCATCAGCATTTTAGATTTTAAGTATTCCTGTGTCTTGATTTCCAAACCAAGCCGACCATTAAGATTCTCTGAAGGCAGCGGTTTTGTGAGTGGGCTTGTTTGTTTAATTAAAATATCTATTAATTTTTGGAAAAATCTAATTTCTAAGCTCTTATTATGACTTGGTAAAACTTAACATGCTCTGGTTATTTAAGGCAATGGAGTAAAAGTATCATTTCTGAGCAAGCTGAATTGGCAGTAGAGGTTACAGCAAAATTCCTATTAATATTGTTAGCCAATCTAAAAATCATTATGGGAGACTTACATGGATAGAAGGAAGACTTTTGTAATTATAAATTTCATGGTAATTTTTTATCAATAAAGGACTGAGTAATAGGTTTCCTTGTCGTGTTCCCAGTGCAGTTCAGAAAGGTCTGAATCTTTGTGGAAGGCACTTCCCATTGCTGATAGTTTGCATCAATTTGAGATTTTAGTACCCACTTTTCAAGTAATCTTTTCTCAAATATAACTTTTCTGATGCTTGGTGTCTCAAATACAGTATTGTTCAACATAAGCTTAAATTTTCCATAGTAATTACAGGCACTGAATGAAACTGAATTTGATTCATAGGGGATCAGTGATTCTTTCAAACCCAGTTAAGCTATTGTTTTTAATAACCCTTTAAATAACTTATAAATTTCTATGAGAAACGACTGCTCACTTTAAAATTTTACAGGTTTCTTAAACCTCAGCAAACACAATGAAGGACTGAATAAGGGTAAAAGGACAGTGCTGGGAGCGTGGCTGACTGCCAGTGGCTCATCCACAAAAAGGCTGCTCTGCCTTTTATAGCCCTGGTGTTGCATCAGCCAACCATGGCCCTCCCAAGGTCTGCCAGTCAGCTCTTCTTCACCTCCATTGCTGGAGAGCTTCTTGCACCTTGACTGGAGGTGAGGTGTTGTACATGCCCTGCCCTCCCTCCACATGTNACGACTGCTCACTTTAAAATTTTACAGGTTTCTTAAACCTCAGCAAACACAATGAAGGACTGAATAAGGGTAAAAGGACAGTGCTGGGAGCGTGGCTGACTGCCAGTGGCTCATCCACAAAAAGGCTGCTCTGCCTTTTATAGCCCTGGTGTTGCATCAGCCAACCATGGCCCTCCCAAGGTCTGCCAGTCAGCTCTTCTTCACCTCCATTGCTGGAGAGCTTCTTGCACCTTGACTGGAGGTGAGGTGTTGTACATGCCCTGCCCTCCCTCCACATGTTCCCGACAGCCCTGACAACCAGGGCTGTCCCTTGGCAGCCACACAGGGGGAGAGGGGCCTGTGGGGAAAACAGAGGGTGTCCAAACAACAAACTAACGTAACCACAACTCAACAGAATTTCTTGGTAGAGGACACTAAGCAATTACAGAACATCTCTGTCTGTCTAGTAAGTCTGATTTTTTTTTTCCCCCAGAAATTACTGAAAACAAGTTTGGGAATTAGATTGTGCAATTTCCAATTTCCATTTAACATGGAGAGATAAGGCGTTGTGGATGCTTGTGGTGGCCTGATTGCAGCATGCAGCAGGAGCAGGGGGTTGTAGAGGGCCTGGGGTTTGCACCTTGAGAATGGCAAACACTACAAGGATAGAGAGGAGTTCACAGGGATGGGGTACGCAGGGGTGCTTGATACTGAACTAGAGAACTGCTCTGTGTCTGGCAATAGGAACAATGTATTATAACAAATGATATCAGTAATGAGAAAAAGGTGACACTTTTACAGTGTGTAATGAGGGCTAAAGCCTATTACGTGCTGTATAGCTTAACAGCTGGTATTAAATCAGCAGACAAAACATTTGCTGAGATTGTAGAAAATCTGCAAAATTACCTTTCTGGTATCTGCTGAGTGTATCTGCTTTTATAAAGAGGATCAAAAGAGAAAATGAGACAATTCTTGAATTTGTCAGTTCAGAAAGGGTTTAAATGATGTGTTAAGAGACTGGATGGTGTATTATATGCAGAAATGAAACAGTCTAAAAATGGTTATTGACTGGAGGAATTGATCCAGAGCAGGACATTGAGAGCGGCGGGGCTGTGGGAGACACTAAAATGCTGTGGGCAGCCTGTGTGACCACTAACAGTGTCTGAAGCTGAAAGCTCAAACCAGACAAGCAAAGCAGCATGTCTTGTCTCTGTCTTGTGCAAACGAGTGCTGATCTGAAATAGCTAAGAGAAAATGGGATATGCAGACAGAACATGCAGGTTCCAAACTTATTATCCCTTACAAATGCAACCTAAGCAGCATTCAGAGCTGTGGTGCTGCAGAGGACAGTGTCTGTTGTGTGCTGTTGTAGGTATTGTAGGAGCACTAGTGTCTTTACAGCAGTTTTAGTTAGGTTAAAATAGCCAAAATGTTATTGGATTTTGTTAGAAGTGGCGGGAAGGGAATGTGAAACGTACTTTTGGTAGTATACTCACGCACTAGGAATGAAGCAGCAGTGAACTTGGTGTTTTAAAGGGATGGAAAAAGAATTTGCATCTTCCGCGTGCTCTTGGAATGAAGGTGTAATGTCTAACTATAAATTCTGTATTCTTCTGTAGCATATTGTGAAGTTTCCTACATGTTTTAGGAAGACATTAATATCTTAAAACTGTGTTTTTGGGAGAGACTAAACATTCGGGTTTCTAGGCTTCTGCAGGAATTAGGAAAAAAAAGAAAAAGGTGGAATATAAGCCCCTCTCAGAAATGACAACCTGAGTGGAACACTGCAACATGTTTCCATCAGCTGGAAACAAAGCGAATTCAATATTAACACATACTTGCAATTTAGTAACTTTTAACTGAAACAGTGGGTAAACTTGTTCCATTAGTTGGTGGTAAGCTCCCAAATCTACCTAGAGAAATATGTCTATAAAATTGGAGATTGAAATTGATAGCAAAAAATACCTCTTCAAAGACAGTTGCAATATCACAAGCTAATCCTTTCAATGCCATCAGTGCTCGTTTTTTACCACTGAACAATAAAACTGGTGCTTTATGACATTGTTAGCACTCAGTGGTACTGAAGTTAGTGGTATGGAGCGCCTTAAATAGCACTGCTGAGAAATTGTCAAGAATTTGAAGGTAATATGAAAAATCAGATTTTTTTTTTTAAATTTTTTTGAGATTGAAGTATGTTATGGCTGGCAGAGTTTCACCTAAGCCTTGTAATTTACCCTGAGGAACCTCAGCCTTCAAATGTTCCCCATGTGAGCCCCTGTTTGCAGTCAGTCAGTTATTTCTGTAGGGTTTTGCCTATGGCAGTAACAGTGTTCGATTGGCAGAATGCACGGTTACAGAATGAATAGAAACACATTGATTCACGTGGCATTTTGGGACTTTTCATGAGTGATGGTGCTCATATTGTGCGAGAAAGTCCTTATACACCTTTGTCTATAAAGCTACCTTATGATGCTTCCCTAACTGGAACAGGAGCAGTAATTTCACATCTGATGGAAGATCACAGTGAAAGGTTCATTGCCTTTGCTGCTAAATTCCTTACTTTGGCAAAATGGAGCAGCATGGCAATGGAGAAATGATCTCTGAGCTATTCTTGGCAGTTTAAAACTTTTCACCAGTGTTATATAGATAATGATTTATGCTGGTTGAAGATCATCAACTATACTTTCAGCTTTAATCCCACAAAAAGATTTCCAGCTATAACTGTTGCAAAGCTTTCAGGATGGGGAGATGGCTCAGCTGAATTGATTTCAAAACTATCAACAGCTTCATGAATTTTTATCTGGCAAACTTTTCACTGAAAAATCATAATTAAGGGGGGCCCATAGACTCTGCGTGGCACAAATTCAAGGTCCTGAAAAATGCATTAAAATACAAAAGTAGTCTGAAGATTAAAATTTGTTCAACACAAAGTGGGCACATTTGTACATACAAACTATTTCATCAGCAATACAACATCCTCCTTCCTACAGATATGTGTCTTACAACTCTTTCTCTCATCTTTGGAAGTATTTTGTGTTCCTTCTACAGCTTCATCCTGCTCATTGTGTATCCAGTCACGTACTGACCCCCTTATTATTTCCATCACCCCCCTTTCTGTGGTCTCCTGTTTGATGTTAAAGGGAAGAAGTGGCTGGGGTGGGTTGTGACTGGGAGGGGTTTTTTTGGTTATTTTTTGGTTTGACTTTTTTGTGGTGAACAGTTAGTTTTTTTGGGTTTTTGGTGGGCTTGTTTCTTAAGGAATTAAAATCTTTGTGTTATACTGATATGTCAGGTTTGATTGCGTTTGGTGGGTGGATATAGAAGTGGTTGGAGGATGGAAACAGTTAAACCAGGCATGTTTAATCTTAGAGATGGTATTCTGCAAAATACCTGTGAAGTTACACGATAAGCCTTGTAAAATTTGATTGCTCCTGTTGTTCTTTCATTACAGAGTCATCACCTAGAAACCAGGCTCAAGATAGCTCCATTTTTAATTTTATTTTATTAAGAAGACTTGCTAGGTCTCAGTTACAATCATTAACATGTGATTTTTAAAGGGCCTGTTTTATTCCAAGTTCCAAGTGTAGGGAATATTTGAAGTCCAGGTTGTCTGTCTCACTCCTCTATCTCAGTGGTGAGGGACTCCTACAGAAATAGAAGATACAGCATGATGGTCTCAAAGGGATCTTATAAAATAGTAAAATATGTAAAAAGGATGCATAAAAATGCATCTTATGCCTAAATATTTCATTTTTTAACCTGAGTTTAACTAGTAGTGTTTTGTTTAGACTACGCTGAGCCATTTATTAGGTATGTACATCTCTCTGTTTATGGAATCTAATGCTTTTACTTCATTACATATTCACTAATGCCTGAGATATAGCAGTGCAGGGACTGGAAAGTGTAAAATTTTCATTTCTGAACTTGGATAAATGGCATAAGTTTAAAGAGCAGAATGTTTCTCTCACCTTAAGGGCCCTAATTGTTTTTTGCAGAATGTCAGAGCAGCTCCTCACCACTCTAACACAGTGCATTGCTGCAAAGATGTCTTAATATTTTCAGGAAAGGAGTGACTCATACTTTAGCATGGACAAAGATAATGTACAGTGAAAAATCAGATTTTTGTGGGGAAGCTGGAATACAGAACAGGCCATTACAAAGCAGATTTTGGCTATGTCACTGAGGAGCTGCATTTTGAACTCTCTCAAGTTTGGGGTTTTGGTTGGTTGGCTTTTTGGGTTGGCTGGTTCTTTGTTTGTTTGTTTGTTTTAAATCCCAATTGATATAGGGATATTGGGAAGAAACAGAGTAGTTGGAGAGTTCCTTGAGTATTTCTTTTTATTGTAGGAGGAAAATGAAGTAGTGAGATCCAGCAGTGGTAATTTATAGAAGCTTGGAGTGATAATGTCACAGCTTTATCCATCGTATTTTGAAACAGAAGTGGTATAGAATGTGACACAGACAATTAGGATGTTTACCTGGATATTTTGCAGAAGAGATGCTTATTGAAAGTATAGGGCATCAATACAGCCAGACAGTGACGTGTGCTGGTACCAGTAAGCTTTTTGTTTGCTTTCACTTGAAGGCATTCTCTGAGATATTTTATGTGAAGTAAGAAATGGTATCTATAACAAATACCCTTGAAAGTTTCAGAGTATCTGTTTAACACCTGCTGGCCATACTGAAAGGCAGATTGTACATCATCACCCAGCAGACAGACTGCTTGTGCACTACATTACATGATTTTGGTAGCTAAGGCTGGAGTAGTCCTTAGTGCGGAGTTTCTCCGGGCGCTCACCTTGCGTAGCTGGAGATCCTGTTAATGAGCACGGAGCAGCTGCTTGGACTCCTGCAGGGTGGCCGGGGTAGCTCCTGCAGCCTGTGCAAGGGCACAGCAGCAACATGGGGGCCGCTTTCCAGCCCTTTGCAGTGGGCTATGCTTGTTCCCATCCAGAGGGAGGGTTATTTCCCCAGCCTTCACACTTCTGGAGGAATGTTGATGTAGGATAATTGTGCCGTGATCCTGGTATGGCAAATGATTATGGATTGTTATAAGATTCTCTCTAGTATGTATGTAAAATGCATAATTAGGCTTTTTGTATTACAAATCAGCAAGTATGGGTATGTGGAAGTGCTAATGTGGTGTGGACGGTGCTAGCAATACACAGAGTAGTACAAGTGGCACCACATCCATTGAGTGGATATCTGAAAGGTGGTCATCAGATAGTTCAAATGCTCAGAAATTTTGTGCTGTTTATGGAGATTTTTAAAAAGTACTTTTTAGTTCAGTTGGTTTAGCAATTTCTGCTGTTACCTTTGTGGTAAAATCTGCTCAGCATTTAGCTGACTGATGTACAAATACTATGCAAAAAGGTCAACTTGGATCTATGGAAACAACTATAACAATTCATCAATTGGAATCAGATGACAGTCTTGAATTGTGAAGCCATGAAGATGCTTTGTTTCCTCACTGATAGTCAATACAAGTGTTTATATTCCAACACACTTGAGGTAACTTTTTTTTTTACCAGCTTTTGTTAAATCTTAATTTCACAAGTGGCTGTTGACATTTTGCAGTGAATAATAAGAGGCAAACATCAAGCAAACAGTCTAATCAATCTGAAAATACAGTGAGGTGGGGCTGTAACACCACTTTCTCGTCCTGGACCTTCATCAGGTTAACCCTGTTCTAATGCTTTGCAGAAGGCTACCAAAAACCTGTGTCGTGGTTTAAGGTAGGTTTGGTTTTTGGCTGGGGAGGGAGTCCACAAGCTGCAGAAGTGATTCCCTGTGGAAACCTGGCGGAACCAATCAGCTGCCTCGTTTGGAAGATTGGTTAATTGGATGTCAATAAGCTGACTAGTTTTGAAGATTGACGCCCGGTTAAACCACTTAAAGAGAACTGGATATGCCTCTATGAAAACAGATTTAAGCATGGGCAAACTCTTGGCTTCTGGCCTTTGAGCAGGTTACTGCGGTCAGGCCTGGCCAGGCCAGGCTCTGTGGCAGCGCAGGCCGGGCTGGCCCCACGCGGCCCGTGTGGCCAGGTCACTGCATGGCTCGACTGAGACTTCTGCCACCGCCGGGCCATGCCACCAGAACTATCCCAATGCTGCGGGCAACCACATGGCCGGGACCAGCACCGGGAGTGGCCCCGCAGCCAGTGCTGGGGGCAGCCCCGAGACCAGGAGCAGCCACACAGCTGGGGCTGCTCAGCCGAAACCGCATGGCCAGGGCAGTGCCACATGATCAGCAACATAAGACACAGCAATTCCTCAATTGCGGAGCCTGGACAAGAGCAAGCTTTCAGTACTGCAGAGCTCTGTAAAAACTGTTTCGATTCATAAAGCTTGAGAACAAAGGAACCCATGAACACCAATTCTCTCCTGAATCAGGAAAAGGAAAGGGTGAAGACAAGTAGAGAAAACAACAGGGGACACTGAGGTCAGGAAGAGGGAGCCAAATTCTAGATGGGAAGGGATTGAGGAGATGCTTTAGTCTTGGGCTGAAATTGTCTTGTAAGGCTATGGTGAAGATATATTTGATACATCAGACTTTGAATTTTTTTTCCCTGTAACTCATGGATTGCATTGGAGGGTGCAGCGTTCTAGTCACAGCCAGGAGCAGAAGCACCAGTGTTGAACTGGCTTGTGGCGGCCAAGCGCTCATGGCGAATCAGATGCTGCAGCAGCTATAATCCAATGAGAAGCTTGAACAGAGAGAGATTAGTAACTTTGCCCCAGGGGAAAAAAAGGGCAAAAGCTTGCTTGACCACAGGAATAAGGGAACATTTGTTTATTTGCTAGCTCATCCTTAAAATAGTACCCCATAAGTTGACATGGCCCATGAAAGCAGCTGTGGGAAAGCTGCAGGGCATGAGAGGGACTTACACAGTGCAAACAGATTTTTCCTTTCCCGGGCAGCTGATTCGCTGTGACATTGAAGCCACGAGAGAACTGTCTCTTGGCATGGCAAGAGAGACTCCTCCCCCTAAGAGAACTGAAGAAAGACTATTCTAGATGTGGTAAACTGACTGAAAGTTCCAGGTTTTGTCTCTTTACGTTGTCAGTGGGAAAGAAAAGGCAGAGGGGAGAAGTGTTAGTTTATTCTGAATCTTATTATTTTTTCTTGTAGTTCTGTTAATAAAGTTTTCTTTATAACCTTTAAAGGTTTGAACCTGTTTTGCCCTTCTCCTAATCCATATCTCACAGCAGGAAATGAGTGAATAATTCTAGTGGGTGCCCTGGTGTTTGGCCAGCACTAAACCCACTACACACTGCTCTTTGTTAGAACATGTAAGAATACCTTTATTATAGATTTACCATTATTTATTTATTTACTATCTGACAAATTTGTTCCTCTTTATTTCTTGAGTAATAAAAATATTGTTCTAAATATGTACTTGTTTAGCTTTCTAATATGAAGTAGGTCCAGAAGATGGCCCTTTTGCCTTGCCAAGTCTTCGGTCACTATTGAGGAGCCCAGCACTGTGGCTATTGATCTCTTCTGTCCCAAAATCCTATTTTCAGAAACACACACTGATTTGTGTGCTTCATTAACAATTGTTTCTTCTTCACCATAATAATGAGCTGTTTGTATCTTGCTCAAAAATAGACATAGATTAATGCAATGTTGACTGCAAAATCACCAAGGAAGAAAACTGCTGCATTAGATAAACTTTATAGGTCACGTTCCTTCAGTTTCACAGTCTGGGATGACTCTTTGTGTAATAAGGCGTGGCGAGGATTGTGATTATCATAGAATAAGCCCTGGAGTATTTTAAAAGTGCAAAGCATAACTGCCAGTGTTTGACTTCCTAGAAACAGAACTATTTGGTAACATTTGGCATCATCAGAGATGCCTAATTAGTGAGCATATACATATTTACAGGTATTTTTGCATATCCATCAACACAGGAACTTGCAGGCACAAAGAAAGAGTACATTTTTACTGGAAGAAATGCATTAAGAAATTAGAAATGGAAAAATGCAAAGCACTTCTATGTGGAAGAAGTAAGAATTTCATCTTGCTTGTAGTATCAGTAATAAGAATTACTGTTCCATTTCTGATGCAGGTGTAGAGGTATCTTGCACTTAAGTAAAATATATCTGCACAGATTCTAGAGGTTTCTGAACATGCCAGAGGCAAGGGATTGGAGTAATAACCTAACCCAAGTTAGGGAATTTCCCAGCAACGTACATCTATCAGTTAAAAATAGACACCTGAACATCATTGGGATTTTCCACATAGCAGCTGATGGAATGATCTGATCCTGGTTTTTTTTTTTTCTTGATATATTCTCTGTACTTATTTCAGAGTCTCAGCAGGGTAGATGTAACTGCATATTGCACAAGTTGATTTTTCCTTGTACAGCAGGCACTGAACTGAACCAGCAGCTTTGCTTTTCAATTCCTGTGGTTTCATCAGGTGGAGACACACACGTGCCTTTTGTGTTTTTCCCCATTGCTTCTTCAGTTTAATGGGAATTCCAGGAAAAGTAGCATGTTTCCTCTCCCTATTCTTCACATATTTCCTCTCCCTATTCTTCACATCTGTTCCCTTAATAATGTGAGATCACTGTAAATCTGCATGACTGGTTTCATCAGATAGAGTGGGAACCAGATCTGTCTTCAGCCCAGTGGATCCTTAAAATTTAGCACTGAGGCACTGGGGCTCTTTTTAGTGTTGTATAGGAAGTACTTTTCTTGCAGAAAAAAACTACAAGAACGCGGAATGCAATTGGGAACTCTTAGTAATGAATTAATTAAATGGTTATGCTATACAACCTTTTTTTAATAATGTGTTTCTTCCCAGACACAATTTTTCAGTACCTAGAGGTTTTCCCCCCTCCCCTTTGAATTAATTATTCAAAAAAAAGGACATCAGTATCATGGACAAAAGGGCTTGTGACATGTCCCTCTGTGGACACAAAACTTCAAGAGCCACAAAACTTCATTCTGACCTCGACTATTTACAGTCTTCACGAAGGCTTGGAATTGTACCTGCAGTTGAGGTGTAAGTTTTCATGTAACCTCTCCAAGGAGAAGCACAGACTGCTGCAGATCTTTACACTGAGATTCATTGGTAAGAATCTGAATTCAGGAGAGGCATAATGAGGGGAAACAGCATGAGATATAAATCTTTAAACAGAAATAAGGTGTGTGTATATTGCTCTGAGCAACATTTTGGGCTGCCAATTCTCATGGGTTGACCAAGTGCCACATGTTGGAACCTCCCCAGTTCTTACAGCTAATGTGCCTGTGCAAATTGAGTAGACAGTGTTATTTAGGGTGTAATATTGACTTCTTTGCATAAGCTTCCTTGTTATTGTGATTAGTCACAGCAGTGTGCACTGTATTTTGGAGTATGTTAGTCACGCTGTAGATGTGTCATAGCTTGTTATTAAGACAAATAGCTATTCATGGAAGAAAGGTCGCACCTGTGGAGAAGAGATTCCACGAGACACTTTGTGCATCACCTCAGTCAATGATTCACAGGTTTACATGTGTACCAATTCTAGGAGGGCAGAAAATGTTGGATTTCTGACGCTTTGTTTTGCGTTGAGAGATGGGCAAAGTGTATGAAGAGAAAAGCACACAATATATTTCTTCCTAAAAATTATGCTGCTGATCTCTAAGCCAGGAATCCTCAGGAGTTTTATAATAAACTGTCATCCTGCAGTATTTCACTCAGTCATCATGTTTCTGCATGAATCATCAGATATTTATTTTTCTTAACGATGCAAACCCCATATTGGTCTATCTACCAGTTGCAGAACACTTAAAATGGCCTCAAAAGCAGGAAGTGCTGTGTAAGGCCATCTAGTAAGAATATTGAAGGCCTGAAAGTATAATTTCTCAATATAATTTTTCTTCAGCTGTTGATATTATACTTACTGCTCACTTAACTTAGCAGTATAGGACAGTATAGCAGTGTAGGACCAATTATCATTTGCAGTGCACTTATTTAGGTACTACTAGTTGTTTTCTGGACAGTTTAAAATGAATGTTAACACAAATGAAGATGCAAATAAATTAGCAAGGCAGCTTAAATTTCGTTCCAGCAAAAGCAACTTGATTCATATCGCTAGGTTATAAACATATTGAATCTGTTTCCTACCAAACATAGAATTAATCTATAGAACTCATTGGCACAAAATAGTAAGCCCTTAATGGAATTCATCGATCAGATATTTATATGGCTATAGAATGTCACAGGCATGATGGGCACTGTGCAGGCATAGTTCTGACTATTGCAAATCTTCTCAGAGCCTGCAAATTAGAAAGAAACCCTTTCCAGAGAGTGAGTTATTTCATAATCATCTATTATAATATCTCCTGTATCTTCAGCTGCCATCTGACGAGATGCATCTACAGAGGTGCACTGTTTTGTCTGACACAGCACAGATGTTGAGAAGTTAAGATCAGTTTTATTAGTGATTTAATGACAACCAAGCTATTAATCAGTGCTCAGTCAGTTGCTTATCCTGGAAGGCACTGAAATCTGACCAGGTCCCCAAGAGACCTGTCCTACTGGTTGAGCTGGTGTCTGGAAGCTGAGAGGTGATGGACAGCAGTTTCTGGAACACCTTGGTGCCACATGTAGAAACGCTTTCATTTTATTGCAATGTGTAGGACCCTTTCCCCATCCTGCTCTCTCCAAGAGATGCTGCCATTCCTCCCCAGAGCTGCTGAATGTTGTGACTGATATTGGAGAAATCTGATGGTGGTACAGAAGTCTGCAGCCCACTGTGTTCTGGCAGCAGAGAGACAGGGAGCAGCGAGAAACCCTGATAGACACACGCTGGCTGGAGCAAAGCTGGAGTGTCCCTGGACACAAAGCTGGGCTCTCTGGGCACTGCTGCACCTGCAGAGACACTCCTTAACCTCCAGCTTCTCCATCAAAACCAGAAATTTTGGCATCTTAACAATTCAGCCTGGCTTACATGATGCCCTGTGGCCTGTTTTGTTGAGTTACTTTTAAAAAGGCAGAATTATTTCAGACTTTAAAGTGCACCTTTTTTAAGCTAATGGAGCTGTATTGGAAGAAATCTGAAATGGAAATGAACTTAAAAGCAATATGTGATCCCAGCAGTCCTTGCAAGGTGAACCAATAGAAGGCAAACCAATGTTTGCATAAGGATAAATGCATACATATAAATAAATAGAAGATCTTCAGCTTGTGTCATGTAGCTTCTGAAGATTTAGAATTAAAGGGAAATTTAGCAAATAGATAGTTAAATATTCATCTTTAATAAGTAATGCTCTTCAATAATGTGCATTGTTGTACCAATGCATAATAAGGAGTATTAAATGGTAAGGATGGCTTTACTGTCATTTAAAATTCATTCTGCTGTGGTCAGGGCAGAACACTCTCAGTAAGAAGCAAGAGACAAAGTTCCATCTTAAGCTGACAGTGTTGAATTCCCAGTGAGACTGCCATGACATTCCTGTGACAGTGATTGTGCTAAGCCACTGATGTGAAGAACACTTTAAAGGACCTTGTCCTTTTGCTGCCTTCAGTCCAAGTTTAATGGTTAAAACCAGGAAAACAGAACTTCTAGCCTTCAAATGCCTATTGCTGTGCTGGCCTTTAAAAGCCAAGGAGTTTATGGTGTTGCAGTTCAGGGTATTTGGGGGATTATCACCCAGATTTTTCTGTCACAGAAGCTTAATTCTCTTGTAATCACAGTAGTTTTTGCAAAGTTACTGTTATGTTATGAAGCTACTAGAAATGAGATGGGTAACTTTAAACAAATGTCCTTAAAGAATTACATAAGTACACAGCAAGAGCCCTTGAAAAGGGGGAGAAAGCTATTTGTATGTTCTAAATTGGCAGTTTTCCCCCCAAGATTTGGTCTCAGCTGTTGAAGTACGTTAATTGGATTTCTGGTTTCTTTATACCTACCTTGTTGTGTAGTGGAATCTCTCATTCAAACATGTAGAATTGTTTTTTCTGTACTATTAATGCTCAGATGGAGGTAGTGATATTGCCACTGCCATTTAATACCCTCTTTTGCTTTGCCATCAGATGGATTGTTGATGTAGAAAGTGAAGCAGTGAAGTGAAACACCCATGGTGATATGTAAACGGGTCAACACGTTTTTCAGGCACCTTTGCCAGGAATTGTAAAGTGTGTGGAGCATCTATTTAAATTTTTATATTTGGCTGCATCTCATTCAATTAGTCTATCAAATTCCTCATTAAAGTTCTTGAGCATTTAGAACTACATAATTAAAATACCATTACACTTGGTGGAGGGAAAAAAAAATCTTTGAAGTACTCTATATCATTAGATAAAAAAAATCCCATCAAGGAGTGGTATTGCATTAGTATTCATTACTATTAAAACATGTTGGAAGTGGAAAGAATAAAAAGGATTCATTTTATAATGGCAGCTCCAGGAATGACCTAAGGCTTCAAGTTTATATTGATTCCTTTAGTTTCTGGTTTCTATGTGATTGCTGTGTACATGCAGGCAGAATTGACTGAGGAGAGAAATTTCAGCAAAGCTCCAACTATTTGGTATCTGCCCATACTTCCCTAAATCACCAATTTCAGTACTGATTCTTTTTAAGAACACACTTCTAATGAAGTGATTACTAGAATGATAATGAATGACAGTTTCATGAATAATACCTTTTATTGCCTCTCAGTGATTGCAGATTATGGTATGTAATAAATCAATCGATCAATCAAAAAGCAGATGCCCAAACAAAACAAACAGAAATGCATCAGCCTCTCCATGCAATGGGGAAACTGTTCCAGATCAAGATATCATGCCTAACTGGGCATTTAAATAATGCCATTTGAGATTTTTTTCTCAGTAATGTCATAGACTTTTCACCAGAAATTTGCTTCTATTGGCACAGCAGGCAACTAATGGCTTGTCTTGTTTTTGCATTTTAATACAAAGGGCAAGAACACCAAGCCCGTGGCACTCATGGGAATGACAGGTGATCACAGGGGCAGGGTGCAAAGGTGTGTATCCCACCTGGCATACCTCGAGCAGTTTGACAAAGACTCAGCAAAGGTAGTATGCCACTTTTATTTATAAAACACAGGACACAGCACACTTGAAAAATACTGATTTTCATATTTTCATGGAGAATAACCTCTGAAAAAATTAAATTTTCTCTTCTCTTCACTTTTTACTGCCTTTTAAAAATAATTGTATCTCTAGGATTTTCAGTAATTGGTTCTATTGCACTTACAGTTAATTATATATTTTTGATTAATGTATTCTATTATGAAATAGTTTGCTTAGAATATCTGATAGTGATTTAATTTCCAGGTTATTGTCCTTCTCAGCAACCTGAGGAGTTGGCTTCCAGATAGTGATGTGAATAGGTTTTGGTGACAAGCATTATGATCCAAGATAAATCACTGTATTGTAGTTAGTAAGCTTTATGTTGTCAAACATGTCAAATATTGCCTCTTAATTGATTTTGTTTTTCATTTTAATTAAATTTGGTATTCACAAAAAATACTGGAAAGAGCAGAGTTTAGAAGTAAAGCTTTTCAAAAGCATGGAAATTGGATTTATTTAGTAATGCCAAAGACACCTGGGTTTTGTCTTGTAACAGAAATACAAAGACATGGAATTCCGTATTTGCACAGACACTTTTCTATGGTTTAATTTGAGATGGGGCTTTTATAATATAAAAGCTGCTGATTTTTAAGTTTATTTTAATTGTGCATCATTTGAAGCAATTAAGTGGCTTTAACTTTTAGGCACATGGAGAAAAGTGTACTGTCAAAAAGAAAACATGAAAAAACAAAAGTCCACATTTGTAAATCACAGTAGATGTTTCTTTTCAGTAGCTCTGTAGTTCTGTACCTTTATTTTCTAGGGTGATTGAATTAGATGAGATATTTATACCTAGAGATCAAATGAGTGATCTTACCATTTTGTGAGAAACCTGTCTTTGAATTTAAATCTCTCAATACCCATGCCAAGTGTAAAAGTACTTATATTTGCCTAAAACAAATCAGAAAGGGAAGGGGATTAAAGAACTGACTCTAATTTACCGCTTAGAATGTTTGGGTACCTAAGTGCTGGTGCATTGTGAGGATTAGACTGTCCTTGACTTCTAAACACGAATTTTCAAAACATGCCAGGAAGGCTCAGGTAATTGAGAAGGTAATTCAAATAGCATTACTTTCAGGAGAAAACCAGATTAATTTTAATGACCTTTCCAGAAGTCTGAACTGTTCCCTTGTTTACACGTTTTTGCCTCTTTACTTCAAGAGTGCAGTCAACGGTAGTTAAAACCCTGCTGGAAATCCTGTCTTCGTGCTTTCCTTGCTGAGATTATTTTCTGAGAAAACCTTTTTCCAGGAGTTTTTCTGTCTGGTATGTTTTTCTGGCATCGGCAGCTTGGATACTATTAAAATACATTGCCTGTGCCAGCTGAACTCAGGACTAAAATTCTCCAAGTTCTGTGAGATGCTGATTGCCGCTCCTCAGTCTCAGGTTCTGACAGCTGCAGCCATGGCAGGTGATAAATCTACTTCCTTCTCTCCTCAGATTGCTGTGGTGTTATCTGTGTGGTCTTTTGCCGATGATTACTGGTTTCTTTGGGGTTTTTCTGTTCAGCTAATTTCTCCCTCTGTGTAGGATTTACATTTTAGCAAAATACCTTCTTTGGAAATTTGGCTGATTTCTATGAGTGACAGCAAAATTATCTCACCCTGAGCTAAAATATGAGTTTCTAGGTAGGTAATTCCAGTATTTGAGCTTCTAGGTAGAGATGTAAAAAAACCCCACAACCCCACACTTCAGAAGAGTATGATATCTCATCTGTGTTTTCTAACTATGAAAGTTTACTTCTGAATGACCTAAAGTGTTAATGTATGCTTCAGATAGTTTGGTATTTTTAATATAATTTTAGTACTCCCAGGCACAATTATTTGATATTTAAGTTAATGTGGTGCTGTGGTGTGGTTAAAGAATAGACAAGGTACACATAATGAAGACCAGTCAAGATAATTGAAACTGCTGGGAGTTATATTTGCCTTTTCATCAACTTTCTTTTAAAACCCTCCTTCATGTAAATCTAATGAACTGGAACAATCCAATTCTTCATCAACAATTAATAAAACACATATTATTTTCTGTAATGGTGAGAAATCACAGATCCAGTTGTGGTTAATGGAAGCTGCGGTAGCTCACCGCTCATTAAAAATATGTTTTATGTGGGTTTTTTTAAGGAACTGAGGCAGGATCTAGCAATCATAGGCCAAAAAGCCTCTGAGAATAGAGCTGGCCAGTACTACTTTTTCAGTCAGAAAAGAACCTTCCAAAGCTGTAAACTTTAATTAACAATTTATTAAAAACTCCAATGAAACCTCCTCTGGGACTGCATCAAATAAACACTAATAATTACCTTAATATGAAAAGTTTGACAGTATATGGCTTCTCCTAAACACAAATTAATTTCTTGTATAGATTGGATCAACCATAAAAAATACCAAAATTGCTGTTTTCCTATATACACATAGATGTTTGTGTAAGCATATAAATATATAAACAGATATGTAAGCATGTACATGTATAAACATTTGTGCTTATGCAAACATTTAATGTGTATGTAAATGTGTGTATGTATGTCCATATACTTTAGATTTGTGGATAATAAATAAAAACTTTGTATGCTACCAAGGCTCTCACTACTCTCTTTAAATGATGATTGTTTTTCTTGGTATCCTGAACACATATCCCAGCTATCTTCAAGAGGAAAATATTAATTTAATGTGTACAACCAGCAACATTAAATGGATCAGTAAATACAAGGCACCAGTTTTATTTTGTCAGTTTTTTCTTTGTGTTTTATAATTGAATAGACTCTACAGATAATTAGACTCCTTTATGAATTTTATTAGGTTTTTAAATTGACTGATGGTTTTCGTGTGAGGCATCCAGAAATCTAAAGCTCTTGGACTTTATTTTTCCTATCTGCAAATACATCTAATTCTAAATTGGTGCCTGTGTGTACTGCAGTGGAAGCACTTGAATTCTTACCACTTCTTTTCCACCAGCTCCTCACAGGCAGCTGTTGAACGGTGTGGGAGGGAGGCAGAGCTGTGTGTGCTGTGTTTACCAGCCCAAAAAGGGTCCCCAGCCTGTCCCTGTGCCCTGGGGTTGCCTTGCTGCTCCCCAGAGGGTGACAGCATCTGCCACAAATCACACTCACCTTTGGGTTCTTTTTTTTAATTCAAAGAAACATGGTAAAGGGGAATACTTTGGTATTTCCATCTGTGTTTTCAGGTTCTCAAAACCAAATACACAATTCATATTTTCATGTATTTTTGGTGTCGGCCAGCTGATCTGTTGGAAGTAGGGGGTTTTGCCTATTAATAGGGAAAAGTTACAGAAAAGACTTGCTCTAGAAGGAATGCAGGGGAGACTTTGGATCACGGAGGGGAGATGTAGGTTAAAACAAGGTGTAAACATAGAGAAAAATGTGAACAACTGTGCTTTGCTTGCTTGGACAAACTGATAGGAGAGGCTACCCAAGGTCTCTCAATAGAATCCTTAAAATAAAGCTCAGTATAAATACAACTGAATTAGAGCCAGTGAGTTGTCTGACCTTTTCTTTAAGGCTCAGAATATTGGGTACTGTAAAGGTGAAAAAAGCAGGATAATAGATCCCTCTGGGGCTTGGGATGTGCAGGTTTGCCATCCGGACCATGTGTTTGGGCTGGCAGGTCAGGGCTGATGCTGAGCCATCCCATACACAGGGTAGGATGTGTGGTGACACCCTGGTGGTGTCACCCCTCATAGCACACCTGTGCCAGCACCTGTAGCATGGGCCATGTACGCCCCTATCACACTGGATGCACAGGAAGCAGAATTTTTCTAGTGTTCCCTTCTCCTTCTGGGTTTGTCATGGGTGAGAAGGGCAACTGAAGGGAGATTCTCACACAGTCAGCTGATGTGGGCAGCAGTACTAATTCCAAGAGGACTAGAAGCAGTCTAACCCTTGACTGGCTGCAGGTGTAACCCTTGATGGGCCACAGGTGTAACTCTTGATAGGCCACAGGTGTAACCAATAAGGACAAGCCCTAATAAAGAGGGGTTGGGCCCTGAGTTAGTTTTTTTCTGCCTGCTGAGCTGTGAAGATGACCAGGAGTCTGCTGGGCATGCTGAGAGGAGACAGGGATAGGTGGCCAGCAGAGGAACAGCAAAGGTAAGATGTTGAATGATGAACAAGCAGAGATGGGTGGCTGGGAGAACCGAAAGGAGTTAGCTGGTCATGCAGGAAGAAGAACAAATCAGAAGACTGTGTGATGCTGCTTGGGTAAAGTTTAGTCAGTAGGAGGCTGTGTGGTGCTGCCCAAGGAACAAGGCTGAGTGATGCTGTGTGTAGAAGAAAGCAGAAGGCTGAGAGAAGCTGCTTGAACAAAGTTTAGTTCTCTGAAAATTCTTGTGTCCCTCTTGACTGTGACACATGCTGTGACATGTAACTCATGGCTGTGGGCAACCATGACAAGCTGGGACTTGCCTTTCTTCACACAGGCACCACTGACTTCTCCTCTGCTCCTTCTTTGGGCTTGAGAGGTCAGGAGTGCCAAGTTTCTGCTGCTAGCTCTCTGACCAGAGCTGGAGCTGACTTTGCCAGTTTGTTGATCAATTGCTATATGAACCTCGAAAATGCAGTGATTTTTGCAACACTCCTAATGATTACTGGCTGTGGCCTTTTCTAGTATAGTGCAAAATTTTCAAAGTAGCTCTCAAAATATGTTCTTCCAAAAAACAATTTGATCTAAAGCACTGAATAGAAACCCAGTTGTGGTGACAGGTGTGTGAAAGTTATCTTGGCTTTATGGATCAGTTTTTTGTATCTCCAGCTGATGATACTTATGTTTCATATTTTTCATAGCAACTTTTACTTTTCCTGCTGCGTTGTTGTTCTTTCTCAAAAACTTTATCTTTACCCTCTGAACTGCTCCTCCTGCAGCCAGTCCCTGACACTTGCTGGGCAGCAGGGGAGCAGAAGGGGAACACGAGGCTGTACAAAAACTCAAGCTTGTCACTCAGCTCAAGCTCTGTTTAAACTTTTAGCACAGAGCCTGCAAAGCTGTCCTTAACTGACTGTGTGTGCTGGGTAGGCTGCCCCACACTCACACAAGTGTAAGGGGGGTGAAACTGATTCCTCCATCTCCTTCAGCTTCACCCTGAATCTTCTTCATTCCCCTTCTTGCCAGGGAGCACCAAATGGATTCACCATGGATGGGTGGCAGAACCATGTGCTGCCAACTAGGTCCAGCAGCAGCCTCAGACCTAGTGAGGGCCCTGGGCTGAGGCAGAACAGGCTCCTGGGCAGGACTGGGTCAAGCGCTCAGGGGGTTGTTGTTTGTCATCATTGAGATGTATCAGTGCCCTCAGGGCTGTGATGGCTCATTTGATAGAATTTTAGGGTTTTGAGATGCTTGCGCTCGATATTAAGATCATCTTAAAATCTGTATTTTAAAGGACAGGAGTTAGCTTATTTATGATTAAAACCCACCAAAAATAGAGGAAAAACAACTCCACAAACAAACAAAAAGCCCCGCTCTTTCAGCAAATGTGCAAAATGAATTTCAACCTCCCAGTGCTAAAACCACATTATTGCAAAATGTCCTGTTCTTTATCGATAATCTGGCAGATGTCACGGCCTTTGGGATTTGTGGGACTCTTCATTAGCTTCTGCAGGATTTAGAGCCACATTTGTTCTCAAATAGAAAAAGATGTTTCAGCCCACAAAATTTAAACCCCGTATTTTAAGCTATTCCTTATAAATTTCTGAAAGGGTCTTAGCCAGAGTAGGAGCTACTTACGGTGTCTTTGAGTCCTAAAAATGTACAAATGCAAAATATGAATGAAATGAAAGGACAACTATATGTGTGGACAGATTTCATCATCTAATATACCTTCAGGGGCAGATTCCTCATCCAAGATGAGAAGCCTACCCTGCAGCTGCCACAGTCATGGAAGTGAATAGTTGAAATTTGCAGTTAGCCCTGGGCACATTATCTTGTTCTGGATATGGCAATTTTCTAAGAATTTTTACCCCACTGAGCAATCTTGTTGGTTTGTGGATCAGTGCCTCAGCTTGGATGTCAGTTTGCTCACAGTTTAAAATGAGTTTAACAGAGTAGGTGGTTTGATCCAGCTTCTACATTGTATAATATAAATTTATCATTTTGTATATAAAATCAGTTGGATTTTATGGTGTGTCAGTAATTATTAAAATGATAGCACTTTTTGCCACAAATTTGTTTTTGGAGACAGATTTTTGCTCGATTTTAGATGATGCAGGCATTCAGGCTCTGTAAAGTTGGCGTGAAGCTTTACAAGCTTTTCCATAATTAGTTCAGTGATAACTGAGTATCTAAAAATTGAAAATACAAAATGTTTTAATGTATATTCACATGGGATACTGTTCATATTGTTGTGGTCATTAAGAAGCTGTTTCTATCAGTCTCTAAAATTGAAGAACATTTGTCATCATTTATGAAGCCTCAGCAGCACTAAGTGCTTCCTGTGGAGTCCCAGCTCTTCCTGCAGAGTTTCTGTTCTGCTCCCTCACAGCTGCTCCTCCCTTGTAGTTTGTCTGTAATAGAACTAGAGAAAAAAAGCGATGTTCATCTCCAAATTTTACAACCAAAGTGTGTAATTGGCTGCGTGGCTGTGGTTTGGGAATGGTGCCTTAGGGATCCAGCAGCAACGTCCCTGACAATTCCATTTTCTCACGTTTACTGCAGAATTTCAGCCTGGCTGCTTGTTTGTGGTGTCTCCTCTGTCCCGTGCTTCAGAGCTACCCTTCATTGTCTCCCTGCACTCCCAATGGGAGTGTTAAAAGGCTTGTTGTGATGTCTTCAAAACTACTGTGCTTTGGACAGATGTGTTTGCAAAAACCCATGAATTTCTGTGCCTTCAGTGTTAGCAGTGCAAACTGACCTCCACCAAGAGTTTAGTGTCTGCTGTGTACAGCACTTTTCATTGGGACCATAATATTCCTTTGGAGTATTTTGTACTTCTACTCCTTTCACCTTGTTTTATATTTTTTAATAAACTGTGCTAGTATCACATTCAGACTGTTTCTGCTTAGACATTCATAGGACAGAAAATGATTTGTAGAGCTGTAAAGCACCTATAAATGTGGCTGGTGAGAAGCCCAAAATAAGGTAAGTACCCCAGAAATTAGTCCAGAGAATAGATGTAGAAAAATAGTGACACTCATTATAAGATGCACTTAAAATTCCACTTTTAATATATTTTTATAACCTGGATATTTTTTTATTTACCCCCTCCCTCTATGCAACTCTGTAGATACTTTTTCTCACTGTGATACTGTTACTTAAAAACACCTTTCTCCGTGTCCTCTAAGAAACTGCAAGGGAGATCCTGGTAACATTTATTGAAGCTTTCAGGGTAATTGAGCTTTGATAGAGCATAGGCATAGAAATAAGCTGGAAAACTGCCAGGAGCCATATCTTAAGTGCAAAGAGGTATTTGCAGTTGGTGGAAGTAATACACACAGGACACACATAGTATAGGAAAAGCTGACAGGATAAATCCTGGCTATAGGTGAACAGTATTATCTTCACACGAGGTTAAAATTGGGATTTTTTTATAAAGCAGTTCTAAATGACTTTTAAAGAAATTAAAGAATGAAATATTGACTAGTTTTTTAATTATTCCAGAATCTGTGCTTATTATAGAGTTCTCCAGCTACAAATGTAGTGCTACTCCTGTTTTCTTACTTTACTGGGGCCTCTGTTATCTGATATTTTTTTAGTACTTCCCTGTGACCTTCCATTAAAAGTGACTGCTTTGTTATGGTACAAGCCTGAAATTGAAGGGAAGAAAGTGCTCTCTCCATCTACCTACCACTCAAGCATGTAACAATGAAGTTGGAAGCCCGAGTAATTTCAGTGGAATCCGCTAGCCATATTTTTCAGAGTTGACCATAAACTGTTGCTGTGGTCTTGCAGAATTGTGGTAGGAAGGCACAAAGAGACGGCTGGACACAATCCTGTGTCACGTGCTCTGGGATATGACCCTGCTTGAGCTGGGAGGTTGGACCAGATGACCCACTCTGGATCCTTCTGACCTCATCCATTCTGTGATCATGTAGATGTGGTTCCAGACAGTTTGAAACAACTGAAAATTAGTTTCAGGTTCCAATGATGCTGGCCCAGCTGTGGCTCGGCCTTGCCCTCGTTGGGCTGGTGTTACCTGACTTTCCTGGGTATATGAAGGCTTCAGGGCATTGCAGTCATCTTGCTGTGCCCTCTGGAAAAGTTCAAAGGCACTTCAAAATGGCCCAGCTGGGTGGGAGATAAGGCTGGGGAGAGTTCTCATCGTTGTGTGTGTCAGGAGAGATTTAGGTTAGATGTTAGAGAAAGGTTCTTCACCCAGAGGGTGGCTGGGCACTGGAACTTCTCCTCAGGGAAGTGGTTGCAACACCAAACCTGGCAGAGTGCAAGAAGTGTTTGGACAATATTCAGGCATATGATGTGATTTTTGGGGCTATCTTGTGCAGGGCCAGGAGTTGGATTTTGACCATCCTTGTGGGTCTCTTCTAACTCTTCAAATTCTAGGAGTTTGTCTTGTGGTGTTTCTAGGAGCAGAGTCCCACACAAATGCTATTTGTAGGTTGTTCTTGATGGACAACTTGTAGCTAGTTAGGGCCCCTTTGGGCCACTTAGGTGGTAGGAAAGGAATGGATCTCAGTAAGAGCACAAGTTTTAGTATTATTGATTACTCTCGCTAGGCACATTCTCCCCCTTTTCTGGCACACACCCCTAAATCCACCTCTTATGATACTTGGTTTGTAATAGCTGATGGATAATCTTCAGTTCTGCTAATGCATTTTGTCATCTAAATCTGGGTCAGGGGGAATGTGCAGGAATATAAAACTTGCACTACCCTGAATTAGTAGAGCTGCTCATCACAAAGCCACTTGGTAAATCCTTTTCCTTTTTCCGTCATGTCTCTTTGTCCCCCTAGAGAAACAGGGGGACACTGCAATTCTGGTAATTGTCAGTGTAATTAAAATTTTTTTAACTTTTATTCTGACATGTGAGAATTCCAAGAGCAGATATTGCTTTTGATTAAGAATGAAATCCAATTCAGGAATAAAAAAAAAAAAAGGTTTATTCTGTGTTTTTGCCTGTGTGTGTTTCTAAACATGCCTTCACATTTTTTTCCCTGTTGCTTTGCTCACGTAAGATGAGCTCTTTGTGAACATCTGCAAGCATCCTACTTCACAGTCCCCTTTGAGATCTCCTGTGCAAGAGGCTGCAAAAACTTGACAAGGAGGGAGTGAGTGATTTAGTGTCAGGATTGCCTCCCTGCTGAGAAGAATGTTCTCAGAGGTTTTGGTGCTCCCTTTGTTTTTTCTGTCTCCATGTGTTGCCTGTTGTATGACCTCTCTTGAGGAAGGAAGCCGTAGTTGTTGTTGCTCCTGTTACTGGTTTATTTGACACCAGGGACAGCCAAATTCTGATCCCATGTCTGTAGCTCCACACATTATTCAAGTACAAATAAATAAGTTCATACAGGTTGCATTCAAGAAGGAAGGCTGCAGCTCTCAGAAAGCCTTCCCAGTGTCTCTTAGATAAACTCAGATGTTTTCTGTGCAGTTGTTGTCAGATGTGGAAGGAAATAAGCACTTAAATGAACAAATCTAATGTAATTCAATTATTTAAACAGCTTATTTTTTCTTCACTTTTTTGTTGATGTAATTTTGAAAGGCCGATGGGAATGTCTTAATTATTCAGGTCTGAGGTACACGGAGTTCATTAAAGTGAATTCAGATGGAATATACTTCATAATGTATTTGCTGTGTAATAACACAGACTTCGTGTCTGCTGTGTGTGTGTTGATACAAAAAGGGGAGATTTGTTGCTATCTTGGTAACTGCCACATATCTAGCAAGAAAAGAGAGAAAGTTCCAGGTCTGTCTGCTAAGCACACCTGGCTTCCACACTAATTTCCTTTAATGGTAGATACTTGTTTGCATGAGATGCTGTTGCTTAGTATATTATGCAGGCAATTTCATGCTGCAGACAAAAGGTTTACTTTGGGACTGCCTCCCAGCTTAGAGATATGCAACATTTTTCTATGTAGCTTGCATAAAAATCAGGCAGATTTCAAAATCAATGTGTACCTTCTGCAAATTCCCTCCCTATGCATGAATTTCACATATTCCAGATTCAGATCAGAAAAGCCCCTACTCTATCACAATAGAAAAATATCAGTGATGGTGTAATCTGCTTGTGAGTGAGGCCTCTGGTGTGGCATGCTAGATTGAGGATGCAGATTAGGTTTTTTTGCAGTAGTTCATAAACCTTCATTTAGCATTAATGTACAATATCTTACAGTATAATGATATGTATGGAGGCATGGCTGTGGAGGAAATGGGGACAGCATTTGCATGCGAACAATGAAGAAGGGATAAACATCATTTCACAGAAAGGCAAAATTAGCAGCAGCAGCAGCAAGTGTAAATTAAATGTTTAGAATGGTTACTTCCAAGCCGTTTAGGATTTCTCCTCACTGGCAGGCACGAGCAACCTGCTTTCGTGCAGGAGGGAGACACAGGCTCCTCCAGTGGAGCTTGTTATGTTTCCTCCTACCTCCTGAGGGCTGCCTTCTGGGCATTTTATACAACTTGGTTGGGATTCTGAGGTATGAACTACTGCTTGCTATGTGAGAAAATCACAAAATATCCTGTGGTAGCCAGAGGCAGAGGCGAGGATGAAAAGGTGTCTGAAAGACTGCCCAGCACTGTCATTTGTGATACAGAGCATAAGAGCTGCAGGGGTGGGATCCCGTGTCTTCTGTTGGGCTGGCTGAGCTCTCTAGTTTTTCTTTTCTTTTTATCTGTTTTTTTAAATTTTGGTAGAGAGAATATATCACCTCTCTTAATCTAGGGTGGATAACCAGGTCATACAGCTTTATGTAATGACTGACAACAGATTTCCTTTATCTTACTTCTGCACTGTGTTGTGGGTTTTATTTGGCTTGGTTTCTTTTTTTATTTTTAATCAAAGTATCTGTTTACTGCTTTAGTGCTTACTGCAAATTTCTTCATTTGCTAAACAGTTTTAGAAACTATACATAAAACCCACCAAAACAGACTAAGTAAAACAGACTTTTTTAAAACATGCATTTGCTATCTGAAATTCTCGGGATGGTGATTACTCTGTTTAACTATATATAGGCATTCAAAATTAATCAAGTATTCTGGAACAGATCACAAAAGTAGTGTCTGCAATAAAAGGAGTTTCTTCACAGAAAGAGTTGCCAAACATTGGAACATATTTTTCAGCGAAGTGTTTTAAATTTGAGAGAATTTAAAAGAGGTGCATATGTAGCTTAATGGTGGACTTTGCAGTGCTGACTTAATGACTGGACTCAAGGACCTTAAAGATGTTTCCCACCTGAAACATATCTCTGGTTCTCAGAAATAGAGTTGCATATGTCCTCTGGAAAGAGGTGAGGGTCTAGGTAGTTACTCCAGTGCTGTTCTGCCATCTTGGCCTCAGAATAATGAATGGGCTCATTAAAGGTGTCATTGGTTAAGAAAGGCCCAGGAACTGGGTGGACTGGGCTACAGTGGGTCAGGTGGTGCTTGGAGTCAGAATAAAGTGTGACAAGTCTTGTACCTAGCGATGGCATGTTTCCTGTTTATCATAGGCTCAGGGGCTCAGACAAACCCATTACTGCTGGAGACCTTTCTTCATAGAGCTTTAGGTCTGGGCATGAAATGATGTGCTTTAAACAGCTGCCCTTGGATCTGCACAGGAGGCAAAAGAACATTTAAAAGGATTCTTGATTGCCCATGCTGTGATGTGCACTTTTTCAGTTATGATACAGAAGGGTGTGATAAACTATTTATTTTTCTGCACAAAAGAGCACAGTTTTGTGCCTTTTCACTTCTCCCTGAGAGGGTGGCCATTGTGTAACAGAATGGAAAAGCAGGGTTCAGCTGTAACTAAATTTGACCTACTTGATTTGACCTATGATTCTGCCACTGTATTTGAGGCATTGGATGTCTCTTATTTGTGAACTACTGCAAGCTGCCAATCCAACTTGTGCAGTGTTCGTGTTGGCAGTGCTGACCTGAATAGCATTAATGGATGGAACACAGTTCCAGACCCCAGTGAGGTCTTATTCTTCACTTATCTAAAAATAATACTGATATCTGTGGTGAACAAAAGGAGTTGAGTCATCTTGCTAATCAAAGAGATTGGCCATTTTTCTGTTTTTTCCCTAATATTAATAGCTCATGTGATTTAACTGGTTTATTCTCCACCTATTGAGCCATGGGTCATCTTAATTCTGTTTTTAAAAAAACAAACTTGTGCTCATCTTAAAAAAAAAGAAGAATTGAACTACTGTGCTGAGATTCTGACAGAGTACTTGGTGTCTGCTAGTGTCAGTCTCCCTCCTGTTGAATCATCTTGCTTGATTCTCCTCTACAGATAATAATTCTTTACCCATGAGAATTTATTTTCATTTTGTTCTGAAATAAAAACAAGGAGCAGAGGAGCTGATTTGGATTATATTGATTAAAATATATTTTTCAATAAAGTTAAAAAGAGTTTTCTCACAATATGAATTCTATGATGATACTGTGGGTTTCATGTAGGTGAATCACAAAGGAAAACAGTACAAAAGCCCCACAATGTTAAATCCCATATGCTTAAGCAAACTTTTCTGTTCCATTAATTCCGGTATATATGGAGACATGTATCTTCTGAGTATCAGAGTTACTCTATTTCTACAGAAGAAATAATCGTCTAAATCCCTAAATATATTTTTGGATCCGTTTTCAAGAGGGGAAGCTATAAGAACCCCTCTTTTAGAGTAAGAAGCAAATATTTACTTTACAAAATTTAATTTAAAAAATTTAAAGTTTGCAAAGTTTCTCTGAAAAGTTTTGTATTACTTGGATCTTATATCTGCATTTCTATGTTCAAATTAGCAAGCAAGGTGAAAAGACAAGTGATATACAGGTAAATTTTAAATTGACCAGTAGTATAAGAATCAAATACTTGGGACAGAAGAGATATTGAATTAAGTCTTAAGCATAATTTCATTTCACTTTCTTCTATTAATGTTTTATAACCTACTTTGACATTACTGCACATATATTGGTATTTTTGACTGAGTTCCACAAAATCTAAGTTATAAATTCTTATCTTTGCAAAGGTCATTGAGCCAGGGCTTTCTCACACGAGCACCCTAGTACAAGGGGAGGAACCTGAAATAAGCACTCTGAATAAAAATAAGCTATGTTGCCTCCAATGCTAAATTAAAATATGGGTCCTCCTACCACCATATGTAGTGTAATATGCAGAAAAGTGATTGGAAATAGCTCACCATTACTTACACAGCACAAGTCCACATGAGTAAAACATCACATGGGCCTCCTGTCTACCCTTTCACAAGTCTTAAATTCTTTAATAATTTTAGGTTTTCTTCCTAAGATATTGAAATGGAAGATTTTTGTGGTAGCATTAATGTCTGCGTGCTGGCACCTGAGAAGCTTTCTGGGCTGTATCACAATCCCATTCCTTGGCTTTACCCAGACTATTCAGCACAATTCCACATGAATTTGAACATTACTGTCACATCAGTCAGCTGAGCTGTTACTGCTGGCTCCTGTTGGGTGCCTGGGTTTGCTCTGCAGCCAGGGTCTGCTTCAGTCTTCAGCCAATCCCACTGTGGTTTTTCAGGATGCAATTTTGGCATGGGGTACCAGAACCCAACTTCCCTTTAAGATGGAAATTTAGTTTTTCCTAAGTCACTGTCTTCTAATCTGGATTTTTCAGCCCATTTCCCTGAAGAAAAAAATACCCCTGACAAACTGATGCCACAGGGGACAGGGAGTGGTGTGTGTTAAATATGCCTACTGCCTCTCCAAAAAAAGAGTTAAAAAAAAAAAAAAAATCACAATTTCAGAGCTAGCCCAGGAGTCTTAGATTTAGAATACAATCAATATCATAAATATTATTTTTAATGCACATAGTGACAATGAAATAAAAGTCAAGTGACTTAACACAAAAGCAAGGAGCCTGATGCTTTAGGAAAGCACTATAGAGCCACTGCTGGTACCATTGCTGGAAAAGCAATAATGCCTCATGATTAGATACCAGTTTTCTCCAGCTGTGCTGTTTCCACCACACTGCTAGGAGTAGAGACTTTGTTTCCTCTGGAGTGATACAACTTGATTTAAAAAGGAAGTCATTAACTAGAACACATGACACAGAGAAATAAGGTTATTAAAGGAATTAGCAGATAGTAAGCTGCTGAAGGCTGTCAGGGTCTATAAAATTAGAGTGGAAATGGTATTTGTTGGCATTTTTTTATTTTCAGTGGCTGATGACAAGAAATTCAATAAGAGTAGGATTGTAGGATTCTGCTTCTATCAAAATATATTTTGTATAAAAATGCAGAAGAGATGATGAGACTGAATAGCATTTCTGGTATTTGTTAATAGTCTGCAGGTAATTAAAACTGAAATTTTAGAAACACGGCCTATTAATCACCTGACAGAAGTTTGCTTTGTGACCATTTTGCAATGCTTCTGGTACTTGGCTGGTGCTGTTCCTGTCTTCAAAAGAGTCTGCTAATGTCTTTTGGCTGTGCTTTGGCTGAGCAGATGCACAGAGGGAAGCTGGCAGGCACATGTCTGTGTGCCTCCTAGGTTACAGGCATTCTAACACCTCCCTGATTCATAGGGAGTGCAGTTAAACACTTGCAGGATTCACAAGTTTTGTGGATTTTTTTTTTTTTTTTAATATGGGGGAGATACTTCAATTAGCAGGATGCAAATTGGTATTAAAATCAATAATTAAAAGAAACCCAGAAAACTCTTGTGCTTCTGAAATATTTGAAGACATTATTCTTCACCACACCTTCCTTGGGATCTGAGGGAACTGTGTCTAATCCATCCCAGAGCAGCACTGAACTGCTTCAGATTTTGCCCAGCTGTTTGAGGCTCAAAAAGCCAGTCCCTAAAGCAACATTTCTGGGGTTCTGGCCACATCTGTGCCATCAGGCCCAGAGCTCTGCAGAGGCAGACATGAGTGACAAACTGCAAGGCCTCTGCAAAACCTGCATGTTTTCTTGTGTGTTGTTGTACATGTGTGGAGATCTTGTTATTTTTATATGAGTAAAAATATAGCTCTTAGCCAAATTGTTAACTTTGGTTTTGGAGAACAAATGTGTGTCTGAAAATAATTTTTTAAAGAGTTTTTAATTAAACAGAATGTTTCTGCTCTGGGGACACATAAAGGGATTGGTGTGCTGTATTCTTCATCTGTGGAAATCTCTCTGGGAAGTCAAAATTGGTTCACTACAATGGTGTGATGCCCTGAAATTTCACTGAAAAGTAGTGTAGTTCCCAATCTTGCTGTCCACAGTCACAATTCGAAAAGACTGTAATAGGATCATATCATCTCGTTGGGACCAATTTTCTTCTGTCATATTTAAGCACTACAGAGGTTTTAACAATTTGATGGCTATATTTCATGCTTAACAAGAGAAACACTGTAATATTTCTCATCCTGTTATGAGTACCCCTGTCCTGGTGCTCTGTTATTAAATATAGATTAGCTTTCCTGGAAAGAAAAAAAAGGTGCTTTCATGTTAGATTTTAGCTCTTCTTGTACTCCTAAATATCTTGCAGAAATTCTTTTACTATTCTCACCCACAGGATTACAACAAAAAGTATTTAAATAACTTATTGATCAAAAAAGCTGCCACTCTGAGCAAAGTTTTCTATCCATCTTCTGCTGGCTTGTGACCAAAGGTGATGGGAGTTTGGTGCCCTGCTCTTCTCTGTCCCTGAGAAAATATGTATTTGAGGAGGAGATTGGATCATTCTCTCAGAATGGAGTTTGAGAAAACACTGATTCTAACAGTTGGACTGAATTATATTGGTTACACTGAATAGTAATTTTATTTTAATGATGTACTTTATGTAGAACAGAAAATCAGAGCTAATCATATGGAGCACTTTTTTTGGCCTTCAGCCTTTTTACGCTTAAGCTCTGTCAGGTAATGAACAGGAACATTCCTTTCAAATATAGACACCATTTAATGAAGATGCATAATAATTTGCCTATTGCAAAAGCACACTCAGTATGTGAGCCAAAAAGCAGAATTTTTTCCATATTTTCTTTTTTCTTTCCTCTTTGTGAATACCAGTCAGTTTCATCTTTAGGCTGGTCATATATTAATTGCAAAGCAGACTTCTCTAGTGTATCTGTGAAGGCTTTCCTTTTTTTTTTTTTTTTTCCTTTTGAGATGGAGTGACATCTGTGTGTCAAGATAAATTATTGGCTTGAACATAGTCTTAAACTTTCCTTAGTGGGCCAAAATGCTATGTCCTTGTGAAAAACGTCTCATGCTTCTGAGCAAGTGAGGAATGAGAGCAGCTTTGTGCCTCTCTTCACTTCCAGTTCATGGTCTATAATGACCTATCAAGCTTTTCTGGTTATCCTGCATTGAAGTTATTGGCAAATAAGGTTCGTCAGCATGGAATGGTGATATTACCATTCTGAAATAAACCTAACAAAAGTTAAACACCAAGAGGCACAGAGACTTTTTCTTTTCTTTTCTT